>CM035796.1:45125684-45355684 GCA_020466265.1 Siphamia tubifer
GGCTGGAGTCATTATTGTCTTAACTAGACAAAGCTAACAGGCTAATCTGTTAGCAGGTTTATAACTTCCTCTGGTTTAATTTACCAGGTTTATTCTACGTCCTTCTAGAAGGTTCCAACAGCTCCCGTTCACTTTGAATTAACGTCCCCAACCTTCAGCAGGAGGATTTTTTTCACTTCAGATTCACGTGACCATATCACTCCGCAGGTAGTTTGGCCACTTTGAAAGTAAATATTCACTACGTTGTAATGGTTATTTTATTAAATCTGTTTGAGTGGTAGCACTAATAAACTGTAATAACCAGTAGAATAAGCGGGATAATGTATTCCTACCGCTTTGGCCTCGGTCGCTGTTCGGTCGTCGGGGGAATATTTTATCAGTAACTCATGGTCAATACATTATCTCTTGCTAATCACTTAACCACCTATTTGTATATCTCCCATATCTTTCATTTTATTTTCAGTCTGTACTTCATTGTAGGTTTGGGTCATGCTGCAGCAGTTTTATTCAAGGTCCAGATTGTGGTTAGAATAGGAAGGACAGACAAACGGACATTCCTGATCATGTTCTCATCCCAGTCCACACGCTGGATCTTTGTAACCACAGATGTTGTTGATTTTAAATGGGTGAGATCTAGATGGAATTCTATACAGTTTAACTCTGTCCTTGTAACGATTCTGACAACTGACAAAACAACAACTAGACATTTGTAGTTCTGCTGTAGGTCTGTCATCTATATAAACAACAGGGTTTAATGCAGTTGTTTTTGTCCGGTCTGCGCACGCAACTTCCTCTTATGTTTGAATGACGTTAACTTTGAAGGAGTCTATAGTCTACTTTTATAGAGAAACAATCTGAAAACATAAACACACAAGACATAAAAAACATCAAAACAAAATGCCTATGCCTTGAGGAAGATCAACATGAGGACTAATTAAAACCATGGTGTTGGAATGAACACCAACATTACCTGTACTAGACCTAGTGTATAAAGGGCCCACTACAGGTCATTGCCCCCCCTACAGTGAACCAAACGCTCCGCCCCTGGTTGAGGAGGATAGTGGGCTGTCATATATGCAGCCAGAGTATGAGCTGGAGAGCAGGACCTGCTCTTCTTCTAAAAACTGTGTCATCTGTGTTTATTTGATCCTCTCACAGTATAACCTCCTCACAGATGCTTACCATGTAATTGGGCTGGCATATAAATTCCTGTTGACCCTTTCAATCACTCAGGTTGCATGTGAGCGGAGCTTCTCTGCATTAAAATGTGTGAAAACTAGGCTACGAAGCTCACTGTCTCAGGAACTCTTGGAGGCCTTCATGTTGATGTACACAGAGAAGGAAATTCTCATGTTTATTGACAATAACATTGTTATCAATAAAGTTGCAGAAACCAGTGCTTTACTTAGGAGGATTTTGATGCTGTAAGTTGCCTACTAAATATGTGTGTAGTGAAACTACTGAAGAGTTAAGTGTAAAACTTAATATTTTGATTTCAGATTTTTGATTTTGATTTTCAAATTACTGCTACTGTACAAGGGTAAATACTTTTTCATCTTTATCAGATTTTCTACCTTTAAAATCTTTCTCTCATTTTACTTATATTAAAAATAGTAAAGTGAAGTATTTTCTGTTAACATATACCTGAATTTATACCCAATAAAAAGGCATCATAAGAGCTCGCTGCGGTTCATTTATTTAAATTCCTCGTCCATAGCAGAGTGGGCCGGCTTTGGGTATAAAACTCCCGGCCTGAAAAAGGGGCCCACTCCGGGCCTGCCAGTAGGTTTATAAGGTTCTGTCAGTCCTACTGGGAGACTAAGCCAGGGTTCAGTGTCTTGCCCAAGGACACTTCAACATGTAGACAGCCAGAGCTAGGACACAAACCACCAACCCTTCAATCACTGGACTGAAGGGTTGACTCTACCAACTGAGCCACAGTCGCCCGTACAACGTGGTCAGTATCCTACGGTATGGAGGGAGCAAGAGAGAAAATGAAGTTGGGAGAGTGGAAACATACAAACAAAAAAAGTAAGGTTTAGTACACATTAGCTGATATTTTTAAAGATGATGAGTGGCTCCCAGTGTTTTTATATCCATGGAAACCGGGTTCTAATGTCTCTTTGGGTGTTACAGGTTGTCGACCCCTGGTTTAGATGCTGCGTTAGCGTTGATAACTTTTGAATGATGAAGCAGAACAAAAATATTTTCTCAACATATTAACTTACAAACAATGACATGGAATTTTAATAGAAATAAATGCAGGTATGTGAGTAAGATCAAAGGTCATGTGATGTTCAGGTATGTGAGTAAGGTCAAAGGTCACGTGATGTTCATAAAGACCATTGACTACATTTTTAAAATGCGGGTCCAGAAGCAGGTCGGTTCGATCAAATATTTGTTGTGGTCTGAGTTGTGGGCGGGTTAGTTTAAAAAACGAACATTTGCAGGTCGTTTATACATCGACCCGTGCATCAGTGGTAGTGGTGCAGTGATGGTAGTAAATGTCAGTAACAGTACATTTTGGGTTTATGGCCCAGGCCTAGTCTGTTCATTCTGTACAGAATCATCTTACTGCGGTGCAGACGCTCAGCCACATCCTCCTGCTTCAGCCTCCTCAGGAAGTTCAGTGTGATCTTCAGAAAAGCCTCTGAGCTCTTCCTCTGCTCTTCATCCTCATCTCTCAGACTCTCTAAGCATTCTGGGTAATCTGTACTCAGAACCTGGTGGAACTTCTTCAGTTGGTTCTTGACAAAAGTGCAGATGTTCTCCTCCAGCAGCTGGAACACAAAACATGATGAAAAACACAAAGTCCAACATGGACCAAAGCTCAGGTCCATGTTGGACACAGTGACGTCCACTGGTCTGAAAACAGCAGATGATTGGACAGAACAGATGGACCAGTAGATGTTGGACATGTACACACCTGAAATATGTGGTCCAGCTGAGTCTGATCCTGTAGACCAGTGGGAACATCTGAGCTCTGCTGCTCCACTCTGTGGACCAACCATCAACAATCAGCTCACATTATGTCTGTCCACACCAACAGGTGGACACACCTGGACGTCAACATCAGTCACATGACCCCCTGTAGTGGGACAGGTGTCCTGGTCCTGCTGATCCCACTGAGAACCAACATGTGAGTGAGTTTGGAACTTCACACTCAGTGTTTGAGTTGATCAACAGGTTTAGTTCAGTTCATCAGGATCCACATCAGTGACCTCATGGCTGCAGGACTGAACTCACTTTAGTTCCATAGAAATGTCATTTCACACACTGAAGAACATTTACTGAACAGTCTGTTCACACTAAACAAAGGGACACCTGTCAGCCAATCACATTTCAGAAGCCCCACCCCCTGCAGTTTTAGGTGCATTTCGCCATTGTCTTCAAATGCAGCTAAGTTTACAGTACAATATGTCAGTTAGTTTTCTAGCTAAATACATGACATTTTCATAAAAGGAAGACGACCACATGTAGATTTTATATGTATATTATCAATAACAGTGTCTTTATTGGGACTGTGGTTTGACCTTGTGAAATCTGGAAAATAAACTGGAAACTTTTACCAACCTCTATATTTATTGACCAATTAAACACAAACCAAATATGATATATACTCATGAAACCTTTTGAGAATAAATGAGTCCATTTACACACACATTAATGCTACGATCATGATCATGACTGTGGAGTTATCAGATTATTAAAGTGATCATGTAAACAGGATCATCTGATTTATCAGATAACCACTGGATTATAAAAAATCTGATTAAATTAACTGAATTCATTGTTAATACTCCAATGTCTTCCTACATTTATACAGTTTAATCAGATTTATTTCATTCTTTTCCATCTACACATGTGTAAAAGTTACGTAGTCAAACATAAGCAGAAGACAATAACAGGAAGTTTGATTCTATCATCACTGTGTGTATGTACTCAAAGAAATCTGATAATGGACTCCAGTGTCTGAAGCAGAGTTTTTAATAATCACAGTTTTTAAGTGAATGTAAATGCATCAGATCTAATTGTAATTATCTGATTACTCTGTTATCAGATTTTTATGGTCATGTAAACACACTCAATAATGTAAAGAATCTGAGCTGAAAATAAACACGTTATAAACTAAAGTCAGTGTTTGATAAATGTTTTATAAACAGTCGTCGCCTCTGACATTTACATTAAACTTACGTTTCAGAAAAGTCTGGTGGGGCCCCCATGGAGTCGTCACTCCTGAAGGACACAGAACTGGATCCAGGACCAGGTCCAGAGGACTCTGGTATGTGATGGATCCTGTTCGTCAGGAAAACAGAGAGTTTAGTTTTCAAACAAAGTGTTAGAAAATGATCAAGACACTGAACATCAATAAAGTCTGAAGTTCTGATTAAAAAAAACAACAAACTCAGGTGAAAGTAAAACAAAATCACATAAGAATCATTTAGTTTTACAATAGTAGAAACAGTTTTCACACACCCTTAAGATTTTATAGTTTAAAATATTTGCAGAAAAATATTTTTTGTTTCAAAAGATGTGGCTGCATCAGACAAACAGATGCAAATATTGTTTTTGTTTATTGTTTACAAGAAAAAAAATATAAATGATTGAGAGTTTGAACATTTCATGTCCTGGATGTTTTTTCTGCTGAAACATCCAGTTTGGACCTGGACAGAACTGAGCATGTGCAGAAGGAGCATGTGGGTTTGGAGAAGGAACAGTACTGGGCAGATTTAATGACTGAAGGATGATTTTAATGGAATATATCATAAATGCATGGGCTGGAAAAAACTTCTTTCCTCCACTGTACGTTAATCTGGTCATTAAAAATGAATTGTGAATAAATAATATTAATGTATTTTAGTCAGAAGTTGTTGAGTCCAACCAGGTGAATCTAATGACAGACTATTTGTATGTGTGTGTCCACAGCCAACCATCATATTTCCACCCAGCTGATGGATAGACCTACTACTGTATGGAAACATGGCACTGAAAACTGAACACACAACACTGTCCATCACATGAGGGAATCCAAAGCCAGTTTCCAGGTGAGTCCTGGAGGATCTGTTCATCCATGTGTCTGTGCTCACATCAACATTTACATACAAGTGTTTTTGAGTCACACTCTGGTGTAAAGTTATTCATATTGTTCTGTAGGTGAAACATTTTCCTTCTGTTTAACTTGTTGTTTCACACTTGACTATAAAGATGGTTTGACTTGAGTTGTTATTGAATGAGGACAACGTACTCTGACTCTGATGGACGTTTCTGTTGGAAGTTAATATGAAGGCCTTTGGAGTCATCACTGTTCATGGACACACAGCTGGGTCCAGGTCCTGGTCCTGGTCCTGGTCCAGGTCTGTGAATAGTGATGTCAGTGGTTTTAGTGCTGAGCTCTGACATGGAGAACAGTGGTGGACAGATCCAGATGGTGGTCTTACCTCTGAGTCATGAGGGGTCTTTCAGGTCCAGGTCTTGGGGGGTTCCTTTTGGAGGTCTTTGAGGGAGAGGCTCCCTCCTCTGTGTCCTCACACTGATCCATTCTGCTGAATCCACATCAGTCACACAAACACTGAAAACACATCAGAGTTTGAGACGTGGTTCTATGATGGAGAAACATCAGATGTGGAGCAGCGGTTCAGAGGTGAACCAGACTGAGGGTTTAGGACAACAACCTGCACGGCCGGCCCGACCGCTTTGCAAGATATGTGACCGCTTAGGGCCCATACGGCCTGGGGGGCCCCGAGAGGGGTTCAACACAGCTCAACACAGTGCGTGCTGAAGCACTGAAAGCGATGGGCAGCGCTGCACTGCCACCTGGTGGTCGTGGAACGTTATTACGGCCACTTAAGGTGCGCTGTGTTAAACGTATATTTAGTACCGCCCATTGCACATGCGCAACCAATCGGGGCGGATTGGCCCATCGGGCATTGTCGTTTCTCCAACTGTCATGTCTCAAAAAATAAATTATCCGTCTGGCGCAGAAAAAAGAAAAAAGAAGAAGCTGGAAGAGGATAAAAAAAAACACCAAGACAAAGGTAGGTTGGCATTTTTGCATGTTCAACATGACAGTATTTTGTCATCAATCAGCAAGTCTTGGCCGAGGTAGCTAGATAGCTATTTAGCAATATATGGAAAGTGTACCAACTACCTAGGGTTAGACAGGAAGACATTTAAAGGAGTATTAACCAGACCTAAATTTAATTAAATTACTATGGATGTTGTTTTTCACTATTTAAAATCAATATTGTACTATATTAGTTACTATATTGTACTAGTATTAGTACTATCTCATTAAAATTATTGTTTTATTAATTACTTGTTAATTATACAATGTGACTTTCAGAGAAAATTGGCAATTCCTTCTTTGTGTGAATTATAGTTAAGTTAAGTAATTAATTTGGTCTCTGACATACTTGTGTAATATTTTACAGGGGCATTGATGAAGTTTCTCGCAGCAAAATCTCCTCCTCAAATCAACTCCTCAGTTGATGATGATGCAGCAGGTGAGTAATGATGTAGTTTGGTTGGTTGTAATTTCAAATAAAACAATAAAACAAACGTATAGAATGAGCTTAATGAAGGTATATGTATTCCCTCCAACAGGTTCATCTTCACTAGGATCACCAGCAACTGAACATGAGCAGGTACTAGTACCTGTGAGAGAGTAACAGTCAGCAGCACATCAGGCAGTTCAGCAGGTACCAGCACCAGAACATGACCAGACAGAGGAGCAGTCACCAATAACACCAGATGCTGTTCCAGGTCAGTTTACAGGGCTGCTATTCTCTTTTCTTCAGTTTACTTTAAACTATCATTATATTCATTCAGAACCACTTCCACCCCGTGGGGGTTTAGAGGCAAATTTCGCCTTAAATACATGCCCAAATTAAAACATCTATTGCTCTGCATCCACAAAGACCACAGTCATGAAACTTCACCTGTGTGTAGATATCACCTCAAAGTTTGTAAATCATCTCATATCAAATCAATTTATATATTTGTTAACAAATACAAAGCAGAAAAAGGGGGAAAAAATCTGCCTAGATTGAAAATAAAATTTTTAAAGTCAATTTAGACCCAAAAGATGTCATTTCACCGTGACACTGTAAATAATGAATCTGTCCGTCCATCTCTGAACATTTACTGTGTAAAATTTCAGGTTTGTACAACAAATAATTAATAAATTAGTAATAAAATAGTACAATTTGGTCACTTGAGAGCATTTTAGCCAAACACACACAAATGTGTTATTATTGATATTAGTAATCTAATTTGTTAATATTATTTATTTTTATTTATTATTTGTCTTATTTATTATTTGTATTTTCTATTTTGTCACTTGGTTTACATTTGTTGTGAGACATTTTGCACATCTCTTTTGCATTTTAAAAAGAAGCAAAATTAAACTGTTCGACTTTGAAATTCAGTGTGTTGTCTGCTGATTTTACAAATAGTGAAAATAATTCAATGTACACATTCATATGATGCGAGTCTGCTTCATAAGTAAGGTTTAAAGAGTCAGGATGACAATGGCATATTTTAAGCACTTTATAAATTATGGTAATGGTAGTGGATATGTTTTGTACACATAGTGTTTCGCCTATATGATGAAAGCATCGGATACTGAGGAGACTGGTATGGGGGGGCCCAAATGAAATATGGCTTAGGGCCCCAGTAAAGCTTGGGCCGGCCCTGAAAACCTGCATCAAACATCTGATATGGTCTGAGTTTAATCAAGATATAACTTAATGAAGAGAGAGAGAGAACATGTGACTTGTCGACATTTTAGTTAATGCCCTCGTACACCTAATAAATGAATTATAGTATCTTATCAAAGTATGACAGGCAATAAGTTGTACTAAAGACTGACAAATAGTTACCAATGAAGAAAAATAAGAAATACTAGAAGAAAAGTTCAGACCTTCTGTAAAACAGGGAAATAAAATGGAACTAAAATGTGTTGAGTCAGAAAAACAGGAGTTGTTTTGGAAATGTAAAACCTAAAGGTGAAATATAAATGTGTCTTACAAGGGTTGAAAAGGTAATGGATAATGTTATTTACTGAAATTATTAACATTGTTAAAAGAATTGATGGACATTAAAAGTGTAAAATAAAAGTTTCAATTACATAGTGGATAAATTAATGTTAGTTTTTATGATTTTTTTTGCATTATTGAACAGGTATAGAGGAGTTAAATAAGGTAACACTATGTTATGATAGCTATCAGTTGATTGGATTTCTATTAATCAAATCTACAGGGTACAGGTTAATCTGGTCTGAATCAGGGGTTGGAAAACTCAATGCATCCCATGGTACGAGACTGACCTAAAGGGTGTGACCACTGGTCACCTGACATGCATGAAGGGGTAAAGCAAATGGATAAAAGTATCTGAGGAGGACACCTCAAGGACTGGGACCACATGGGGACATTATATTGAAACAAAGTGAAAGAGAGAGAAAATGAAAGAGTTTGAAAAAGTCAAACTGGTGAAAATGATCCTGTGTTGAAGGTGTGTGATCTACTGGAATCTGGAGAAACTAGTTCCAGACAAGGACGAGTCTGCTGGGTCTGTGCCAACTGAAAGAACTTTATATATTTATATAAATGTAAAGAGTATAAAGTACATATATTTATATAAATGTAAAGAGTATAAAGTACAGATAACTACAAAATCTACTTAAGTACAGTAATGAAGTACTTTTACACAGTTACACACAGACCCAGTTTTAGCTATGGGCTGGCTGGGCGACGGACCAGGGCGCAATCCTCTATGGGGCGCCAGCATATGACCATCTTTTTTTTTTTTCGTCTTGCTTGCTTCGGCCCAGGCAGCACCCCTATGGCAAGCCAAAGTGTTCACATAGCCACGCGATGTGTTTATTATATCACGCGTTACAGAAAGCGTTCTGGCGCACGCCCTGTAACGCGTGAAAGCGCACCAGTGCGTTCCATCACGCATGCTAGAACGCATGCTAGAACACGTGCTAGAACGTGTGCCAGAGCGCGCAATGGCACAGGGGAGCTGTGCCCTGTGCCACATTAATAATATAAATAAAACCACTATTACCATTTAAGGATTTTTTCCCCATCTTTTAATCATTTTTCCATTGCTGGTTAGTGGGCTGTAGAGATACTTGTGTGTTTCACAGGATTGTTAATAAGCCCAAATGAATTGATCATAACGGGCTTATATGAGGATTTGGTTCTATCTTTGGTCAGTTGGTGAGTCCACAAATAGGTTAAGGAAATGAGACAGTGAGTCCATGGTTTAAGAAAGTTTATAAAGTGATTAACTAAAAAGTAAATAAATAAATAGGACGTGTGGTGTTAAATGTGTTTACTTTTTTAAATCTCCATATTCCTTCATATATATTTACTGACATATTTATTACAGGGATGTAATTGAGGATTTTGCATCAAAGAAGTCAAGAAAGATCCAGTTTTAGATGGTATCTTTACAGCTGCTGCTGCACCTTTACTTTTACTGCTAGTTTTTTTTGTTTGTTGTGGTGAACCCTAAGGGAAAAGCCAAAAGGAAAAGCGAAGTCATTTGCACTCATTTTATTATTACTTAATTATAGTTAACATTTGTTTTGCTTTTTGAAAAGGTTTGTGCAATTTGCAATGTTATTATGTTTACATTTGTGTGCAATTTTAGAATATTTATATTTACAAATTTCTAAATATTTATCTAAATTTTTACTTTGTATTTTTTAAATTGTAATTAAAAATAAGCATTGATATATACTGTACATTGGTGTTTGTCGTATAATTTGTCTTTGAAGGATATGGTTCCGGGTGTGTGTGTGTGTGTGGGGGGGGGGGGGGGTGACACACACACACGCATATATATATATATATATATATATATATATATATATATATATATATATATATATATATATATATAACTATTTTTGACATTTCCAGGTAGTTGATAATAGTTTTTTTTTACTTAAACGATGATAAGAACAATTAAATATTAAACAAGATCAGATAATTTCAACACTTTTGGTTGTAAAAATAATGAGTTAGTGTGATCCCTAAAGCCCACATTATGAATAATCCTAATCAGTCTTTTTTGAAAACACACTAATGTATAGATTGTGGTTTTATAATTGTTCCCTCAGACCTCAGCACAATAAGTCAAATAATGACTGTTCATAATGTTTTTTAAACAAGGTTGTTTTTAACTATAACATATTTATTTATAAAAGTTTCATAAAATCTTTATAAGGAAGTGTTTTTCACATTCCAGTACAAACATGTTCTAGGATATGACAGAATATGACATTAATAACTCAAATCTATCTCCACATTTCATAGTTTTTCCATTGAATTTCATCCTCCATTACAGTTTACTGTCATTTCACTGGACATTCCTGCTTGATAAAACACAACTTCTGTGTCAGAATGTAATAATAGTTGACAAACATAAAGAATAAATGTATATTTAAACATCCACCTACCTTTTATATACGTCCAGTGCATAGAGCAGGTGACTTTATAGACATTTATGCACAACCACTGTTTCCTGGAAACTTTATCAAAACACTTGACATGTTTATACAAATATAGTTTTGTTTTTTTAACTTTTCTAGCCAATCAGAGGTGACTTTAGCAGACACTCCTCCCTCCACAACTAACACTAGAACGTGTAGAACCAGAAACTCCAGAAGCTGGGCTAGATGTCCAGCCACGCCTTCCCACAGGCCGCAGCGATCTGTACTTGACAAAACACGTCCTGATCTGACATGGTTTATAATAAAGTTTGTGTGTGGGTACATGTGTGTCAAAGTCATTTGTGTTACTAAAATACACTCAGACACAACTAGACACAGTAATAATAATAATCTATATCCACCTTTAACCTGCACTTCACATAATCAACTCAACCTGTCATACAGAGGTGTGATGCTCTGGAACACTTTACTTTGACACTTTTCTCTAACGTCCCTCTCACTCTTTAAAAAGCAGCTCAAAAAACATCTAGTGCACAGTTAGTCACTTCCTGCCCTCTCCACTGCCTTACTACTTTATTTGCTTCTTCTTCATCTGTATATCTTGCATATCTTGAATTATGAATGTTTTTTTCTTCTTTTATTTTCTACTTTTTCTCCTGATTTTCAAAGTTTATTTGTTAACTTTATTCATCTAAGTTGATTATAATTTGTGTTAAGGGTGGAACTCCTGTACAAGCCCATTGGGCTTTGTTCCATCCCTGCACCATTGAGCTACTGATATGTGCTAAATGAATAAATGAAACTACATTAAAATACAATGAACACATGGAAATATGCATGACTTAGATTTCAAGGTTTTTATTTAAGAAGTGCAAACCATTTCTTTTCTTCGTTATCACCTCTCCAGTTTTGGGGAAAACCCTCTTTCACATGGTACACTTGTCACATGAATGCAAAGGAATTTATTTGAAAGTTTATGCAGATGTGGAAAGACCACTGCCCTTTCCTTCCAATCAGAGGTGGAAAAAGTACTGAAAAAATGTCATTGAATAAAAGTATCTTTACTTTGTTTCAATTCTACTCAGAGTAAAAGTACACATCTAAAATCCATGGTGCTATACACACCATGGATCAGCCATAAAAATGACATATATAATATGAACTGCAATATTATATATAGGTTGTACTGTGTATTATTATTACTATGGACTCTTTTCCTTCTGCACAAGGTTTTTTATATTAATCTGAAATCACAGCCATAGTCTATATATTATATATGTCATTTTTATGGCTGATCCATGGTGTGTATCGAACACAATGAGGAGTCAATACTCTATTCCACTGGTGACATTGTCTGTCTAATATTATAGCTCTATGTTTATATCTGTACTGTATAGTTATTAGGCTAAGAGAATTAATACATGAATGGTCCTGGACATAGACCATTACACCATATTTTGTATAATAATAATAATAATGATAATGATAATACTACTACTACCAGGCCCGGAGTGGACCCCTTTTTCAGCCCGGGAGTTTTATACCCAAAGCCGGCCCACTTTGCTATGGACGAGGAATTTAAATAAATGAACCGCAGCGAGCTCTTATGATGCCTTTTTAATGGGTATAAATTCAGGTATATGTTAACAGAAAACACTTCACTTTACTATTTTTAATATAAGTAAAATGAGAGAAAGATTTTAAAGGTGGAAAATCTGATGAAGATGAAAACATATTACCTTTGTACAGTAGCAGTAATTTGAAAATCAAAATCAAAAATTTTAAATCAAAATATTAAGTTTTACACTTAACTCTTCAGTAGCTTCACTACACACATATTTAGGCAACTTACAGCATCAAAATCCTCCTATGCAAAGCACTGGTTTCTGCAACTTTATTGATAACAATGTCATTGTCAATAGACATGAGAATTTCCTTCTCTGTGTACATCAACATGAAGGCCTCCAAGAGTTCCTGAGACAGTGAGCTTCGTAGACTAGTTTTCACATATTTTAATGCAGAGAAGCTCCGCTCACATGCAACCTGAGTGATTGAAAGGGTCAACAGGAATTTATATGCCAGCCCAATTACATGGTAAGCATCTGTGAGGAGGTTATACTGTGAGAGGATCAAATAAACACGTCAGGCTAGTGTTGGATTTGCTGGATTATAGTGATAGAATTGAATTTTTTTTGTTTTTGTTTGTTTTTGTTTTTGTTATGTTTTTTGTTTCTCCTTTTGTGCTGGTTTGGTTTTCTCCTCTTTTTCTGATCTACTTATTTATTTTTTAGTTTTTTATTGAAGGACAGTTGGTGGTTGGGAATAACACATCACCTTGCAGTCTTTAATTACAATAGCACTGCCTGTTGGTTACTGTCCCCGTTCGTCCTGTCCATCCTGTCTAGCCTTTGTTTCCTCCGCACATCACTGAGGTGCAGCACTGCACTCACTGGCTTGTAAGGGAGAGTTCTAATGGGGGATGTCTGCTCAGCTTTCGGGGAGGACCGATGATGGTCACACACATGCACTAAATAGTATAGTATATGTCTGCAAGACTGGAATATGTACTGATCTGAAGCAATGTTGACTCCCCCTCTGTGGGGTTAAAAAATATAAAAAATAAATAAATGAATAAATACATGAATAAAATAAGTGAATGAATAGAAAAATAAAATAAAATAAATAAAATAAATAAAATAAATAAAATAAATAAAATAAATAAAATAAATAAAATAAATAAAATAAATAAAATAAAAAATAAAAAATGAAAGCAAAATGCAAAAAAATTAGAAAAAGGAAAGAAAAAAAGGGAAAAGAAGAAGAAGGAAGGGAGGGAAAAAAGAAAACAACAACAAAAAAACTCTATTTGTTACCTACTTTCCTATCTGCTCATTTGTTTTTAGTTTTTTTTTTTTCTTTTTTTGTATATATGTCTATGTTTAGTACTTCAGTTATTGATTATTGGTATTGTTATCATTGTTATTGTTATTATTTTATTTATCATCTTTTTGTACTATGCACTATATTACTACAAGATGTATTTAGGTTGTTGAGGAAGTGAAGAAGGGGTAGGATTAAATAAGCTTATGCTTCATCCTACTCCTTTTCGAACATGTCATTGTTATTATTATTATTGCTGTATTGAATATTGTTGCACTTTGCGCATATTCGAAATAAATCATTCAAATCAAAAAAAATCAAATCAAATCAAGATGATGCTTTCATTTTATTTTGAGATTTTTGCAAAGCATTGGATAGTGTGGAACAGCCTTTTA
This sequence comes from Siphamia tubifer, assembly GCA_020466265.1. NCBI lineage: Eukaryota > Metazoa > Chordata > Actinopteri > Kurtiformes > Apogonidae > Siphamia > Siphamia tubifer. The sequence goes on from CM035796.1 coordinate 45,139,425, forward strand.
TTTTGGACACTTTGGTTTTGGTGATGGCTTCAGAGCGGGCCCGGATCTAGGCATAGGCAAGGGGGGGCAATGCCCCCCTAAATTTTGCACCTGCCCCCCCAAACGCGATGCCGCGCCTGCCCCTATCAAACCTACCAAACGCGATGACAAGGAAAAAATCCCACATGCTTTACATACAGCAGCCAAAGATATTCGCGCTGTTCTCTCCTGAATCTCTTCTGATTGGTAGATGCAAAGGGTGGGAGTGGCCTCTCTCAGACTCGCTTGGCTTCAGTTCTGTCACTTTCTCACACCAGTTTGATCTGACCGTCATAGAGACAGTCACACTGTATTCATTCACTGCAGTGATTTGCCTTTATTTCTTCCACTTATCTCTCCTCTACCGATCACGATTTCTGGTTGCTAAAGCTAAAGCTAACACTCGTACTTGTGACAATGCTACGGTATTAGCAACAGAAGCTCCGATCTTCCGTTCCCACCCCTCAGCCCGCTCCTCCTGCAGCAGTAGTGACACATTCACTCACTACCCAGCAGCCACTCGTCACCGTGGGGTGATGGCATTCCTTCCCCACTCGCTACAGGCTGTAACCCCTGTGCCCCACAGCCCCAGTGCACAAGCACCATAGCCGCCGCCATTTGCCAATATCTACAAGGGCACAATGAAGGCTTTCCTCAGCTCTATCGCATGTATGTGGCATCCATTGTGATTAGGATATCCTCTGCTTCATGTCAGACCTCTTTCTCTACTTTGTCTCGTGTTCTTACCAGAGGTGTGAAGTAACTAAGTAAAAGAACTTCATTACTGTACTTAAGTAGATATTTTAGGTATCTTTACTTTACTTGAGTATTTATTTTTCTGGCAACTTTTTACTTTTACTCCCTACATTTTTGCATAAATATCTGTACTTTATACTCTTTAGATTCTCAGAATAGACTTGTTACTTTTTTAAACAAAACGGACGTGACAGTATGAAAAATAAGTGGCTTCAGATGGAAAATCAGTGGAGGAGGGAAACTGTGGTTAATAGTTATATGACTATTATCTCACAATTTGGAATTTTTATCTCTTAATTTTTTTTACTTTTAATGTCACAATTTTAACATTTTATCTAAATTTCAGACTTTTTCTCTTAAAATAATGCATTTTTGTTTAAATGTCATATTTCTAACTATAATTGTGTGTCTTTGTGTGTCTTATGTTGTGTGTTTTTGTACGTTGAGTGTGTGAATGTGTGTATTTTAATTTTAAATAAAAGAAACAGACGAAAAAGAACAGAAAAATAAGCTAGCTTAACACGGAAATAAACCGTTTTAGCCGAACGGAAAATCTCTGTGAAAGCTAAAAAAATTTTTTAAAAAGTGGACGACGTTTCGACCAAAGTCGGTCTTCCTCAGGTCCGAACAAAATAAAAATAGAAAAGAAAAAGAATAAGAATAAAAAGCAGGTAAGTGGGTAAATTTGGCGTTCAACAGCAGGAAATAACTCCGTTCAATGATCCTTCTCCCTCAGAGTCGAGCAGAGAATGTTATTGTGTCACAAAATTTCGATCGTTAGCAAGACATCGTTTTAACAGCAAATTAATATTCAACTAGTGTCTGCAGTTAGTACTAGTTGTGCTGCCATCATACAGTAGCAGACAACTTGATAACTAGCGACTTTTCCCTGCTAACGTGCATTGTTCCAACCGTCATTGAGTGGTAGTTTGACTTACAACTTTCTTTGAAAAATAGCTCCGTATGTCCACTTTCTTCCTTTTGCCTGCCATCTCACTGGTGTTTGACAGTCATGTGTCAGTGTCACCCACGGTGCACCAAAGCCTGCCACAGTAGTTTAATAACGTAACACTACAGATTACAGGCAAAAATGGTGACAGAAAATACTTTGCCTTCCAGTTTTGGCGCTCCTCCTACTACTAGTGTCTTTGGCTCCTAGCAACAATAAACAACCTAGAGCCTCACGTGAAAGACGTGAAAGGCACAGCCAATCAGATTGGTCATGTGTCAGCAAGGAACTTTTGGTTAACCCTTTCGTCGCCGCTATGTGAATAAGACGGAGACCGATCGTTTTTTTCCCCAGTGATCAAAAAATATTGGTGGGGACCAAACAACAATCGCTGGATATTGGTGGGGACGCGTCCCCTTAATCCATGCTAAAACTACGCCCATGGTACTTCATACTCTTTACATTCTCAGAATAGACTTGTTAATTTTTTAAACAAAACAGACGTGACAGTATGAAAAATAAGTGGCTTCAGATGGAAAATCAGTGGAGGAGGGAAACTGTGGTTAATAGTTATATGACTATTATCTCACAATTTGGAATTTTTATCTCTTAATTTTTTTTACTTTTAATGTCACAATTTTAACATTTTATCTAAATTTCAGACTTTTTCTCTTAAAATAATGCATTTTTGTTTAAATGTCATATTTCTATAACTTTTTAAAAATGTCAGGATGACTTTTTATCTCAATTGTGCCCCCCCCCCTCAATTTTCTGCCCATATCCACAAAACACATTTTCTAACTCACTTTTAAAATATTAATTTTAAGTACTTTTGGGGTATTTTTACTGGTTAAATAAGTATTGTTGTGTTCATGACAAAAAAAATTAATTTTACTTTTTACGTTTCAAATTTACTTTATTACAATTCAAAAACTTTTTTACTTGTACTTAAGTAGACGAGTTGAATTAGTACTTCTACTTTTATCAGAAAAAAAAGGGAAAAGAAGAAGAAGGAAGGGAGGAAAAAAGAAAACAATAAACAACAAAAAAAAACTATTTGTTACCTACTTTCCTATCTGCTCATTTGTTTTAGCTGTTTTTTTTGTATATATGTCTATGTTTAGTACTTCAGTTATTGATTATTAGTATTGTTATCATTGTTATTGTTATTATTTTATTTATCATCTTTTTGGTACTATGCACTATATTACTACAAGATGTATTTAGGTTGTTGAGGAAGTGAAGAAGGGGTAGGATTAAATAAGCTTATGCTTCATCCTACTCCTTTTCGGACATGTCATTGTTATTATTATTATTGCTGTATTGATTATTGTTGCACTTTGCACATGTTCGAAATAAATCATTCAAATTAAATCAAATCAGAGTATTTTTTCACACAAGTAGCTGTACTTCTACTTAAGTACAGAATGTGAGTACTTTGACCACCTCTGGTCCTTACCCCCTTTCGCCACACTATGCTTCACAAGAGAAAAAGAGATTTAGTTATTCTGGCTCACGAGAAGGCTATAACAAAAGGCCTAAACATGGATACATTTGTTAGGGTGTTTTCACAGAAAAACAGATGGCTGATCTTAAAGTGATAGAAATAAGCTATGAACAACAACACAAACAGACTGTAACTAAAGAAAATGACAAAGAAATACATGAAAGGATAAAAAGTAAAAACAATTAGACAAAAATAATAAGAAAAATCCTAAAAGTTGCTATAAGATATATGAAAATGACATAAAAGATCAAAAAAATACACAGATATTTAAAAGATATGTTGTTCCAAATAAATAAATGATAAAGGAATGCATAAAAGGATAAAAAGAACAAAAAATGAAAAGAAAAAAGAAAAAAAATTAAATTAAAAATACAATAAATTAAAAACATCCTAAAAGTTGCTATAAGCTGTGAAAACAACAAAAGAGACAAAAAATATACAGAAAATGTTAAAATAGAATATGTTCTGTCAATAAATGAATGACAAAGGAATACACAAAATAGGAAAAAAGAAAAAAACCAAAACTACAAAAACATACACAAAAATAAAATAAACCAAACAAAAAACAAAACCAAAAAAAAGAGTGATGCAGCCACAAATGGGACACAAGCCAGTGTCGCATTTGTGCCAGTCCCAAGCCCGGGTAAATGCAGAGGGTAGTGCCAGGCATGGCATCCAAATCCAATATAAAACCTATAATACAAATCAAATTGATATAGATATGGAATTTATTAACTGATGACGGCATAGTTAGCATTGTTTTCTGTGCTTTTAAGGGTTTGAGTGGGATTTGACACCCCCCAGATCATGCCCCTCCTGCCAAACCACATGCCCCTCCAAGTGGGCAGAGCTAGATCCGGCCCTGCTTCAGAGAGATCATCAATATGCTTTATAATGACATCAATAGTTCAATATCATTACCATTCGGTACCTGTAGTAGATTTGAGGTGAGGAGGGGTATTCGTCAAGGTGGTCCTGCCTCTCCTCTGATCTTTATTATGGCGGCGGAAATTTGAGCTATTATGTTCAAAAATAGTGAGGGTGTCATTCAGCTAAATGTTATGGGGTGTCCCTTAATTGTAAGTCAACTGGCAGATGATACAAGTTTATTTTGAAGAAATGCTGCTCAAATACCAAAAGATCTAAAAATTATTTCCTCCTTCTCAGAAGCTTCTGGTCTTAAGTTGAATCTAAATAAATGTGAATTGATGGTGATTCATGATCAACCTCTAACATCTATTGAAGGTATTCCAATCAAAAAAGAAGTCAAATATTTAGGAATTACAGTGTGTAAGGACTTGAACTATAGAGAGAAGGCTAACTTTGAGAACACTCTGAAAAAAAGTCAAATGATTTTGAATATATGGTTACAAAGGGACCTGTCTATTTTTGGATGAATTTTACTATCAAAAATGAAAGGTCTATCAAGGTTAATTTACCAACATACTCTTTGAACATCCCTGAGCGTATAATTAAGATTATTAATATAAACAATTGTCATTTTATTTGTAAAAATACACATCATTATATTAGGAAGAATGATGTTATTAAATGTTTGGAGGAAGGAGGTTTGAATGGGATTGATTTTGATCATATGAATGGTTCACTAAAGCTGAAGTGGCTGCACAACTTTATCATAAACTATGAACTTTTTTGGTTTAATTTTCCTACAAAGTTGTTTCTGGATTTTGGGGGTGTAGAATTTTTGTTGAAATGTGATTTTGAAATAAGTAAAGTGCCAGTCAAACTTTCCAAATTTCACCAACAGGTCCTCCATTATTGTAAAATGATATTAAACATAATTTATCTCCTCACAATACACTGATTTGGAATAATAGATGTATTTGAATAAATAAGAAGTGTTTTTACTTTAAAGAATGGTCAGACCAGGGTATGTGGTCCATCCTACACTTATTGGATGACAGAGACAATATATTAGAATTGACAGAATTTAGGAACAAGTATAATTTAAACTGTAGCAGAGAATTATTTAATGAAGTGGTTAAAGCAAAACCTCAAACTCTTATAGCTACAATCAAAGGATATTTAGTTTATGAATCGACAATACCCTGAATGTACCCTTTATTTATTCAAGATTGTCTTTTTTTATCTGATAAATGTAGCAGGAATAAAATTCTAAGATCATTACTTTCCAAAGAATGTTTCCCATCACCTTTAAAAAGACGATATATAATAAAAAGATACACAACTGATGCATCTACTGTTAAGAGGCTTAGATGTAATTATGTGAAATGTTCTATTCACTGAAAGCTAAAGAAGCAGGCACGGACTGGCCCATCTGTTTAGTCTGTCGCTTTCCAGATGGCCTGCCTCCTTATTGGCCTGTATGGCTGCCATTTGCTGCCAATAAATACAATGCAGCCAATGGCCCGCTGTTGCCAGGCAGACAACACTTCTTCTAGTACACGCCCCCTCACTCGCTACTGCACAGAGACGGGCGCGCTGTGAAACTGAAACAGAGAGTTATTAGGATTGGTCAAAAATGACAGGATTTTTTAGAAGAATCATGTCGTGATTGGTTAGTTGCTTTATGGCCCGCCTCCACACAACGAAAACACAGCAAGGAGAATGCACATGTTACGCGCAGCGCGTGTGCTCGAATGACAGAGAGAGAGAGAGACATTTTGGTGATGGAGCACCCAAAGACAGGAGGAAAAAGGAAAGGTGGTCATCAAAGAGAAATAGAAAACAAAAGAAAGGCCCTAGAAAGAGAGGGGGCGAAATGTCTCAAACTTACATACCTGTTTAGACCCCACCCCTGGCCACTACTAGCAAAGTGGATGGCGACCCAGCTGCGACAAGTAAGTTTATAAACGCCACACAATGCATGTGAGACGGCCCCACATCAAGGGGCCAGTTAACATGAGGAAATGCATGCATTTCAGGTTTACATAAGCTACATTTGTATATGTTAAGTCACAGCAGTGCAGCTCCTTATTTGATTGTATGATTATATGATTGTATTTTTATTGAGAATATTGGATGCATACTGTATGGCTTTGTTTAAGTCACAGCACTTTATTTTTTGGTTCCCGATCCATATGGAGGGCATGTAAAAGTTGTGTCTTTACTTGATAATATTGCATGCACACTCAGAGCCGGTTTTCCCAAAACGCTATATACGCTCCGAGCGTAGGGCCCCACGGGCACTGGTACGTCACTGGCGTAACCCCACCCCCAACGACAACGTGTTTGACTTCATCACATTATATTTGCCGGTTTGTCCATTGACCGTAGCAAAGTGCAGCAGATATGAAGCGGAATATTCCGTCAGGCTACGAGAAAAGAAAGAAGCGAATTCATGAAAATGAACAAAGGGAACAACAGTCAGGTAGGCAAGGAAACTTCCTAACCCCTCACTATTTTGGGGCTAACTGCTCACTGCCATGCCTCCCTGATTCACTACAAACGTGTGTGAGAGGTATGGGATGTTTCGTTGCGGGCCCGGATCTAGGCATAGGCAAGGGGGGGCAATGCCCCCCTAAATTTTGCGCCTGCCCCCCCAAACGCGATGCCGCGCTTGCCCCTATCAAACCTACCAAACGCGATGACAAGGGAAAAATCCCACATGTTTACATACAGCAGCCAAAGATATTCGCGCTGTTCTCTCCTGAATCCCTTCTGATTGGTAGATGCAAAGGGAGGGCGTGGCCTCTCTCAGACTCGCTTGGCTTCAGTTCTGTCACTTTCTCACATCAGTTTGACCTGACCGTCATAGAGACAGTCACACTGTATTCATTCACCGCAGCGATTTGGCTTTATTTATTCTACTTATCTCTCCTCTACCGATCACGATGCGCAGATTTCTGGTTGCTAAAGCTAAAGCTAACACTAGTACTTGTGACAATGCTACGGTATTAGCAACAGAAGATCCGACTCAGAGTTTAATCGGCCGTGAGAGTCCTTCCGTTCCCGCCGCTCATCAACCTGCTCCTCCTGCAGCAGTAGTGCTTCCCCACCCGCTACAGGCTGTCACCCCTGTGCCCCATAGCCCCAGTCTAGTTGCAAAAGCACCATAGCCCCCGCTGTCTCCAGCCCAGAAACCTCGCCACCATTTGCCAATATCTACAGCTTTCCTCAGCTCCATCGCATGTATGTGGCATCCACTGTGATTGGGATATCCTCTGCTTCATGTGAGAGCTCTTTCTCTACTTTGTCTCGTGTCCTTACCCACTTTCGCCACACTATGCTACACAAGATAAAAAGAGATTTAGTTATTCTGGTTCACGAGAAGGCTATAACAAAAGGCCTAAACATGGATACATTTGTTAGGGTGTTTGCACAGAAAAACAGATGGCTGATCCTAAAGTGATAGAAATAAGCTATGAACAACAACACAAACAGACTGTAACTAAAGAAAATGACAAAGAAATACATGAAAGGATAAAAAGTAAAAACAATTAGACAAAAATAATAAGAAAAATCCTAAAAGTTGCTATAAGATATATGAAAATGACATAAAAGATAAAAAAAAATACACAGACATTTAAAAGATATGTGTTTCTAAATAAATAAATGATAAAGGAATGCATAAAAGGATAAAAAGAACAAAAAATGAAAAATACAACCAAAAAAAAATCCTAAAAGTTGCTATAAGCTGGGAAAACAACAAAAGAGACAAAAAATATACAGAAGATGTTGAAATAAAATATGTTCTGTCAATAAATGAATGACAAAGGAATACACAAAAAAAAATACAAAAACACACACAAAAAAATAAATAAATAAACCAAACAAAAAACAAAACAAAACCAAAAAAAAGAGTAATTCAGCCACAAATGGGACACAAGCCAGTGTCGCATTTGTGCCAGTCCCAAGCCCGGGTAAATACAGAGGGTAGTGCCAGGCATGGCATCCAAATCCAATATAAAACCTATAATACAAATCAAATTGATATAGATATGGATTGATTAACTGATGACGACATAGTTAGCATTGATTTCTGTGCTTTTAAGGGTTTGGGTGGGATTTGACACCCCCCAGTTCATGCCCCTCCTGCCAAACCACATGCCCCTCCAAGTGTTCAGAGCTAGATCCGGCCCTGTTTCGTTGACAACGTTTGAAAGTTGTAATTCCAGATCACGCCAGTATTTCGTCAGTGTATTGTTAATTTACCCAGTTGTTAAAATCTCGTGTCCACTTGACGTTGTAGTGGAAATGGCTAAATAGCCAAAATGTTGTCTGTTTTTTTTAGCATTTTAGTTAAGAGGGTTGCCAACTGTCCCCTGACATGCAGAATTGGCCTGCACTTCGAAACAAAAGTACTGCTCCAAATTGGGCTGAAAAAGGACCACTCAATCTTGCCCCCCATCCCCCCCCCCCACACACACACACCCACCCACCCCACCCCATTATGAGGGCCCCTTGCCATATTTTTGCCTAGGGCCCCATGAAGGGCAGAACCGGCCCTGTGCACACTAGTACACTGTACTTTTCTTATGACTATTTTAAGTTTGTTTATTTGAAGCTACATTTATTTTATATTTTTTTTATTTATAAAGACAAGTAACAACTCTTTATTTTTTGAGTCCCAACTCATAAGTAATTGACACAGGGAGGGCATGTGCAAAGCAAAAGGATTGTATTTTTATTGAGAATATTCTTGTACACTGTAGGTTTTGTTTAAGGCTGTTGCTGTTGAAGCAAGGTTTATTTTTTATACTAAACAGCATTGTTTTCTACATTTTCTCTTACTTTAGTACGCTATATTAAACTAAAATGCGCCACTGTGTTTGTGTGTGAAGTTTTAGCCTTTGAAATATTAATAAGGATTCATTTTTTAAAATACAAGATATTAGGTGTGTGTGTGTGTGTGTGTGTGTGTGTGTGTGTGTGTGTGTGTGTGTGTGTGTGTGTAAAAAAAATATCCGAGTACGTGTTTTATGACTAACCACTACCCTGCATGTATTGGCGCTGAATTTGTATTTTGAAATTCTTTACCGGAAATTGTTGTATAATGTAACCGTGCTGCAGTTCTACAATGTGACCACAAGAGGGCACGACACCTCCGTTTACGCTGTAAAATTGTACTTTCCAGTTATTTGATCACGTCAGTACTATTTGGAAACACGATTTATAGCTGTTAATCTGTCTATTGTGGATTTTACCATACTAGATACATACATAGATAATATTTGTTGTGTTTTATATTAACAAAAACATTTACTAAGCGGCTTGAATAATTGAAATAATAGACTCATGAAACACTTTGTTCCCCTTCGTTACTATGTTTGTTTGTTTGTTTTCGAGAGTCCTGGTCGGCCAGCTCTAAATGTAAAGTGTTCTGAGACAACTTATTTTGTATGAATTATAAGATTGTTTTGAACAAAACCTTCACATTTTCCATTTGCCATTATTAAAGGAATGTAAAATTTAAAAAAAAAATTCGGATCCGCTCTGATGAAAATAAATCGCTTGATGCGAACAAATTAAGGTGAGAACTTTTTCGTTCAATTTACGAGTACTCACTCTTAATTTTAAATGATATATTTCGCAGTTCGGAGACGTTGGAGCGAGATTAAACGAAAACGAGTTGAGCGCATGCGCAGTCTTGATCTCGATCCATGTTTCGTTGTGACGTAAGGATTTTGCGCCATCACGGTCCGTTTCCCTGATTCTGATGAGCGAGACTGAGAAAGCTAAACCACGCTAATTGTTGGATTATCGTCGGATCGGGAAGGTGTGTTCTGTGGAGGAATACTGCCGCTACACTGGCACAGAGGCTGGCGAAAAAGAAGAGGCGGAATAAGAATATTGGAAAGCCGGCGGAGCCGGGCTGGTAAGACAGTTGAGCGCGAGCTAACTAGCCGGCTGGACTACCTGCGGGCAGCGTAATAACATCAAACGCAATGCCCCCGAAGAGAGCTCCTTCAATCGAGGAGATTGAGGACATCAAAAAATCCCTCGACTGTCTTGGTGAGGAGGTATCTGCTGTCAGGATGCAGCAGAAGAACATCCTGGACCTGGTGGAGGAGGTCAAAGTTCTGCGGCTGCAGAACACGGAGAAGGCAAAGAGGATCGCCTTTCTCGAGAACCGAGTGGAGGATCTGGAGCAGTACACCCGGATTAACAACATCATTGTGACCGGGCTGCAAATAAAGCCCCGGTCATATGCGGGGGCAGTGGCGAGAGGAGACGGAGAACAGTAGAATGAGGAGGATGCTAACTCTGTGGAGCAACAGGTGACAGCGTTTCTGCAGTCCAAAGGGATTGAGGTAAATAACACAAACATTGAAGCATGTCACCCTCTCCCCCGGAGAAACAAAACAGACAAACCGGCCGTAGTAATACGATTTACAAACAGAAAAAATAAAATGCAGCTGCTAAAGCAAGGGAAGAAATTAAAAGGCTCAGACATTTTCCTGAATGAGCACCTAACCAAAAAAAATGCAGACATTGCAAGAAAGGCGAGATTCCTGAGGAAGCAAGGAAAAATTCAAAACACTTGGACACAAAACTGCAAAATATTCATAAAACTGAAGGGATCTCCAGAGGAAGCCAAGGTCTTGGTCATCCGAGACATTGAGGAACTGGACAAATTTTGAGGGGGGCATATCGAAGTGAGGACATGATAAAAAATAAAAAATGACACAAGGACTGGACTCTGGACACGGGATACAAGAAATGGACACTGGGCATTGGACACATGAACTGGACACTTTTGTTTATACTGAACACAAATCACACTATATGGAAGATAATATTGATCCAGAAAGTAATCTTTTTAGCAACATTAATATCAACTGCCGCTATTTCTCTGAAAATCACTACAATACAAAGATCAGACAAGTAAAGAAGATATCAATTATTCATTTCAACATCAGAAGTCTGTATGCCAATTTCCATAAAATGAGGGAATATCTCAGTCAGTTCAACACCCCATTCAATATAATAGCCATATCAGAAACATGGATCAATGAGGAGAAGGGAGTAGACTTTCAATTAAAAGGGTATGAATTGAATTATATCAACAGAAAGAACAAAAGCGGAGGGGGAGTGGCAATATATATTGATAATAGTTTGGACTATAAAATTAATAAGAAAATGACAGTTGTTGATGATTTGACCGAGTGTATAACAGTAGAAATATGTTGTGGAAAAATGAAAAATATAACGGTGAGCTGTATATATAGATCTCCAGGATCAAGCATAGAAGATTTTAGTGACTGGATGGAAAGTATGTTCATAAAATCAACACAGAAAGACTTGTACCTCTGTGGTGATTTTAACATCGATCTATTAAGTCATAAAAAACATAAAATGACGGGCGAGTTCATTAATTGAATGTTAAGTATGGGATTGTATCCAACTATCACTAGACCAAGCAGGATCACTTCACACAGCGCCATTTTAATAGATAATATATTTACTAATGTCCTGGTTAATAACATGGAGAGTGGACTCCTACTAACAGACATCAGTGACCACCTGCCTATTTTTAATGTATATTACTGTAACTATAGCAAGAAAAAAAATACCAAAAACTATAAATATATAAGAATGAAAACAGAAGAAACCATGAATGCACTAAACAATGACTTAATGATACAGGACTGGAATGCAGTCTATAAAGAAAATGATGTTGATAAAGCATATGAGAAATTTATTACAATATTCAACGAATTATACAATAATAATTGTCCTATAAAGAAATACAGTAATATGCATAAACATAAAAATAGTCCGTGGGTCACCAAGGGGCTACAAAATGCCTGCAAAAAGAAAAATACATTATACAGACAATTCTTAAAACATCAAACTATAGAGGCAGAGGAAAAGTACAAAAAATATAAAAACAAATTAACTAATATTATGAGGGTATGTAAGAAAGAATATTATAACAAACTAGTGGAGAAAAATAAAAACAACATCAAGGGTATATGGACTGTACTGAATGGCATAGTGAGAAATGGATCCAAAACTACTGATTATCCAGAGTATTTCACTGAAAATGACAAAACCATAAATAATATGGAGGATGCTGTGAATGGGTTTAACAAATTCTTCGTTAATGTGGGACCAGACTTAGCTGCTAAAATAAAAGAACCTGAGATAACACAAAGTAGAGATATAGAAGATATGGGAGAAAGAAATCCAAGTACAATTTTTCTAAGTGCAGTTGATGAGGAAGAAATTAAGCGAATTGTAAGACAATATAAAAACAAAACCTCTACAGACTGTAATGACATAGACATGTCAACTGTAAAGACAGTCATCGAAGGAGTTGTGAAGCCACTCACCCACATCTGCAACCTGTCCTTTCAAAAAGGTACATTTCCAGACAAAATGAAAACTGCAAAAGTGATACCATTGTTTAAAACCGGAGATAGACACCATTTCACAAACTACAGACCTGTTTCTTTACTCCCCCAATTTTCTAAAATACTCGAAAAACTTTTTTCAGATAGACTGGACAAATTCATTGAGAAACACAACCTCCTTACAGACAGTCAATACGGATTCAGAACAGAAAGATCAACATCGCTGGCATTGATGGAACTAATAGAGGAAATCACAAACTGTATTGACAACAAAAAAATTGCAGTGGGAGTATTTGTGGACCTAAAAAAAGCATTCGACACCATTGATCACAGCATATTATTGGGTAAACTGGAAAAGGGTGGTGTAAGGGGAGTTGCGTGGAGCTGGCTGTCAAGCTATCTAAGCAACAGGCAACAGTTTGTACAGATAGGTGATCATAAATCTGATTACATGAACATTACATGTGGGGTTCCGCAGGGGTCCATATTAGGTCCTAAATTATTCATATTATACATCAATGACATATGCAAAGTTTCACAAGAATTGAAATTTGTTTTGTTTGCAGATGATACAAATATTTTTTGTTCCGGTGAGAATTTGCAGCAGACTTTGGAAACAATCACAACTGGAATAAATAAACTAAAAGTATGGTTTGACAAAAACAAATTATCATTAAATCTAAGTAAAACAAAGATAATGTTGTTCGGAAGACATATAGACTGTAATGTAGAATTGATTATAGACAATACTAAAATAGAAATGGTAGAAGAAATTAAATTTCTTGGTGTGATTTTAGATAACAAAGTCTGTTGGAAAACTCATGTAGCATACGTAAGAGCAAAACTGGCAAAGTGCTCGGCTATTCTTTGGAAAACTAAACACATACTTGAGTGCAAATCATTGCAAACTCTTTATTACTCCTTATTTTTGCCATATCTTTTGTACTGTGTCGAAGTCTGGGGAAACAACTACAAAACCACTCTGCAGCCAATATGCAAAATACAGAAAAGAGCTATAAGGACAATATACAAAACAGGATACAGAGATCACACAAACCCACTATTCATAAAATCACATATGTTGAAATTCATGGATTTGGTCAAATTTAGAACGGCGCAAATAATGTACAAAGCAAGAAACAACCTACTACCCAAAAATATACAGGACATGTTTAATGAAAGGGAAGGGGGTTATAATCTAAGGGGAGAACTACATTTTAAGAAACCTAAAGTCCGAACAAACATGAAAAGTATGTGCATCTCGAGCTGTGGAGTGAATTTGTGGAACAGTCTGGGGACAGAAATAAAACAAAGTGCAAATATAAATCTGTTTAAAAAAAGGTACAAAACATTTCTTTTACACAAGTATATGGAAGAGGAAGCATGTCAATACAGGATGATAAGGGTTACATTTATATAAACTGTAGAATAGCATTGATTGATATATTGTAACTAACTTAGTATATGGGGAAGAGGGTAAAGATTTAGTTTATGGAGATAGCTTATATATTTATATTTATATTAATGATGATATGTATGTAGTATGTATTTATTTTGGTTATATAGATATTTATATAGAATATATTTTTGTAATTATATACTTATATGGATAATGACGTAGCATATATTTAATTTTGTAATTATATATTTATATAGATATTTATTAAGGTTACACATGGTATATACTTATATAGGTCTATGATGTACTGCGGTTAGGATGTATAGCTGCAAACCAAAGAGCAGATAAAAGGGGTGGGAAATTAAAATAAGTATTGTACTTCTTCCCACTTCCTTTTTTTTCGAACAATGTGCGGTGTTTTGTAATGTCTTGCTCTTTATTTTAATATTTTGTTTGTTTGTTTTTTTTTTCTGTTTTTTTTTCTGTCTATTGTATGTACAGTAGTTACATACAATTTATTTTATTTTTATACATGTTCGAAAAAATAAAATTCATTCATTCATTCTTTTCTCCATTAGTAATGCCTGTGCCACAGATTGGATACCCATGAGTATTTGTCTGTAGTTGTGTGTAACATAAATATTTGTGAATTTCACACCCAACACATTTTTTGTGTTTGGTTCAAGAAACTTTATTTAATGTTAAATGTACTGAAATTCTGAGTTTATACTTGTTTTTTGTATCTGATGAAATGTTTGGTTTTACTTTTTTGAGTTATTTAATAAGAACCAACTGAAACCTTAATTTAATGGTGTGGTTTTGTCTTTTTTTGGAGCCTGGAAGTGAGCAGCTGGGTTAAACATTTTTTTCTCTCCAAAGTAGTTGATGTAAAATGATTGTTAAAGATAAATGTCAACCTTTTCGGTCTGGTGCCCAAAAGATATTTTATTGGAGAGACTTCTACGCTACAGAAATGGCGCCCAATGTGGGGCCCTGAGCTCCAATTTCTTAGTAATGTTTAAAAATAAAATAGAAATCGCCCTTTCTTTGGATAATGTTCTGCAGACCTTTCAATCATCTTCATTTAGGTTCCATGGTGTCTGTGGTGTTTGGCAACAAAATAATCATCTGTAGAAGCAGATGTATCACACACTCATATGTATAGTTGTGCTCCGTAAAATGTTAAATACATGCCTTATATTGTTGCAAAAGAACAAAACATTAAGACGTATAAATGTTGATGGAATAGTGTGGAGCAATTCTGTCACATGTTATGATTGCTTCCTTCCCATTTGAAGTCATGAGCTTTGGCATGTACCACTGAGAGGAAAGGCTTCATGTTCAGAAGAGACTCCAGCTCTGGGAACGTTTTTACTATTCTTTAGAGGTAAGGCCACGTCACATCCATACAAAAAAATAATTACTTTTACCAGTTAGTTTTTGTTTTAAGTATAAGGAATCTGCAGATATTTCTCCCCTGTACATATTTAGGGCAGACAGGAACACTCCATGGGGACAGACTAAGCTCCAGTCCCTCCTCATCCAACTGGCTGATCTTTGAGGGGTCTCCCTGGCAGCTGACCATTCCCCTCCACAAATACCTCTGCCTGAAACCTACAGAATGAAAGTGACACACCTTACCAAAGTGTAAAGGGAGGTGAATGTATACATATATTTATGGTATGAAATGATGCAATATTACATGTTTTATCTTCCTTTGTATGTGGTTGATGAAGCTTGTGACATCTTCATCCTTTTCTATGAAGACACCATCAAAGATGGTTGTTCCTCATATCTAAATACAGCAGAGGGACACTTCATGACATACTGTATTCTAAGGTTAATTATTGCACTTTGAGAGACGTATGTTTTATCGGTACAAATTCTAGAACATTCTGAATATTTTAATGTACTGTGACTTCCATCAACACACACTGTAAACATATCTGGTCTGTATGTAAGACAGCTGAAGGGCTCCTCTGCAGATGCTGTCCACCTCATATTGTGGAGCCTCACACAAACTTTTCAGAAAAATGTCTCCTGAGATGTTGCCAGTCTATCACAAAAAAACAACAGCTATTGATATTTTAAAAAAGTAAATTATTAGGACACAGTTTTTAAGAAATTAAAAACAGTCACAAAAGAAAAACAACTTCAGTCCTCACACGGCCAAAGCGCACAGTTCACTGATTTAACATTCTTAGATTTGTTTGACAACACAGACCAGGAGCAGCCATTTTCATTCCTTCAAATAAGAAGAAAACATCTGTGGCATAAATGGTGGTGAAGTGAAGGGTAGCTGGCCAGTAGTTACTTTGCAGAATGTCATCAATTCCATCAGTCCACATGGAAGCTGCACAAGTCACTTCTGTCATACTGAGCTCATGTTGGCCTTGAAATAAACAACAAATAAAAACAAAGTTAATGTAGATTTGACATAGTTTTTGTGTTGCTGTAGTACTTTATATTTATGTTGAACTTTTATATACAGTACATAGGTATTGCAGAAACAGTAGATAGAGTTGATAAGGGTGTTAGGGTACAGATGACACCCAACAGCAGATCCTTTCAGATTTTTATTTTACACTGGGAGAACAAAAAAACTCAGGGGGTAAATCAGAGGCCGTCGAAAAATTACAAAACACTGAGAAAAAGTGTTAGTTACTAAAAGGCAAAAACACTCAGAAGTCTTCAACAAAAGTCAAAAGGCACAAAATACAGCATAAGAAAAATTTAATGGATTTTTCTAAAAAAAGAAAAATCCATTAAAAAAAAAAATTATAGCAGCAATACAAAGCAAGGAGATCAGGCAAATCTACAGACAGAGTCTAACAGAAAAATAATAATCAGGGTAATCTACCAGGAGTTCAGAGGTGGAGAGTACTCACTGTGACATGGACAGAACCATCTGACATGGAGCAGGGGGTGAACAGGTGTTAAATTGGGCCAGTGCACAATCAGTTGCACCTGTTTGACTCAGGGCCAGGTGGCAAACAATGAAAAAATCATGGTCAAGTCAAAACAAGAGCACATGGGAGACATTACACAAATGGGCCACAAGAGGTGGGTAAAAGGTAAACAAAAGATGACAGGTGACAGTCTGTGACAAAGGGATACTTTACACCCCTACCATTCATTGTGATCACAATGATAGTCTTTCCTGTTTTGATCCTCAGTGACTCTGCTGGACAACCACACATTCTGTCAGGTATCTCCACTGGCACAAAACGCTCTGGAAAGAAAGAGAGAGAGAAAGAAAGAATATACACAAACAAACAAAAACAAAGTGTAGAATTAACTCATTCACTGCCAGCTATTTTCTGAACAGCCAGCCTCACAGTGCCAGCAGTTTTGGAGAATCTTGAGTGATTTTTTTAGAACCAAAGAATATTGAGTTTTATGACTTTATGAACACAGAAAGTGTAGACTTCTATGAAACAACAAAAACAACACATAAAACAAGGTGTTTGATAGAAAAACAGTCATTTATTCATAAACATGCCCTAGTCAGTGTACTATTTCTCTGTGTGTGATATGCTGTAAAACAATGTCCTGCATGTAACGCCACACGGCAGGAAACACACCACATCCTGGTCTCACTGCGGCGGCCGCTGCGCGCACAGACACGACACTTCCGTGTTGGCCTGGTCTTCTTGGGGGTGGGCATCAGCTTTTCCAGCCTGTGCCTCGCCATGTTGCCATCCAGCCTACTTTCAGGGTCCATGTTGTACGGTGCTCTGGGATTGTGTGCTTCGTCTGCCTGGGCCGTCTCTGCCTCCAGCACCCCATGCTGCTTCCCTGACCACATCCTCACGACCCTGCGTGTGAACTCCAAAAGTGACTTACATTGTTGTGGATTTCTGGCCCTATAAAGAACATATGTGTTAAACATGGCAATTTGGAACATGTAAGCCACAAACTTCTTTGACCAGTTTGGGACCTCCTTATGAAGGGGTAGTAGGCCACATTCTGGTCCAGTTTATCCACGCCATTCATGTTGGAGTTGTAGGCGATCACACACGCTGGTTTAAACTGGGTCACTTTATGTCTCTGTCCCCTCTGCCACACATCAACCCCTTCCATTCTGTCTTGGTGGCAGGTTGTCACCATCTTCACCATTCGTTTGTCCTGCCAAGCTACCACCATCATGCGCCCATTGTGCCGCACAATTCGTTCCCCTGCCCCCAGGTCAGACTTTTTGATATCCCGGATGATCAATGGCTCTCCCCTGTTTTTCCTGAGGGTTCCACAGACGTTTGTCTGTGCTCTCAGTAAGCGTTCACACAGGGACACAGAATTATAGAAATTGTCCATGTAGACAGTATAACCATGACCCTGGAGACGATCAAGCAGAGAGAACACTATCTCTGGCAGAGTACTACCTTCACCCACATAAGGCCGCAAGTTGAAGCAGTACCCTGTCACAGAGTCACACAGAATGTACGATTTTATACCATACTTCACCGGCTTTTGTGGGTTATACACTCGGAACGATAGGCGCCCCCGCCACTGCATCATGCCCTCATCAATGCAAATGTTTTTTCCTGGCTGGTACAGTTCTTTGCATTTCCCAACAAGATAATCTAACACTGGGCGGACTTTGTACATTTTATCAGCAGTATTTTGTGTGGCATTGTTATTGAAATGGAGGAACCGCCATATAATTTGAAATCTGTTCCTGGACATTGTCTGGCTGAAATATGGTGTTGCATCTATTTCCTCTACACTCCAGTATAAGTCAAGGCTTGGCTTTTTGATGTAGCCAGTGAGGAAACTCAGTGCAAAGAATGTTTTCAGTTCTGGGACTGACACTGGCTTCCAGGCATTACCTCTGCTGTGTGGTAGCGCCTCAGGGTTGGCTTCAAAGTACTGACGAGCATACAAGTTGGTCTGACCGCGAATATGCTGCAGCAGCTCATCTGTCACAAATAGGTCTAGGTAATCGGCCGGCTCATTGGAGTCTAAGTCCGCAGCAGCGTTCTGAGGGCCCGGTGTTGCAGTAAACGCCAACCCCAGGGGTTCCCAGCCGGCTTGACACCAGCCCTGGTCCTGGTCCTGGTCCCAGCCCCTAGCTGATACACCTGTAAATGATGTACACATATAGGACAATAAATCATTTCATTCTTTATGATATTGAAGAGGGAAAAAAACATTTATAACCTTTATATAACCTTTTACCTTTCTTTCTTTGTCCTCCACCAAGAGAAGGGATGGGGGCCCTGCTGGACCCACCACCTGTAACACATAATTACCATAATGATTAGCAACAGGTGCCCATAATACAACTGGAGGAAAATGGTGTTCATGTAACAAGGACTGAATGGGGGTTAATTCTTACCTCTGTCACGTCCATTATCGGAGCGATCTGGCTCCCGCTCCGGCGATGAGGCTGTGTTGGTGTCAGACGAACCAGACGGCAGCCATTCGTCTGACGTATCCGGGTCTGGTTCACTGGGACCCTCTGAACCGGATTCACCTGGGCCATGCTGGTGCCCTCGGTCCTTCGAAGGCACATGGTGCGCACCACACCCGCTCCCTCTGCCCTTCTTCCTTGCTGGGTATCTCCGACCTACTCTCCCTTCTATTTCCCCCTCACCTGCCGCAGTATCTCCTGAAATACTCCTAAACCTGCTTTCTTCCACCGCCAGCTGCCTCAGTTCGCTACATCTCCGCTTTTTCGCCATCTTCACTCAACCTCGTCCTTCTTCCTCTGCCAACACCAGTTGTACCCCACCCACAAACCGATTCCAATGGTCCCCACCTACAGGATTCAAAATTCAATGAGTACACGCCTCATTTTCAGTGACAGGCGACAGGAATTCCAGGAACCAGGGGTCTAATGGCCAGGATGTAACCCGCCCAGAAGGCCCGGTTCTGGGGGTAAAAAGGCAGGGCATCTGGACCCCTGGAACCACATAGAACCAGGGGTCAAAAGGCCGGGCGTTAGACCCACCAATAAGGCTCTGTTCTGGGGCAGAGTAGAGCAACACATGGACCCCTGTGAAAAATGACAAAGTCCAACAAAATTTCAGCTTCACTCCTGGTAGTACCATGCCTCTGGTGGGACTTAGAAAAATGTAAGCTTCACTCCTGGTAGTACCATGCCTCTGGTGGGACTTAGAAAAATTTAAGCTTCACTCCTGGTAGTACCATGCCTCTGGTGGGACTTAGAATAATTTCAGCTTCACTCCTGGTAGTACCATGCCTCTGGTGGGACTTAGAAAAATGTCAGCTTCACTCCTGGTAGTACCATGCCTCTTATGGGACTTAGAAAAATTTCAGCTTCACTCTGGTAGTACCATGCCTCTGGTGGGACTTAGAAAAATTTCAGCTTCACTCTGGTAGTACCATGCCTCTGGTGAGACTTAGAAAAATTTCTGCTTCACTCTGGTAGTACCATGCCTCTGGTGGGACTTAGAAAAATTTCAGCTTCACTCCTGGTAGTACCATGCCTCTGGTGGGACTTAGAAAAATTTAAGCTTCACTCCTGGTAGTACCATGCCTCTGGTGGGACTTAGAAAAATTTAAGCTTCACTCCTGGTAGTACCATGCCTCTGGTGGGACTTAGAATAATTGGGGCAGAGGAGCCAGGCACGTGGACCCCTGGAGCCCCATAGAACCAGGGGTAAAAAGGCCGGGCCTTGACCCAGCCTTAAAGCCCCATTCTGGGGCAGAGGAGCCGGGCACGTGGGCCCCTGGAGCCCCATAGAACCAGGGCTCAGGAGGCCAGGCTTTATACCCAGCCTCAAGGCCCCGTTCTGGGGCAGAGTAGCCGGGCACGTGGACCCCTGGAGCACCATAGAACCAGGGCTCAGGAGGCCAGGCTTTATACCCAGCCTCAAGGCCCCGTTCTGGGGCAGAGTAGCCGGGCACGTGGACCCCTGGAGCCCCATAGAACCAGGGCTCAGGAGGCCAGGCTTTATACCCAGCCTCAAGGCCCCATTCTGGGGCAGAGTAGCCGGTCACGTGGACCCCTGGAGCCCCATAGAACCAGGGCTCAGGAGGCCAGGCTTTATACCCAGCCTCAAGGCCCCATTCTGGGGCAGAGTAGCCGGGCACGTGGACCCCTGGAGCCCCATAGAACCAGGGGTCTAACCCTGGGACCTATACCCGAAAAAAGGCTCCCTATCCCCGGCCACAATCTAGACACACCCGGCCCTTACAGGACCTCCAGGGACCGACCGCCCCAGTCGGTCCCTGGTACCCCAAACTTAAGCCCCCTCCTCGGGCTAAACCCCTTCAACCGGCGCCGTAAGTCAACCAGAGCCTTGGTACTACAAAACGAAAAAATATCAGAAATTTTTCTAAGTCCAACGTGGACTTAGAAAATTTTCTATCTTTTTGGAATTTTTCTAAGTCCAAAGTGGACTTAGAAAATTTTCTATCTTTCCATTTGTAGTACCAAGGTTTTTTTTTATTTTTTGGAATTTTTCTAAGTCCAAAGTGGACTTAGAAAATTTTCTATCTTTCCATTTGTAGTACCAAGGGTTTTTTTTATTTTTTGGAATTTTTCTAAGTCCAAAGTGGACTTAGAAAATTTTCTATCTTTCCATTTGTAGTACCAAGGGTTTTTTTTATTTTTTGGAATTTTTCTAAGTCCAAAGTGGACTTAGAAAATTTTCTATCTTTCCATTTGTAGTACCAAGGGTTTTTTTTATTTTTTGAAATTTTTCTAAGTCCACACTGGACTTAGAAATATTCCAAAAAGGTTAAAAAAAAAACCCTTGGTACTACAAATATAAAGATAAAATTTTCTAAGTCCACACTGGACTTAGAAATATTCCAAAAAGGTTAAAAAAAAAACCCTTGGTACTACAAATATAAAGATAAAATTTTCTAAGTCCACACTGGACTTAGAAATATTCCAAAAAATAAAAAAAACCCTTGGTACTACAAATATAAAGATAAAATTTTCTAAGTCCACACTGGACTTAGAAATATTCCAAAAAGGTTAAAAAACCCCTTGGGACTAGGAGGAGGCCGTTTACCCAGCTCACGTTCCCTTTTACTTTATGTGAGTGTCTTTTCTCCCTGAGCCTCTCACGTTCCCTTCTGCTCCACGGGAGTGTCTGTTCTCCCTGAGCCTCTCACGATGGTCTGAGACCCCAGCTCACGTTCCCTTCTGCTCTACAGGAGTGCCTGTTCTCCCTGAGCCGCTCACGTTCCCTTCTGCTCCACGGGAGTGTCTGTTCTCCCTGAGCCTCTCACGATGGTCTGAGACCCCAGCTCACGTTCCCTTCGTACCGCCCCAGTCAAACTCCCCACCTGCCAATGTGGGGTCAGAACCGGCAGAGCCGGACGCATGAAGAGAGAGCCCCGCCTGCTCGGGACTCACCTCACCGACCAAAGGAACCATAACTGATTTAATGAGCCATTTGTAGTTTCACTGTACCGACCTTCCAGCGGTTTAATATGTGGGACAAGCATATGCTGCTATACTGGAGGATCAACTAGGATAGCCCCGAAGGTGGAGCCCACCCGCGGCAGTGCGGTGATCCGAGGGGGCGGAGGAGGCGATCCAAGGCCCCCAGGAGAGTCACCGGTCCCGAGGAGGGCATCCCCAACCCCCCCCTGTGAGCCCTTTAGTAGGGCGGGACGGGAAAGGGGCCTCCTTGGTTAGGGCGACAGACCTGGGCGGGGGCCAGGGAAAAGGAACACACCGCCCCCTCAGAGCGCACCGCGCGAGCAGCGCGCACCCCGGGGTTATACACAGCCGCTGGGGCCAGCGCTCCGCCGCCGGAGCTGTAACCGCGCCCACTGCCGTGTGTGAACAAGGATAAGAGAAACATAGTTATTTATAACGGACCCGCGTCAGCTCTGGCCGCCGTGACCGGGACCGCAACCCGCCGCCGGGTTAGACGGACCCCAGGCACCGCCTGGCACTCGCGGATACCGTTGGAGAGCCACTGAGGGAGACAGCGCATCTCTGTCCCGCATCCTCTCCTGGAGGCCGGAGCCCTGTCCTCCCCTCCCGAATACCTAACGTGTACCAGCCCGCAATGTTGAAGGAACCTACCGCTGAACCGACAAACGGAGAGCATAGGCCCTTCAGAGGCGGGGCTTCATAAATGCCTTTCGATCTGGAGGTTCGGAGGGCATAAATCCAATAAAGGGATCCGATGTCCCTCTATCTTTGCACGGGTAACGCACCCTCCGAAGTTGGCCTCTTATTACACTGGAGCACCACCAGTTAAAACTCTCGTTCCTTGTAACGTGGATGTACTTGAAAAAATACCTCCCAGAAAAGTGCTAAATGCACTATGCAGAAGGTGTCTCCGTTGACTTTGAATAGGGATGCCCTAGCAACTACCAAAGAGCAAAATCCGTTTACGTGTGGCAAAGTGTGGACTTAGAAATATTTCAGCTTCACCCGGGTAGTACCATGCCTCTATAAAAATATTTCTAAGTCCACAGCTTCACCCGGGTAGTACCATGCCTCTATAAAAATATTTCTAAGTCCACACTTTGCCACACGTAAACGGATTTTGCTCTTTGGTAGTTGCTAGGGCATCCCCATTCAAAGTCAACGGGGACACCGCCTGCATAGTGCATTTAGCGCTTTTCTGGGAGGTATTTTTTCAAGTACATCCACGTTACAAGGAACGAGAGTTTTAACTGGTGGTGCTCCAGTGTGGACTTAGAAATATTTTTATGGAGGCATGGTACTACAAAACCACACTGGACTTATGCCTTTATATTATATAAATATGATTATGCCTTCATATGCAGCCCCAGACCAGAGCGTTATGGGCGGATTAAACGCGCGGCTTCAGACCGCTGATCCCCGGTCCGTTTAGAGGGGGCGCATGCTCTGTTATTCTGCCCATAAACAGAGCATTATGAGCGGATTAAACGCGCGGCTTCAGACCGCTGATCCCCGGTCCGTTTAGAAGGGGCGCATGCTCTGTTATTCTGCCCATAAACAGAGCATTATGAGCGGATTAAACGCGCGGCTTCAGACCGCTGATCCCCGGTCCGTTTAGAGGGGGCGCATGCTCTGTTATTCTGCCCCATAAAAAGAGCATTATGAGCGGTTTAATTTACCTGGGCTTTACACCATGGTTCCGGGACATTTTAGGGGTCCAATCTGCTCAGGAGGATCTAAAATAGCGGAGCACTTGGAAACCAGTCTGATTTTCAGTGACAGGCTGCGCGAGACCGCTCCCCGCCCCTCGCCCGTGATTGACGTATATATGCGTCGATGGCAGTGAGCGTAAGTATTTCAATTGACGTATATATACGTCAATGGCAGTGAGTGAGTTAAAATATGAAAAAAGAAAAAGAACAAAACACAAAACCAAGGCAGAAATAATAAAATAAAATAAATAAGTAGAATACAAGAGGCTATATGAAGTTGTAATCACATATAATATTATATAGTTTTTATCTTGGGCTGTATTGACTCTTTAATACTTTTGTAAAGAAGGAGGATTTCATTTTTTAGATCCTTCCATGATGGGCTGGTTTTGACACATTTGTGTAAAATTTAGTCATGAGAATAAAGTTATTAATAACAAATTCATATGGTTTGTTTTCCAATATTACTCCCAATAGGATATTTTGAGAAAATAAATATTCAGTATTTATAGAGTGTGATTTTAACCAGTCATGTAAAGCTCACCATAAGTTTTGGATTTTGTCACATTCATAAAACAGGTGCTCTGTCGTTTCAATGTTTGTGTTACATACATGACATTTACCTACATCTATTTATAATCTTTTTGTCATAAATTCCTTTGAACGCAGCATTTAATGACTTAATTCCACTCAGTTGTGCTTCATATGTTGTTAAGTTATGTTCACTTATATCCACAATAGTTCCCCTTAATAAAAAAATATTAGTGTAAAGTACTTAAAAAGAAGAACATGTTACAGCAACTGAATACATTTGAGTTAGAACTATTTATGAAACTATGAGTATTCACAAATGAATATATTTAATTATTCTGAACATTCAGGTTTACAGTGTGGGACTATTGTAGTTACACTAATGCACATGTTTGATTTCATGCTGTCTGTAAAAAATACAAATAAAAAAAAAAACATTTACTCCCAAGTAAGAAACTAAATCTGTGTATCATTTGTTCATTCATTAATTTTTCAAAATAAGACAACGAAAAAAACAGCTTGTTTCATGATTTTTTATTTTTTCTTGTGTTTAAATGAATAATGGAAAAAAAACTGAAAACATTTTAATAACCTTTTACTGTTTTATCCAATTTTGACCAGAAGCAAGTTGAATAAACCAGAAATGACCTTTGACCCGCAGTGACAAAGATGGAAACCTTTTTTTTTTTTTAATTATTAAAGAAATGACACAAGCCTCAATGAGGTACACAGAAGAAGCCCGTTGTTAAGGAACAGACGAGGAGACCCAATTGCAGATCCTTTCAAAGTCTTTATTTATCACTGGGTGAATAAAAAACTCAAGGGAAAAAACAGAGGCAGTCCAAAAATGAGAAAAACAAAAAAACTGTCATAAAAAGTCAAGAAACGCTCAGAAGTTTTCGGCAAAAAAAATAAAAAAACACAAAAAACTGCAGAAGAAAAATCTTCAACCAGAAGGTCAACACTAGCCTAGGATCTAGACTGTCCCCAGTGGCCGTAAATGGTATTTGCTACGGGGAGAGTCTAGAAAGTCTAGGCGAATTTGTGGGCGGGATAACCGCTGTCTGTCAAATTTTCTCTTTACACAATGCCACGCTATTGGATGGGTAACCAGTCAGAGCCAACCAATCAGAGCGATAAACATGGAGCAGGTCTAACCATTCCCGGTTCAGCCAGGATTCCGGACTCCCGTACACTATTTGGCACCGGCCGCTTCGGATCTCCTCCGGGTCGCCTTTACCAAGTTGTGCTGCTCGTATTCCCAGTTTTTCGGCCTCTTGCAACTGGTCATCCATTAGGGCTGAAAGGGGTGACACAACGATCACCAGCGGGTTGTGCAGACCCATGCGTTGTCCCACTAGCGAAGCCAGCTGATATATCAAACTTTTGCCATACCCGGTGGGCAAAACTCCGACAACGTCCCTTTTTTCTAAAACAGCTTAAGTACTGTTTTCTGCTCCTCTCGCAGGGAAAACTGTAATTTTAAATCACCTAGCGTTGCTGCCAAAGCCAGCTCGAATGGTTGTTCCTGGTGATGAGCCATGTTGTCTAGCAGCTAGCAACTGGTGTTACGGCAATGTGTGCTAGCTAGCAGCTACGCCTTCTTCTTCTCTTTGATGTGCTAGCTGCTACGTCTCTGCGACTACAACATTACGTGTCGTATTTGTGTCGTCATGAGGCAGGGCGGGCTCCAATCCCGCCCCTTGCGATTTGATTGGTCCGGTCCATTTTGGATTTTCAGATCCGAGGCTGTCTAGTCTGTCTCCCCGTAGCAAATACCATTTCCGCCCACTGGGGACAGACTAGATCCTAGGCTAGGTCAACACAGGAAAAAAACAAAGTTGAACATAAATACAAGAAGCGAGGCAGGAAAATGTAGAAAAAGTCCAAGAAAAAACCAGGACAATCTACTAGGAATTCAGAGGTCAACACTACTCACTGTGGCATGGACAGGCAATGTGACATGGAGCAGGGGATGAACAGGTGTTAAATAGGCAGAGTGCACAATGAATGCATGTGTTCCACTAAGGGCCAGGTGGAAAACAATGAACACAAAGGTCAACGAAAAACAAGGGCACAGGGGAGACATTCTGCAAATGGACCACAAGAGGTCAGCAAAGAGTAAATGACAGGTGACAGTCTGTAACACACACTAAACATAAAATATAGAATAATACAGGGGGAAGGAAAAATACTGTAAGGCACAATAAAAATATAAATATTAGTTACAACAAATCAATGATGATCAATAGTAGAACAAAAGGGTACATTCAATGACCTAAGATACAATTGAACATGTATGTAGGTCACAATTAAATAAAAAAGAAAATGTTTCTGTTTAAATCTGACATATTAGAATCACATTGAACATATCAACAATTTTACATGTAAATACATTGAAAACATCAGACATTTTGCAAAAGAAGAATAAATCCTTTTGAAGTTTCAGTGACAAAAAATATCATTTTAAATCATTTATGAAGTGATTCAAACAGGGTCTGGTGTCACACCATTTGCAACAGTGAATATGATATTTTGCCAAAAACATGACAATGTTAACTATGTCAGAAACAGAAGAATCCAAGTTGTCAACATAATACAATATGTGTTCAAGTGTGAAAATGAGGATGTTTGTCATTTTAAGGCACAACCATTCTCTCAGGTCACTCCAAAATCTACCAGAAACAGGACACAAGAAAAACAAGTGTTCCAATGATTGACCAGGAAGATCGTAAAAAGAGCAGTTAACCAATTCAAATGTAAATATTTTATGTAGTAAATCAGAAAGTGGATAAATGTTATGACATATTTTAAAATGAGTTTCCTTTACCTTTGGTGGGATTGGCCATTTGACATATTTATTTAGTGATTTATCTATATTACCAGTGGACTTCATAAAAGATAATTTATTATTATTATTATGGAATCATTTAGATTTAAAACAGTCTGAGATAATGTGATTATTAAATGTTTTATCTTCAGTTTTATAATCCTCAATTAACAGTTTTGGTAGAAGTGGAGTAATATCAGAGTGGGTAACAATGTTTTGGATCAAGCCTGCCAGAACTAATGGTTCTGCTTTGACAACACTGTGGTCATCTCTATAAGTACTAATTAAACCATATTTATTAATAACACTTTGATATTTTAAGAATATTCCATTGCTATCCAATATATAAATGATAAAAACAATTCCTTTATTGAACCATTTTGTGTTGAACAAGGATTTTCCATTCATTAATATTGACCTGTTGTTCCATAAACTGAATTATGTGGAGTGAAATTGTGTGAAAAAATCATTTTCCAGTACTGGAGTATTTGTTTGTGTAATTGAGATAACGCAAATGGAACTTTGGACAATTCAAAATCGCACTTTATGAAAAAATCCAGGCCACCGAACCTTTCAAAAATCGATGGAGGGATATGGAAGCACATGGAGTTGGTAGAAGCTAAGAAGGTTTTTAACCCAGTCATCCTAAATGTAAACACCTGTGTTTTAAAATCTAAGGCTTTGACGCCACCATGTTTATATTCTTTAACTCATTCAGATTTCTTTAAGTAATGTGTCTTATTTCTCCAAATAAATATTTTTTGATGTTTAGGTTTGATGTAAAAAGACAATGACATGGGTAAAGTAATGTTGAAATACCCTCAGCTTTGGATAAAAGAACTCTTCCAAAAACTGTGACATCATGACTTAACCAGTGGTTTAAGGATTTTTTCATATTGTTTATATGATTTTCAATGTTAACTAGTGTCATTCTATTATTATCTTTGGAGATTGTTTTACCCAAGTATTTACTTCAGATTGAACCTTAATAGAGTTTATAGTGTTGTCAGGACAACAATGGATTGGGAGTATTTCACATTTATTAATATTTAGGGATAAACCTGATGCTTCTGAAAAGCTTTTTATCATCTTAAGCGCACCATCCACCATAGTTTTATCTTTCAGGAATATTCCAGTGTCATCTGCAAACTGACTTATTTTGAGCTTTTTTCCAAAAATGGAAATGCCATCAAACATTGTATTGTTATTGATTAATAAGGTAAACATTTGTGTGGCCATAATCAATAATTTGGGAGAGATCGGATCAGATTCCTCTCAGCATTTTGAAGCTTTTTGTCATATCTGAACCTAGAGAAACTGTACTGGATATATCTGAATAAAATAATGAAATGACATCACAACATTTCTGAGCAAAAACCATCATTTTTTTAAGTTTTAGCAATAAATCTGTGTTCAAGAGAATCAAACGCTTTATAAAAGTCTAGGAACAAAATTAAACTATCATTTTCAATAAAGT
The DNA here is from genome assembly GCA_020466265.1 of Siphamia tubifer. Classification (NCBI taxonomy): domain Eukaryota; kingdom Metazoa; phylum Chordata; class Actinopteri; order Kurtiformes; family Apogonidae; genus Siphamia; species Siphamia tubifer. The sequence goes on from CM035796.1 coordinate 45,168,250, forward strand.
TATTATAATCCAATATATGAAGAATAAGTCTGGTATGGAAATGAATGTTCCTTCCCTTTACAAAGGCTGATTGACACTCACTAATAATATCTGAAAAACTACTATTTAATCGATTAGCAAATACAAGAGCTAATAATTTATAATCAGTGCATAGAAGAGTTATGGGTCGACAGTTGTCAATGAAAAGTGGATCCTTTCCTGATTTTGGTATCAAGGTAATGAGAGCACGTTTCATTGTGGGACAGAGATCAAGCCTAGATATACATTCAACCAGTGGCTCAAAGAACATTTGACGGATGTCATTCCAAAAGAAAATATCAAATTCAACCGTTAGCCCGTCTGGACCTGGTGACTTCCCTTTGACCATTTGATCAACAGCTTTATCCAGCTCATCTATTGATAGGTCAGCATCCATACTGTTTTAGACATTTTCATTAATAGGTGAACAACATTTTTGCACAGAATTGAAAAAGGAATCAGTGCTTAATTCAGAAAAATGTGACGTATATAATCGACTATAAAAGGATAATATTACGTTGTTAATTTCATTTGGATTTTCAGTGAGGACGCCGTTAATATTTAGTTTATAGATTTTCTTTTTGGATTGTTTGTGCTTTTCAAGACTGAAGAAATAAGAAAAATTTTTCTCACCCTCTTTTATCCAGTGAGTCTAGAACGGACAAAGGCTCCCTTAGCTTTGTCTACAAATATATTATCAAGCTGCTTTTTAAGGTTTTCTACTTGACTTACTTCCTCAGGAGTTAATGTACCTTTGGCATATAAATGGTTAATGCTACTTAGAATCTCATTTTGTTTCTTATATTTTTCTTTACAAACATGTTTACCTGTTATTATTGTAATTTCTTTAACTTTAATTTAAATCATTCCCATCTACTTATGGGTATAAGATGTGAGGATTTTATTTCACTTATAAGTTCTTTAGTTTTAGTTTGAAAATCTAGATTATATAAAAGACAATTATTAAATGTCCATGTGGTAATGGATGATGTCTTGTTTTTAATATTTAGAATAAGAGTGACAGCACAGTGGTCAGTTAGAGGAGAAATAGAGATTTGACATTGAGATATATTATTGAACCAGTTCAAAGGTATTAACCAATAGTCAAGCCTTGAGCACTGGCCATTATTTGATGCATTAAACCAACTGTATTGTCTCACACTGGCATTTCTTATTCTCCAGTAATTATCACATTTGTCTTTTGCCTGCCCCTCACCTGTACTGCATCTACATCTGATTGTTGCTTTGGACCCTTTTTCTGCTCACTGATAATGTGTCTTGTCTTTTTCCTTTGGACTGATTTTGACTGCATGTGTTTTGGACCTTTTTTGTCTGACCTCTGTGTGTGCTGTGTCCCAGCCGTACGCACAGAGGGGAGGGTCCCCAACGCAGAGGACCACATACTGGATCGAGCTGATTGTTCTATTAATAAATTGTCCAACTGTACAACTCAACGGTATAGAAACCATGTGTAATAGACTGTACCCAGGCGCGCAGATAGCGGGGGTGTCAGGTGTGTCATGACACACCCAGTTTTGAATGCCCTTAGATCTATCCCACCCACTTTTATTTAAGAAAAAAACATGTTACTTCTTCTTTTACCTTTTTTTTTTTTTTAACTTTTACTTCTTACTTAGTCAAGCATCACGAAGAAACCAAAATATGAATTAACATACATAATAACGTGACTCGGTTATTGCGCTGTGCGGCGGCATCGTCGTTAACTTTGGTTGCCACGGTTACAAACAGTCTGACAGGCATTACTTGGACAGCCAGGGTGCACGTTCAGGAGGACCCCAACATGGCATGGAATAATGAGGCGAGCTAAAAAGCAGAAAACGATCATGTGTTTTTTTTTTCAAAGAGCAACAGCTGTAAGTAAACTGCTACTTTACGTTATCACCAGGGCTCTACACCCACCAACCCGCCAAATGCGGGTGAAAATCCATCTTGGCGGGTAAAAAAAACAACTTACTAGCCACTTTGGCTGTTGGCGAGTGCAGACCCGGTTGTAACAATCCTCTATGGGGCACCAGAATATGACCGTCCTATTTTTTTTATCCTTCCCCTGTCTTTTGTTTCCTGTCTTGCTTGCTTCGGCCCAGGCAGCGCCCCTATGGCAAAGCCAAAGTTTTCACATAGCCACGCGTTGTGTTTATTATATCACGTGTTACAGAACGCGTTCTGGCAGCGCACTGGTGCGCGCAATGGCACGTACTAGCACGCGTGCCATTGCGCGCACCAGTGCGCCTACAGCCTACTTGTGTGTTTGACAGGAATGCTAATAAGCCCAAATGAATTGATCATAACGGGCTTATATGAGGATTTGGTGTTATCTTTGGTCAGTTGGTGAGTCCACAAATAGGCTAAGGAAATGAGATGGTTTAAGAAAGTTTATAACAACACATAGATGTAATGTGAGTGTATGTTTACAGTGGGGACAGTGGAGATAAAAAGTAAAGAAGTTAGGAGTTAAATGTGAAAATGCAAAAAAAAAAATAAAAATGTGATCATATGTTTGAAGAAATGATATGGGGACCAATTGAGAAAATGTAAGAGCAACAAGATGTGAGTCTATGTATTGTATAAATTGTAATATAGGTGAGAACAGTAAAGAAATGTTAACAGTGAAAGGTGAGAAAATGTAAAAGCAAGAAGTTTTAAGAGTTAAATGTGAAAATGTAAAAAAAAATGATCATATGTTTAAAGAAATGAATTATTTCAAGAGGAAAAGGTTAAATAAAATAATTTAATGAAATTTGGTCAGGGGAAAAATGGCTAGTTGAATTTCTGATAGGGGAGTAAGATAAAAAATCTACTAGCCACATTGGCTGGTGATGAAAAAAGTTAATCACCTTGCAATTTCTGTTCAAAGCAATGTCGGCGTGAGAGTAGGAATCGTACAAAGCTGACCAGAGCCAAACTGTCACCTTCTTCTGCCTCCACCTGTACATGCCCCAGACATATATTCAGGGCAAGGATCGGAGGAGAGAGGTTTTTGGATCCTTCACTTAATCAGTTTTGAGACCATTATTGAAAACTCTCATGGAGAGATCTTATTTACAATTTAATTTGTATATGGAGGCTGTGTCCTATTTTGTGTTTGTTGTTAGTGTGTTAGAAGTTTTAATTACATTATATGTTTTTTACACTCCTGTGAAATTTATGAAAGAATCAGTGTGCTGAAAGTCAGTGTTAAAATAAAACAGTTTTGCAAACAGCATATGGTATGTTTAGTGAGTGATTTGAATTAGTTTCAGCATTAATAAACTTTATTAAATAATAATAATTTATCTAATACTTATATAATAAATAATTTCTTCCAATGATGGGTAATTAAGTTTGACAGTCCAAATATACACAAACAGTGAGCAGTCATGTAGCACACACACACGCACACACACACACACACACACACACACACACACACACACACACACACACCCATATTGATCATCCTGTCATGTCAGTAGTAAATAGCACTTGAGAACATCAGACAACCCCCCCCCCAATCAGAATGGTGGGGCCGGGGGGTGTTAGCTGGCATCTTCGTCCCCCCCAGTTTCACAAACCTATCTGCGCCCCTGACTGTACCTACCCAACCCTACCTTGTATAGATCACTCCATCTTGCACTAGTATTTGTACATTTGTATATAGTATTTATTTCTGTTTATTTTTCTCTAAAGCAGTTTTTTTGTACATAAGACACAGTATTCCTATATTTTTTATTCCTAGTATATATTTTTTTATTTCTAGTTTAATTTTATTATTTACTTGTATGATTATTTGCACTTCTTTACTTCCTTTTGCACCTATTCACAGCCCACTGTGTGTTTCTGTGAGCTCCTGTGACTGAATTTCTCCTGTGTGAGATTAATAAAGTCTTATCTTAAATCTTTGTCAAACTGTTTATTCTGGTGTGAGTCGTGCATTTGGGTCCACTCAGTATTCAGAGTCGTCACAGAACGAACTCACACGAGCAGTGACACACACCAAGTATTTATACTAAAAAGACAGGTGGGACACATCAAGGAGCAAATTAAGAAGGCGGGGCAACACTGGTGACAGGAAGTAAAGAAACTGTGAATATGAACCCACATGACAAAATAAAAGCCCAAGACACCAACAATGACAGAAAGAGAAAAACAGACAAAATAAGACAAAAAGACACAACAGCCTAAGCTCATAACAAAAAGTCTCCTGTGGGTCCGTCCCAGCCCGGTGCCTTGTTAAGAGATAGGCGTCCAATTACTCTGTCCACTTCAATAAGTGTTATTTGACTATCACATGTTTGTTTGAAGTCATCTTTAACTTTGGGAATATATATTTGTATGTCCTTTAACCCTTGTGCGGTCCTTCGGGTCAAAGAGACCCGGTGGCTCACAAATGTACCTTTTTATACGTACTGTAGGATGCCACTGCTTACTACTGAAAACAGTAATATATCCTTGGGGGGTGGGGTGATGAGTCTATGGAACTGAACTTTGGAATCTGGGTTTTTAAGACCCGATTGTAGGACACAGCCAGTGTGCCTTTTACGAAGGACCGCACAAGGGTTAAGAATGTATGGCAGTCTTCATTAGAGAATGTAGAGCTATAAAGCTGTTTATAGAATTTAAGGATTTCTGAGGATATTAACTTTGCTTCTGTGGTTTCTATATCATTTACTATTAAACAACTGATGTTATTTTTCCCTTGTCTCCTTTTTTCCAGACCACAAAAACATGCTGAGTCCCCCCCCCCCCCTCCTCTATCCATTTAACTCTGTGATGATGGGTGAAGTGGAGAGAGGACTCAGACGCCCAGTGTTGAAGGGAAAATAATTTAATAATAAACAGAACAAAAAAGCAGACAAAGACAGAGATAAAACAGAAACAAGATTAAACAAAACCTGGGGGTAGATCAGCCAGAGTCTGTGGTGCTGAAAGAAATGTCCATGTTATGGAGGTGACAAAGCTGAATGGTCCCGCACCAGCAACTGCTAGTTTCACTGCTTATATAGTTGCAGATCAGCAATGACTTGCAGCTGCACAGTGCGGGCCAGGTGTAACTGGAGCTGGGGCGGGTCTACAGGGGTGGCTGGGGTTGGCACCGGCCACCCCTGGAATATGATTGGCCACCCTGCTGGCCACCCCCATCAGAGCTGCCAATCAGTTTGTTCGAGTCGAAATTCAAAGAATTACAGGATTCACTCTGGATGCATTTTAACTCTGTCTTGCAGACTTGCACTGTTTCGGCTTAAAACAAGAAAATAAGGGTAAGTAAACAGTCGCTCACCAGGGGCGGGTCTAGAATTTTTTTCTAAGTTTAATGATTTACAAATGTTTAAATTAAGTTGATAACTAAGTCGTATCTAGAGTAAGCACAGTGCGCTAACTTAGCATAACGTCTATGGGAAACATTAGCCTGCACCGGTAAATGTGGCGAAAACAAACCGCAACCCTAAGCTAGACTTATCGACTACAAAGACCTTTACTGTGTGTGTGTGTATGTATGTGTGCACCTAATGATATATATCATTAATGGACGATATAATTGCATGTTAAGTCGTATCTAGAGTAAGCACGGTAGGCTACGCTAGCTTAGCATAACGTATTGAAGTCTACAGGAAACATTAGCCTGCACCGTTAAATGTGGAGAAAACAAACCGCAACGCTTAGCTAGACTTATCGACTACAAGGACCCTCACTGTGTGTGTATGTATGTGTGCACCTAATGATATAACGTTATATCATTAATGGACGATATAATTGCATTTTAAGTCGTATTTAGAATAAGCACAGTATGCTATCTTAGCATAACGAATTGATGTCTAAGGTAAACATTAGCCTGCAATTAGCCTGTTGTGTCGAAATTTGTTCGTCCGTCAAGATCTGTTTATCTATGGTGATGGCATTGATATACGCGAAAGCCTCGTTTTTATACAACTAATCTTCATACATCGTTTGAGTAAACACTGTGATAGTGTTTCCCATCTTTGCTGAACAAGAGTTTTATGTAAGAGAAAAAAAAAATGCGGTGAAAAATATGTCCCTAATAAACGCTGGTTGATTTCAGTGATTAACACAAATAAACTCACAAAACTAAAAGCACAAACCTATCGCTCAGCAAAGATGGGAAATACTAGCCTGTCAAAGTGTTTAATCAAACCAGTATGAGTATTACTTGTATAAAAATGAATAACATATCAATGCCGGAAACAGATCTCGACACAACACTGGTAAATGTGGAAAAAACAAACAGCAACCCTAGGCTAGACGTATTGACTATAAAGACTCTGTGTGTGTGTGTGTGTGTGTGTGTGTGTATGTATGTGTGCATCTAATGATACATATCATTAAAGGATGATATAATTGCATGTTATAGCTACCTATCCTGTGTGTTACAGTTTAAGGAAAGTGATTTTCTGACTTAATATTATTTCTAACCAAACAATATGCATGATTTCTTCAGAAGCAAGGATGGAGGAAGGAAGGATGGAGGAAAGAAGGAAGGATAGAGGAAGCGACAGAGGAAAGAAGGAAGGATGGAGAAGGAAGAGAGGAAGAAAAGGAGATAGAAAGTAAGGAGGATGGAGGAAAGAAAGAGGGAAGGAAGGGAAGAAAGAAGGAAAAGGAAAGGAGGGTAGGAGGGAGGACAGAAGAAACATTCAAAACAGATTGGGTCAATTTGACCAGGGATGGTGACAGGAGGGTTAATGGCACATGTACATGCAGATTAGTGTTTTGATGTATAGTGAGACTGATTTAAGTGTATTTGTGTTAAGTTCAGCATTACTTGTTAATGGCAAAGGGATTTTTGATGTGTACACACTATGTACCTGTTATGACAGTTGATTCAATAACACACACACACACATACTGACTTGAATTCTTTCAGTTTGTGCTGCCATATAATTTAAAAATGGAAGTCAAAAAATAAAGTCATTCATCATAACTAAACTCAATTGGATGTTTCTGTCTTTCTAAGTTAACAAAGAGGTAAGCTTAGATACCTATGAAACAATATTGTTTATCTTGATGAAAACCTATACTACTACTAGGTTACTAGATACACCAGTATACTCCTCCACAGCACAGATCTACCCACTCAAACAAAAAAAACATTTTACTCAGTCAAATCAGATTTCTAAATGCTTGATGCTACACTGTTCTGTACATTATTTGGGTAAATAAAATAGTTATATCATTCATACTTCAGCCTACCGTTTATTATGATCTAAGACTGTAGGGCTTTTTTTAAAAGTCATTTCGGTGTGCCACCCGTCCAATGTCTGTGCCCCTAGCTGGCCCCCCCTAGAAAAAAAATCTAGACCCGCCCCTGAACTGGAGTGGATCTGGGGGAAAGGTTGTGGCAGGTTGTGACAAAATCTGGGAAACAATGAGTTAAAGCATTTTAATATTAGTAACGTAGTGTCATAGAACACCTCTACAGTGTCAGTCTTAGTAAGGTTATAGAACCACATTAGTTTTTGGAATTAATTACCTCCACCAACGAGGTTATGTTTTTACCAGCGTTGGTTGGTTTGGATGTTTGTTTGTTTGTGTACAAGATAACTGACAAATTTATGGATGGATTTTGATGACATGTTCAGAGGTCTGCGCTCTCAGAGTGCTTTAATAGTTTTTTATGTTTTTACAGATGTGTCCATCCCATATGATTGAATATTTAAAACATCTCAATATAACCCAGTACATTTAAACATCACTGTAAACTACAGCTGACAAAATATAAATCAACTTGTTTTTGTTTTTGATTTGATTTATTTGGCTGAAAATGCAATAAACATGACTAATGACAGCCTTTAAAACTGGGAAAAAACAAAAAAGCATAAAGAGCTTGTTTCCATGGTGGTCCATTACAAAATAAATAACATTAAAAAAAACTGTAAAAACACAATACCAAATGATACACAATAAATAACTAAACATAAATGTAAAAAATATGAATATGAAAAAAATGAATATCTAAAAAAATTCAATTTAAATTTTTAAATTAAATTTTATTTATAAAGCCCCAAATCACAACAAAGTCGTCTCACAGGGCTTTACAGAAACACAATCAACTACAGAAATAGATAAAAAGTCCCAAGCACGCCCTGTCTTAGACCCTCCTTCTCTGCAAGAAAAAACTTCAAAACCCAGTGGGAAAAAGAATAAATGTTGAGGAGAACCACACTGAAGGACAGATCCACTCATATGGACGGACAGACTATAGATGAACGTCCATCATAAACAAAGATAAAAACAAAGACACAGGGTTGTGTTTTATTTTATAATTAGTTTTTTTTCAAATATACATTAATGGAGAAAATAACCAGTAAGTCAAGATGAGCTGAGTTGGTGACGTTATCAAGTACGTGACTGTTCCATTTGCAGAATAACCGTCCAGCGTCCTCCCGTCCTCCAGAGACTGTACTCCCAGGTCCAACTTGTTAAATCCAAACTGCCAAGTACAGTACGTAAGTCTGAACCTGGTGGACTTGGTATTGACAAACGGCCATTTATGTCCATATAAGGTCATATAAGGTCATTGTCAGCTGGAAAACACCACCAGTTACATGTCACACACATTTTAATGTGTCACTGCTCTGACAAATTGTGAACCATTGAATCCCAAACCTAATTTATTTATTCTGCAAAATTGCAACTGATTACATTTTTCTTCTTCAAAATATTTCCTCAAATTGCAGAATGCAGACGTGTATTTCCAAGGCTGATGTGTGAGTGTAAGCAAGCGTTGGCAGGTTTGTCTTGGTTTGTGCTCATCCTTTGTTGGTGTTTTCTCAGAGTTGTGATGCTGCTTCACCTGGACACCATTACCAAACATCCCAACCACAACGCAAGCTGAAGGATTTACTATGTAGAAGTGATGTTGATTTACTAAGAAACTGGAGCCAGCACTGGTGGACCACCTGACACTTTATTCATTCATTCATGTCTCATATTCAATCAGTCAAATCAAAGCTCACACAGGTGACGTTTGATCAAGTTTTATTGGATAATAAATACAATAACACATTTCACACATTAGTCAAATGATCCACGGCTAGGGTGACCATTCGTCCAGACAGTCCAGTTTTAGAGCCATCTGTCAAGTGTCCGGCTTTTTCACATTTTTCCTCCTTTCATACAATCGTTCGCCACCGTTGCATTAATCGTCATAAACCTGTCATATACACTTGCTACTCTGTGATGTTTACAGGCAGATAGCATGTCGTAGGCTATGTAATGTAAATATTCGTGCTGCGCACGCAGCCTTTTTTGTTGTTCATATCATCTTGGTCAATTTGCCACACCTTTGGATGTTCAATGTCAATAAATGTCAATAAATATACATTTAATTCATACATTATTCATTAGTTGTTATTCCTGTGTGAGGTCAACTGGACTGAACCACACACTACACACACACACTACTACACATCACACACATACACTGAGGATCCCTCTGAACAGAATCTAAATCCAGCAAACAGTGGTTCAGTGAATGTGGTTGTGAAGGTGTGGAGGTGGATCAGTTCGTCAGAGGAGACTTTGTAGAAGGACACAGATCCAGCAGGACAGTCCACATACACTGAGACTGTACCTGAGGAGGAGGAGGAGGAGGAGGAGGAGGAGGAGGAGGAGGAGGAGGAGGAGGAGGAGGAGGAGGAGGAGGAGGAGGAGGAGGAGGAGGAGGAGGAGGATGATGATGATGATGATGATGATGATTGAGGGAGGTCCATGTATTTCTTTTTATGCCAGACTCTGTATATACCTCCACCACACCACAGACTCCAGGACTGATCATTCAATCCAAACCCACAGTCTAAACTCTCTCCTTTCCTTCTGATTCCTCTGTAACTCACTGCTATTTCCGCAGCTCCACTCCACTGGACCTCCCAGTAACAGTGACCAGTCAGACCAGTTAAACTCATCAGCTGAGGACAGAACTCAAATCTGTCCTGATGATCAGGATATGACTGAACCTTCTTCACTAGTTCCACCTTCTTGTTGTTTTCAGACAGTTTGAGGCGTTCGTTCGCTGTGTTTGGATCCAGGGTGAGTTCACAGAAATCTGATGGACAGAAGAAAACACAATCCAGCTGCAGTTATTGATCAGTGATCAGCTCATTGACTGACAGTCTGATCACATGACTGGGTTCAGTTCAACTGTTATTGATGGATGGATCATGAGTGATCATGACTCTGATCAATACTGATCAATAACAGATCAATCCATTGGTTTATAGATGGATCTGTTGTTTCTGAGCACATTTTCACAGACATTAAATGAAAATATTTTGTCAAATAAAATAAAATAAAATGTCTTGAACATATTTTCTGTTATTAACACAAACACAGACTGAGACAAATGATGTATTTCAGCACCAAGTTTTGTTTAATTCTATATGTGAATCATTAAATAAAGTTTTAAACCTTATTGTAGTATTGTTATTATAGTGTTATTATAGTGGTATTGTAGTCTACTCACCAAGGCTGGGGTGTCATTTTTAATCTGTAAATTGACACTTAAGTGTTTCCATGGTAACACTGCAATGAATGGACAGTGCACATTATGTATGTGTTTATATATGTACATGTGTGCTTTTTATTATTATTATTTGATGTATTTTTTCTCAGTTTAACTTATATTTGGTTTTTCAGTGTAAATACAGTTGAATGACTTTATATAATCTCTGTAGGTCTATTTGTACATTGTTCTGTTTTGAAGTGTATAAATAGGTGAAAGTATTGAAATGTTATTTTGTTCAGTTGCTGGTGAGAACTCAGGGTGGGATTAAATCACTTTTTCTTCTTCCCACTCCTTCTCGATCATGGACAAACTCATTTGATTTGTGGGTCTTGCATGTATTCTGTTGGGAGTCTTTGTGTTGTCAGACACTGTTGTATAAAAGTTCTTTGTGTTCATATATTTGATCAGAGCATCATCCAAACAGTCCAGACAGAGGCTGGATGGAGCTCACACCCAAAACCATTCTCAGGTTTATGACCATCAATCACATCTTCTATCAACTTCCATCCAACACTGTGGGAAACTACTTCTACATTATTACCTGAGCCCATAAATGACTATTTGGTTTATTACTGTCTTTATTCAAATTATTTACATTGTATTAACTTGTGTGATTGATGTTTGGATGCAGATCATACGACCACATGGAGGCGCTCTGACAGGTAGTAGATGAAGTAAAGGACTTGGTCAGTTCAACATCCTGAACAATGAAAAGACCAAAGTAGTGCAGTAAAAGTAGCATCATTAACTCACTCACTGCCATTGACGTATATATACGTCAATCACGGGCGAGGGGCGGGGGGGCAGGGGAGCGGTCTCGCTCCCCCTGGTATTTTTTCATTTTGTAGTACCAAGGCTCCGGTTGTCTTGCAGGGTCGGTTTAGCCCGAGGAGGGGGCTTAAGTTTGGGGTACCAGGGACCGGCTTGGGGGGTGGGTCCCTGGAGGTTCTGTAGAGGCCGGGTGTGTCTAGATTCTGGCCGGGGATAGTGCGCCTTTGTCAGGTATAGGTCCCAGGGTTAGACCCCTGGTTCTATGTGGTTCCAGGGGTCCACGCGCATGGTTACTGCGCCCCAGGACAGGGCCTTGAGGCTGGGTCTAAATCCAGGCCTTTTGACCCCTGGTTCTATGTGGTTCCAGGGATCCACGCGCGTGGCTACTGTGCCCCAGGACTGGGTCTTGAGGCTGGGTCTGAAGCCAGGCCTTTTGACCCCTGGTTCTATGTGGTTCCAGGGATCCACGCGCGTGGCTACTGTGCCCCAGGACTGGGTCTTGAGGCTGGGTCTGAAGCCAGGCCTTTTGACCCCTGGTTCTATGTGGTTCCAGGGGTCCACGCACGTGGCTACTGTGCCCCAGGACAGGGCCTTGAGGCTGTGTCTAAAGCCAGGCCTCCTGAGCCCTGGTTCTATGTGGTTCCAGGGGTCCACGCGCGTGGCTACTGTGCCCCAGGACGGGAGCTTTAGGCTGGGTCTAAAGCCAGGCCTTGTGACCCCTGGTTCTATGTGGTTCCAGGGGTCCACACACGTGGCTACTGTGTCCCAGGACGGGAGCTTTAGGCTGGGTCTAAAGCCAGGCCTCCTGAGCCCTGGTTCTGTGTGGTTCCAGGGTCCACGTGCCCGGCTACTGTGCCCCAGGAGGGGGCCTTTAGTCTGGGTCTGAGTGCTAGCCTTTGGACCCCTGGTTCTATGTGGTTCCAGGGGTCCAGATGCCCTGAATTTTTACCCCAGAACAGAGCCTTCTGGCTGGGTTAAAGCCCAGTGTTTTGACCCCTGGTTCTGTGTGGTTCCAGGTCCCCAGCAACTACCAAAAGGCAAAACTCGCTACGTGTGAAAGTTGGACTCAGTTGGAAGTTGAAAGTTGGTCATTTTTCTCAGGGGTCCATATGTTGCTCTACTCTGCCCCAGAACAGAGCCTTATTGTTGGGTCCAATGCCTGGCCGTTTGACCCCTGGTTCTATGTGGTTCCAGGGGTCCAGATGCCCTGCCTTTTTACCCCAGGTAAGAGCCTTTTGGGTGGGTTAAAACCCAGCTTTTAGACCCCTGGTTCTATGTTGTTCCATAATCCAAATGCCCTGCCTTTTTACCCCCAGAACCCGGGCCTTCTGGGCGGGTTACATCCTGGCCTTTAGATTCCTGGTTCCTGGAGGTCCTGTCGCCTGTCACTGAAAATGAGGCGTGTACTCATTGAATTTTGGTGTATTACCAACCCAATCCTGTAGGGGGGACCATGGGAATCAGTTTGTGGGTGGGGCACAACTGGTGTTGGCAGAGGACGAAGGACGAGGTTGAGTGAAGATGGCGAAAAAGTGAAGATGTAGCGAACTGAGGCAGCTGGCGGTGGAAGAAAGCAGTTTTAGGAGTATTTCAGGAGATACTGCGGCAGGTGAGCAGGAAAGAGAACGGAGAGTAGGTCGGAGATACCCAGCAAAGAAGAAGGGCAGAGTGAGCGGGTGTGGTGCGCACTATGTGCCTTCGAAGGACCGAGGGCACCAGCATGGCCCAGGTGAATCCAGTTCAGAGGATCCCAGTGAACCAGACCCGAATACTTCAGACGAATGGCTGTCGCCTGGTTCGTCTGACACCAGCACAGCCTCATCGCCGGAGCGGGAGCCGGATTGCTCCGATAAAGGACGTGACAGAGGTAAGACTTAACCCCCATTCTGTCCATGTTACATGAACACCATTTTCCTCCAGTTGTGTTATGGGCAATCATTATGGTAATTATGTGTTACAGGTGGTGAGTCCAGCAGGGCCCCCATCCCTTCTCTTGGTAGAGGACAAAGAAAGAAAGGTAAAAGGTTTTATATATATATATATATATATATATATATATATATATATATATATATATATATATATATAAATGCTTTAGTTTTTTTCCCTCTTCAATATCATAAAGAATGAAATTATTTATTACATTATGAATTATTGTTTGATATATGTACATCATTTACAGGTGTATCAGCTAGGGGCTGGGACCAGGACCAGGGCTGGTGTCAAGCCGGCTGGGAACCCCTGGGGTTGGCGTTTACTGCAACACCGGGCCCTCAGAATGCCGCTGCGGACTTAGACTCCAATGAGCCGGCCGATTACCTAGACCTGTTTGTGACAGATTAGCTGCTGCAGCATATTCGCGATCAGACAAACTTGTATGCTCGTCAGTACTTTGAAGCCAACCCTGAGGCGCTACCACACAGCAGAGGTAATGCCTGGAAGCCAGTGTCAGTCCCAGAACTGAAAACGTTCTTTGCACTGAGTTTCCTCACTGGCTACATCAAAAAGCCAAGCCTTGACTTATACTGGAGTGTAGATGAAATAGATGCAACACCATATTTCAGCCAGACAATGTCCAGGAACAGATTTCAAATTATATGGCGGTTCCTCCACTTCAACCACGCCACACAAAATACTGGTGATAAAATGTACAAAGTCCGCCCAGTGTTAGATTATATTGTTGGGAAATGCAAAGAACTGTACCAGCCAGGAAAAAATATTTGTATTGATGAGGGCATGATGCAGTGGCGGGGGCGCCTATCGTTCCGAGTGTATAACCCACAAAAGCCGGTGAAGTATGGTATAAAATCGTACATTCTGTGTGACTCTGCGACAGGGTACTGCTTCAACTTGCGGCCTTATGTGGGTGAAGGTAGTACTCTGCCAGAGATAGTGTTCTCTCTGCTTGATCGTCTCCAGGGTCATGGTTAAATTGTCTACATGGACAATTTCTATAATTCTGTGTCCCTGTGTGAACGCTTACTGAGAGCACAGACAAACGTCTGTGGAACCCTCAGGAAAAACAGGGGAGAGCCAGTGATCATCAGGGAGATCAAAAAGTCTGACCTGGGGGCAGGGGAACGAATTGTGCGGCACAATGGGCGCATGATGGTGGTAGCTTGGCAGGACAAACGAATCGTGAAGATGGTGACAACCTGCCACCAAGACAGAATGGAAGGGGTTGATGTGTGGCAGAGGGGGCAGAGACATAAAGTGACCCAGTTTAAACCAGTGTGTGTGATCGCCTACAACTCCAACATGAATGGCATGGATAAACTGGACCAGAATGTGGCCTACTACCCCTTCATAAGGAGGTCCCTAAACTGGTCAAAGAAGTTTGTGGCTTACATGTTCCAAATTGCCATGTTTAACGCATATGTTCTTAATAGGGCCAGAAATCCACAACAATGTAAGTCACTTTTGGAGTTCACACGCAGGGTCGTGAGGATGTGGTCAGGGAAGCAGCATGGGGTGCTGGAGGCGGAGACGGCCCAGGCAGACGAAGCACACAATCCCAGAGCACCGTACAACATGGACCCTGAAAGTAGGCTGGATGGCAACATGGCGAGGCACAGGCTGGAAAAGCTGATGCCCACCACCAGGAAGACCAGGCCAACACGGAGGTGTCGTGTCTGTGTGCGCAGTGGCAGCCGCAGTGAGACCAGGATGTGGTGTGTTTCCTGCCGTGTGGCGTTACATGCAGGACAATGTTTTACAGCATATCACACACAGAGAAATAGTACACTGATAAGGGCATGTTTATGAATAAATGACTGTTTTTCTATCAAACACCTTGTTTTATGTGTTGTTTTTGTTGTTTCATAGAAGTCTACACTTTCTCTTGATGTGTTCTGTGTTTATAAAGTCATAAATCTCAATATTCTGTGGGTCTTGAAAAATCACTCAAAATTCTCCAAAACTGCCGGCACTGTGAGGCTGGCTGTTCAGAAAATAGCTGGCAGTGAATGAGTTAAACAGTGTTTAAACTCCACTGTGCTGCAGTCACACAGCACATTCATAAATACACATTTATCAATTCTACACCTCATCCATCTTCTATAGTTTTGACATTTGAATGGACAGTTGTATCAGGTCAGATAAACACTATTTCATTTCTCTCTATGTTCTTTGTATCTAGTGAATTAACAACAAAGAAAAATCATCTTTGAATCAGTAAATACAGTTGAACCTCACAGTATGAATGTCATTTGTTACATAATTTTGTGATTTACTTTTTAAAAAATCTGTTCACATTCAAATTAATTGAGATATAATTAATCAATTTCAGTTGATTCCATAATTTTGCAATTTACTCAATTTATGAATCTGCTGTACCATTGAAACACCCCCAAACCATCCCAAAATCCTTATTTAAGGATTTTAAAACTGGAAAAAGTCTTTTTATTAATTTCTGTACCTGTAGATGAGATGATGTGTGAAAGGGAGGAGGGGGTTATTCTCTGAAGGAGAATCTCCTTCCACTAAAACATCAGCAGAAGAACTTGGACTGCACTTGCAGGTGGTTTCATTACAAATCCATCCACACAAGCATTTTCAAATGTTGTGAAAATGCTCCAGACCTTTGTCATTAAATAAAACAGCTGCACCACCTCAATGTCATTTATGTGGATCATTTTTTTCCTCTAAATCACAAACCTTTGTCCACTCTGACAACACTTGTGTTAATTCACTGGTAGAGATCGCCTCCTCCACTACACTGTCCTGAAATGACACTGTTTAACTGACTAATACTGTGTGTGTGTGTGTGTGTGTGTGTGTGTGTGTGTGTGTGTGTGTGTGTGTGTGTGTACTAGAGTGCATTAGTTGTGTGTGGTTCCTCTGTGGTGAACATATTAATTTCTGTTAAATAGTAAATAATTCAACTGTTAAAATCAATGAATCTGAAAGGGTTTGACTCTGACCCCATGACTGATATCAAATCTGTAGGATCTGTTCATGTTGATGATCAGACTGATTTTGATCCCTTTATAGATCATTTCAATCGTTCATAACCATTTTTCCCCAAATCATTCAAATAATGAAAATATGTTGAATGTTTAACCCTTGTGTAATGTTCATATTGTTGTTACTCAGCCAGTGTTTGTGGGTCTGATGGACCCGTTGCATCTTGTGGCTTTTAATACCTAACAATCAACCACTTCTATGTTAAAATACTGAACAGATGTTTACCTTATCCCAATTACAAGCAGTATAAACAATATAAATGGTTAATATTTGCCCTGTACCATTTTATAACTTAATATTTAAAACATAATAAAGAAAATCGATTAAAATCAAGATATGAGTGGAAATAAATTTACAAGTGAAGCAAGGTTTTTCAAAACTACTGACTTTAAACTGTGGACTCTTGGTTGGTTGGAACAAAAACCTGCAGCCACACCGGCCCTTTGTGGAATAGTTTGGAAATGCCTGCTCTACATCATCATCAAAAATTTCTCTTTCTTCCAAAATCAATTCCAGGGCCCACTGCGCAGAGTACCTTTTGGCCATCTTGATCGGTTGTGATAAGAAACCACACTGGCAAAGCTATAATTATAGTGTCCTGCCTCCAGTTTGTAGCATATAGTGTGAGAAAATAAAGATTCCCACAACACAGAAGGTCAAATTCTGCACCTGTGGTTCGCATACAACGTTGCAACATTGTTTGCAAACACTGTCTGCTCTCATTTTCTCGCACATTTGACCCTCTGAGGTACTGTATACCAACACTCTGTCCTCCTCCTGTCTAGACCTGCTGTGTGGTACACAGAACATCGATTTCCACACTTCTCTTAGCCCCGGTTCCAGTGGACCCGGACATCTTATATGTAATAGAAATGTGTAGGGGGGGTGTAGGGTGTGTGGTCATTAAATATGTATACTGATATATGTTCTTCACAGAAAATGAGCCAAAGTCAGTGAATGTCAGTTTGAAAAATGTATTAATTTTTTAATACATTTTAATTTTTTCTTTTAATAAAAAATGAAAACGGGTCCCACAGACCCGAACACCACACAAGGGTTAATAAAAAGCCAAAAACAGAATCAACTCAGTCATTTCTCAGTGACTCTAGATCAGGGATGGACAACAGTCCTGGAGGACCGGTATCCTGCACATTTGAGGTATTTCCCTCTTCCATCACACCTGGAAGCCATTACATGATTATCAGACTTCTGCAGAGCTTATTGATGAGCTGATCATTAATTCAATCAGGTTTTCTGGAAGAAGAAAACATTTAAAACATGCAGGATACGACCCTGGAGGAGCGCAGTTGTCCACCCCTGTTCTAGATTATTTTACTGTTTTAACTGTTTGTTCACATTAATGTTTAGTTCCTTATGATGGAACTAATATAGAAATCAGATTTGGTAATTATTTACAATAAAAGTCCTATTAATAAAGTTAGTGCATTATTATGCATTAATAACAGTTGAATAATGTCATTAGTTGTCATCATGAATGCACTACTGTGCATTAATTAACCCACTGTTTATATATTAATAAGCTGTTAATAATGTGATAATAATGTGAACACCTGCTGTTGTGCAGATTTATTTTGTGTATTTTCTGGGCTGTTGTTGTTTGTGATGTTCTGTTCCCAATATGTTTTTTGTGTTCCTCATTTAATAGGTCTTATCATTTTCTTTTAAATTTTTTATTTAATATAATTTTTTGCCCAGTTGTTGCTCTGGTTGCTGTTGCTTGTTGTTGCTACCATGGTTGTTATTGTTTGTGATGTTGATATTGTCTGTGAGGGTTTGAGCTCAGTCTCTGAAGTTCAGCGCAGCTTAACATTCATAACCTGACATAACCCTTCATAAGTGCATTCCTCATAAACATTACATAACCATAGGTAACCATTCCATGCTCAGGGTATGTGGGTCCATGTGGTACGAGTCCTGACCAATCAGCTCACAGCTCATCCTTCCACTAAGCCATGAGTCTGCAACAGGTGTTGAACTACAGACCAGTTTAGTGCAGGGGTCTGCAACTCCGGTCCTAGAGAGCCACTCTCTGGCATGTTTTAGATGTTTCCCTCTTCCAGCACACCTGACAGTCGTTATGAGACTTCTGTAGAGCTTAATGACAGGATGATCATTTGAAATCAGGGGTGTTGGAAGAGAGATACATCTAAAACATGCAGGACAGCGGCTCTCTAGGACCACAGTTACAGACCCCTGCACTAAACTGATTGTCTTCATGAACACTTCAGATGTTTATCATGCGGAACCAGGTCCCAGTTTGGGTTCAGGTTGGTTTGAATGAATGAAAATCACACTTACACTTCCTCAGACCTGGTTTCAACATCTGGACTCCAGCAGGTTCCAACCTGAAAGGAGGAGGAGGGTCAGAGCAGCGGGAAACATGGACATTCAGTCTGATCCACTGAAGCTTTTCTGTTCACATCCACTAAATGGTTCCTTGTGAATCACTGCTTGAGTGTCTTTGTCTTTGAACATGGGCTGTACCTTCAGACAGGATGTATCCCAGCTCTGACAGATACTTCCTGTCAGCTCTAACTGTTCTATCTGTCATTATCTGTGGATGCATCAGCTCAGTCCATACCTGACAGTGTCCAGTGTCCAGTGTGGATCCTCCACTAGAGCACACAGCTCCTGTCCTGAGGCTCCTGGATGGTTGTAGCTCAGGTCTAACAGTCTGAGATGGGACGGGTTGGACTTTAGGGCTGAGACCAGAGAAGAACATCCTTCCTCTGTGATCAGACACCCTGACAATCTGCAACAAAACACATGACAAACATCAACTGAGGATGGAGATGAGTGGAGTTGGAGTCATTGAACAGTCTGTGAGTGGATCTGATTTCACCAACATGACTTCAATGTGTAAAGTCTATGAGTTACAGACTCTGAACACAGTTGAAGATCAGTAGAACTGGTCTGGAGTTCAACACAAACAACTACTGACAAGTTACATGGATCCAACAATTGGAGACAAACATTTCAGTCATGTGTTACTTGTTGAACCCTGACCTGAGAGTCTCCAGTCTGCATCCTGGACTCTTCAGTCCATCTGACAGTATCTTCACTCCTGAATCCTTCAGGTCATTGTTGGTTAGATCCAGATGTTTGAGACTACAGGACTGGAATGTGAGAACTGAGGACAGAGCTTCACAGCTTCTCTCTGACAGGTTACAGCCACTGAGTCTGGACAAAACAAAAGACATGGTTCCAACAATTGGAGACAAAAGGTGCTTTCCCACAGAGAAGTTCTAGGAACTAAATAGTTCTTAAAACTCTATCGTTCCTAGGGAACCTTTGGGTTTGCTTTCAAAAAGGACAGTAGGAACCATGGGAGGGGCCAATGTGACACTAACATCCACAACAGTGATGTATTCTTAAATCACTAAATTCAACAATTACAAAAGGATGTAGAAGAAAGTGCTACTATAAACTAGAATAGAGAATGAGGAGGCCACAGCGCTACTATAAACTAGAATAGAGAATGAGGAGGCCACAGCGCTACTATAAACTAGAATAGAGAATGAGGAGGCCACAGCGTTACTATAAACTAAAATAGAGAATGAGGAGGCCACAGCGCTACTATAAACTAGAATAGAGAATGAGGAGGCCACAGCGCTACTATAAACTAGAATAGACAATAAGGAGGCCACAGCATTACTATGAACTAGAATAGAGAATGAGGAGGCCACAGCGCTACTATAAACTAGAATAGACAATAAGGAGGCCACAGCATTACTATGAACTAGAATAGAGAATGAGGAGGCCACAGCGCTACTATAAACTAGAATAGACAATAAGGAGGCCACAGTGGTACTATAAACTAGAATAGAGAATGAGGAGGCCACAGTGTTACTATAAACTAGAATAGAGAATGAGGAGGCCACAGCGCTACTATAAACTAGAATAGAGAATGAGGAGGCCACAGTGGTACTATAAACTAGAATAGAGAATGAGGAGGCCACAGTGTTACTATAAACTAGAATAGAGAATGAGGAGGCCACAGTGTTACTATAAACTAGAATAGAGAATGAGGAGGCTACAGTGGTAATATAAACTAGAATAGAGAATGAGGAGGCCACAGTGTTACTATAAACTAGAATAGAGAATGAGGAGGCCACAGCGCTACTATAAACTAGAATAGAGAATGAGGAGGCCACAGTGTTACTATAAACTAGAATAGAGAATGAGGAGGCCACAGCGCTACTATAAACTAGAATAGAGAATGAGGAGGCCACAGTGTTACTATAAACTAGAATAGAGAATGAGGAGGCCACAGCGCTACTTTAACTAGAATAGAGAATAAGGAGGCCACAGCGCTACTATAAACTAGAATAGAGAATGAGGAGGCCAGAGCGTTACTATAAACTAGAATAGAGAATGAGGAGGCCACAGTGTTTATGTTTTGTATCACAGGAATGTTAATTGTGGTCAAATACAGCGTCTAATGTCAAGAATAGAGGAATTTAGAGAGAGACAGGTGACACTACAATGTATGTTAATTTCATAGCACTAACCCAAAAACATAACCCAACATACAGCTGACAATACGCAGGCGGTTTTAAAGATAACAGTACTGCAAGATGCAAAAATAGGCTTGGTCTGGGCTCTACCAATCACCAAGCACCTATGTCATATAGTTCCTAGAGAATTAAAAAAGACCCTGCCTCTGAGTAGGAACTAAAAAGGTTATAAGAACTACAAAAGGTTCCTACAGTGGGAAAGTTCCTAAACATTTCAGTCATGTGTTACTTGTTGAACCCTGACCTGAGAGTCTCCAGTCTGCATCCTGGACTCTTCAGTCCATCTGACAGTATCTTCACTCCTGAATCCTTCAGGTCATTGTTGGTTAGATCCAGATGTTTGAGACTACAGGACTGGGATGTGAGAACTGAGGACAGAGCTTCACAGCTTCTCTCTGACAGGTTACAGTTACTGAGTCTGGACAAAACAAAAGGGATGAGTGTGAAGTTATTGATCATGTTAAAATGCTAGATATATATTAGAGATGTTTGATCAGACTGTTTGTTCTCACAGAGTTTTGTTGGAGGCTTTGACCACTGGCAGCAGCCTCAGAAGACCCTCCTCTGAACCACAGTATTCCTTCAGGTCAAACACATCCAGGTCTTTTTCTGATGAACGTA
The DNA here is from genome assembly GCA_020466265.1 of Siphamia tubifer. Taxonomy (NCBI): domain Eukaryota; kingdom Metazoa; phylum Chordata; class Actinopteri; order Kurtiformes; family Apogonidae; genus Siphamia; species Siphamia tubifer. The sequence continues at coordinate 45,189,682 of CM035796.1, forward strand.
AGATGAAGACCAGAGCTGACCACTGAGCAGGAGACAGTTGTTCTGTGGAGACACGACCAGATCTCAGGTACTGTTGGATCTGATCCACCAGAGATCGATGGTTCAGTTCATTCAGACAGTGGAACAGGTTGATGCTTTTCTCTACAGACACATTCTCATTGATCTTCTTCTGGATGTACTCAACTGTTTTCTGATTGACCTTTGAGCTGCTTCCTGTTGGTTTCACCAGACCCATTAGGAGCCTGTGATTGGTTGACAGTGATAGACCCAGGAGGAAGCGGAGGAACAGGTCCAGGTGTCCATTTGGACTCTGTAAGGCCTGGTCCACAGCGCTCTGGTAGAACTGGACAGGTTCGACCTTTGATAGTTTAGAGCAAACAGATGTTTGTTCTTCTGACAGCAGATCCACTCCAGTGTTGATGAAGGTCTGATGGACATGAAGAGCAGCCACAAACTCGTGGACACTCAGATGGATGAAGCTGAACCTCTTGTCCTGGTACAGTCCACTCTCCTCTATAAAGACCTGTGTGAACACTCCTGAGTACACGGAGGCTGAGTTGATATTGATGCCACACTCTGTCAGGTCAGATTCATAGAAGACCAGGTTTCCTTTCTTCAGCTGCTCAAAGGCCAGTTTTCCCAGAGACTGGATCATCTTCCTGGTCTCTGGACTCCAGTGTGGATCTGTCTCAGATCTTCCATTGTACTTGACATTCTTCACTTTAGCCTGAACCACCAGGAAGTGGATGTACATGTCAGTCAGGGTCTTGGGCAGTTGTCTTCTGTCTGTGGTCTTCAACACGTCCTCCAGAACCTCAGCAGTGATCCAGCAGAAGACTGGGATGTGACACATGATGTGGATGCTTCGGGACTTCTTAATGTGGGAGAGGATTGTGTTGGTCTGTTCTTCATCTGTGAACCTCTTCCTGAAGTACTCGTCCTTCTGTGGGTCTGTGAACCCTCTGACCTCTGTCACCATGTCGACACACTGAGCAGGGATCTGATTGGCTGCTGCAGGTCGTGTGGTTATCCAGAGGCGAGCAGAGGGAAGCAGGTTCCCCCTGATGAGGTTCACCAGCAGCACATCCACTGAGGCCGACTCTGTCACATCAGCCACAGTCTGAGTGTTGTTGAAGTCCAGAGGAGGTCGACACTCGTCCAGACCGTCTAAGATGAAGACCACCTGGAGGTCTTCAAAGATCCAGATTCCTGCTTCTTTGGTTTCAGTGAAGGAGTGATGAACCAGTTCCATCAAACTGAACTTCTTCTGCTTCAGCACATTCAGCTCTCTGAAGGTGAATGGAAATATGAAGTGGATGTCCTGGTGGGCTTTGTCTTCAGTCCAGTCCAGACCCAGTTTCTGTGTTAAGACTGTTTTCCCGATGCCGGCCACGCCCTTTGTCAGTATTATTCTGATTGGCTGATGTCTGTCAACTGGTGTTTTAAAGATGTCTTCACATCTGATGGTTGTTTGTGGTGTGTGTGGGTTCCTGGATGCTCTTTGAATCTGTCTGACCTCATGCTCCTGGTTGATCTCTGTAGCCCCTCCCTCTGTAATGTAGAGCTCTGTGTACATCTGCTTCAGGAGGGTTTTGGGGTTTCCTGCTTTAGTGATGCCCTCAAACACACACTCAAACTTCTGCTGAATGTTACGTTTCAGTTTCTGCTGACAAACTCCAGACCGACTTCCTGAATGTAGATGCAGATAAAACCATCAGTCTCACATAGGGCTGGACGATATGACCTCAAATCAATATCACCGTAAACTGGGCAGTTTGACCTTGATAATAATAAACGTACAATAAATGAGGGGGTTCAGCCACAGACGCAGTTGTGTGTGTGTGTGTTTCAGTCTGTGGTCGTCAATGATGCGCAGGCTGACCTGAAGTGAGCGGGCGCCTGCGGTCATCCACAGTTGCGGGTCATTACCTCTGCCAAAGAGGTTATGTTTTTGCCAGTGTTGGTTGGTTTGGATGTTTGTTTGTGTAAAAAATAACTCAAAAACTTCTTTTCAGGTTAGGTTGGCAATCGGGAGATCAAGAAATTATTAGATTTTGGTGGTGATCCGGGGTGGGGTGGGGTTGTGTACCTTCGTGAAGGTCTGTGCTCTCAGAGTGCTTTTCTAGTTCAAAAATATTTTTTAATGATATTGGGGTTCCGGTCGGTCCGGTCGTTTGTTGTTTGAGATAAACAGTAAAATAACCTGGTAAATCATTGTAATTTAAATATTAGGTTTATTAGGCTATTATTAATACATACACTTTATTAAAATAATTTGTAGGTGATGTAAAATGTTCTGCACTTATATAGTTTTTTTCCACCTTCATGGTGCTCATAGTGCTTTACATTAACCTCACATTCACCCATTCACACACACTCATACACCAGTAGGTTTATAAGGTTCTGTCAGTCCTACTGGGAGACTAAGTCAGGGTTCAGTGTCTTGCCCAAGGACAATTCGACATGTGGACACCCAAAGTTGAGACACGAACCGCCAGTGACTGAAGGGTTGACTCTACCAACTGAGCCACAGTCGTGGTCTGTAACGTGGTCAGTATCCTATGGTATGGAGGGAGCAAGAGAGAAAATAAAGTTGGGAGAGTGGAAACATACAAACAAAAAAAGTAAGGTTTGGGACACATTGTCTGAGATTTTTAAAGATGATGAGCGGCTTCCAGTGTTTTTGTTTCCATGGAAACCAGGTTGAAATGTCTCTTTGGGTGTTACAGGTTGTCGACCCCTGGTTTAGATGCTGTGTTAGAGTTGATAACTTTTCAATTATGAAGCAGGACAAAAATAGTTTCTCTAAATATTAACTAACATTTTAACACAGAAATAAATGCAGGTATGTGAGTAAGGTCAAAGGTCATGTGATGTTCAGGTATGTGATTAATGTCATGTGATGTTCATAAAGACCAATGACTACTTTTTAAAAATGCAGGTCCAAAAGCAGGTCGGGTCCGTCCTTTTCAAATATATTTATTGTGGTCCGAGTTGCAGGCGGGTTAGTTAAAAACTATCGGTTTCGGGTCGTTTATATATCGACCCATGCATCACTGGTATTAAAAATGCATGGGAGACAGACCTTCAAATATCCATCAATGAGAGAGACTGGGCTAAGATTCTGAAAACAATGTGTGCTCGACACTCTCTGCTACAATTTAAAATGGTGCATCGTGCGCACCTCTCTAAGTCAAAGTTGGCAAGAATGTTTCCAGAAATGAACCCTACATGCGACAGGTGTAAGACAGCAGAGGCAACACTGGCTCATATATTCTGGTTGTGCCCTGATCTGGAGACATACTGGAGAGCTATGTTTGAAACCCTCTCTACCATATTGTCTGTTACAATTGATCCAGATCCTCTCACATCTCTTTTTGGGGTAGTCCCTGAGGGGGAAACCGAAGAAGAGTTGTAGCTTTTACCACTCTTTTAGCCCCCCGCCTAATACTAATAAAATGGAAGGATGCTGACCCACCTTCAGTTACTCATTGGATAAGGGATGTGCTTGCAAACTTGAAACTTGAGAAAATTAGGTGCACACTACGGGGCTGTGAAAATAAGTTTAATGACACCTGGAAAGCCTTCCTGATATTCTTTAATAAACCCTCCACACACTTACAGGAATAAATACACAACTTTATCTCGGCCCTTGACACACACATTTCTCTGACCTGGTCAAACTGCTTTGAGATCATAAAAAAAAAAATTCTCATTTTGTATTTATTCACTGAAACTTTCTATACATCAAAATACCATTGTTGGCTTTCTTTTTGTCGATATAGAATCATGTTTATTATCAAGTGCCTTAAAGATAGTATGTGAGTGACATCTAAGGGGGGGGGGTTATTTTATTTTATTTTTTGCTTATGTGTGTGTTTTTAATTTCTTTGTTTTATTTGTTTGTTTGTTTTGATGGGTGTTTATATGTACAATTTAAAATTCAATAAAAATAACTTTGCAGACCCGTGCATCAGTGGTAGTGGTGCAGTGATGGTAGTAAATGTCAGTAACAGTACATTTTGGGTTTATGGCCCAGGCCTAGTCTGTTCATTCTGTACAGAATCATCTTACTGCGGTGCAGACGCTCAGCCACATCCTCCTGCTTCAGCCTCCTCAGGAAGTTCAGTGTGATCTTCAGAAAAGCCTCTGAGCTCTTCCTCTGCTCTTCATCCTCATCTCTCAGACTCTCTAAGCATTCTGGGTAATCTGTACTCAGAACCTGCTGGAACTTCTTCAGTTGGTTCTTGACAAAAGTGCAGATGTTCTCCTCCAGCAGCTGGAACACAAAACATGATGAAAAACACAAAGTCCAACATGGACCAAAGCTCAGGTCCATGTTGGACACAGTGACGTCCACTGGTCTGAAAACAGCAGATGATTGGACAGAACAGATGGACCAGTAGATGTTGGACATGTACACACCTGAAATATGTGGTCCAGCTGAGTCTGATCCTGTAGACCAGTGGGAACATGAGCTCTGCTGCTCCACTCTGTGGACCAACCATCAACAATCAGCTCACATTATGTCTGTCCACACCAACAGGTGGACACACCTGGACGTCAACATCAGTCACATGACCCCCTGTAGTGGGACAGGTGTCCTGGTCCTGCTGATCCCACTGAGAACCAACATGTGAGTGAGTTTGGAACTTCACACTCAGTGTTTGAATTGATCAACAGGTTTAGTTCAGTTCATCAGGATCCACATCAGTGACCTCATGGCTGCAGGACTGAACTCACTTTAGTTCCATAGAAATGTCATTTCACACACTGAAGAACATTTACTGAACAGTCTGTTCACACTAAACAAAGGGACACCTGTCAGCCAATCACATTTCAGAAGGGTCGTTCCACCTCAATTCAAAGGGTTTAGAAAAAAAATCCTGCTCCACCATCTTGGATTTGCTTCAAATTTGTAACATGTGAAGGTCAACCATGAAAATTAGCCCAGACAAAATTTCAGACCCATAAATCAAATATATCCAAAGAAAAAAAAACATGTGTAAAAGTTACGTAGTCAAACATAAACAGAAGACAATAACAGGAAGTTTGATTCTATCATCACTGTGTGTATGTACTCAAAGAAATCTGATAATGGACTCCAGTATCTGAAGCAGAGTTTTTGATAATCACAGTTTTTAAGTGAATGTAAATGCATCAGATCTAATTCTAATTATCTGATTACTCTGTTATCAGATTTTTATGGTCATGTAAACACACTCAATAATGTAAAGAATCTGAGCTGAAAATAAACACGTTATAAACTAAAGTCACTGTTTGATAAATGTTTTATAAACAGTCGTCGCCTCTGACATTTACATTAAACTTACGTTTCAGAAAAGTCTGGTGGGCGCCTCATGGAGTCGTCACTCCTGAAGGACACAGAACTGGATCCAGGACCAGGTCCAGAGGACTCTGGTCTGTGATGGATCCTGTTCATCAGGAAAACAGAGAGTTTAGTTTTCAAACAAAGTGTTAGAAAATGATCAAGACACTGAACATCAATAAAGTCTGAAGTTCTGATTAAAAAAAACAACAAACTCAGGTGAAAGTAAAACAAAGTTACGCACGCTTAAGATTTTACAGTTTGAAATATTTGCAGAAACATTTTTTATTTCAAAAGTTGTGGCTGCATCAGACAAACAGATGCAAATATTGTTTTTGTTTATTGTTTAGAAGAAGAAAAAAGTAAATTATTGAGACTTTGAACATGTCATGTCCTGGATGTTTTTTCTGCTGAAACATCCAGTTTGGACCTGGACAGAACTGAGCATGTGCAGAAGGAGCATGTGGGTTTGGAGAAGGAACAGTACTGGGCAGATTTAATGACTGAAGGATGATTTTAATGGAATATATCATAAATGCATGGGCTGGAAAAAACTTCTTTCCTCTGTAAGTTAATCAGGTCATTAATAATTATTGAGTGTAAATAAATAATGATATTAATGTATTTTAGTCAGATGTTGTTGAGTCCAACCAGGTGAATCTAATGACAGACTATTTGTATGTGTGTGTCCACAGCCAACCATCATATTTCCACCCAGCTGATGGATAGACCTACTACTGTATGGAAACATGGCACTGAAAACTGAACACACAACACTGTCCATCACATGAGGGAATCCAAAGCCAGTTTCCAGGTGAGTCCTGGAGGATCTGTTCATCCATGTGTCTGTGCTCACATCAACATTTACATACAAGTGTTTTTGAGTCACACTCTGGTGTAAAGTTATTCATATTGTTCTGTAGGTGAAACATTTTCCTTCTGTTTAACTTGTTGTTTCACACTTGACTATAAAGATGGTTTGACTTGAGTTGTTATTGAATGAGGACAACGTACTCTGACTCTGATGGACGTTTCTGTTGGAAGTTAATAAAAAGGTCCTTGGAGTTATCACTCTTCATGGACACACAGCTGGGTCCTGGTCCTGGTCCTGGTCCTGGTCCTGGTCCTGGTCCTGGTCCTGGTCCTGGTCCTGGTCCTGGTCCTGGTCCTGGTCCTGGTCCTGGTCCTGGTCCTGGTCTGTGAATAGTGATGTCAGTGGTTTTAGTGCTGAGCTCTGACATGGAGAACAGTGGTGGACAGATCCAGATGGTGGTCTTACCTCTGAGTCATGAGGGGTCTTTCAGGTCCAGGTCTTGGGGGGTTCCTTTTGGAGGTCTTTGAGGGAGAGGCTCCCTCCTCTGTGTCCTCACACTGATCCATTCTGCTGAATCCACATCAGTCACACAAACACTGAAAACACATCAGAGTTTGAGACGTGGTTCTATGATGGACAAACATCAGATGTGGAGCAGCGGTTCAGAGGTGAACCAGACTGAGGGTTTAGGACAAAAACCTGCATCACACATCTGATATGGTCTGAGTTTAATCTGGATGTGACTTAATGAAGAGAGGGAGGGAGAGAGAGAGAGAGAGAGAGAGAGAGAGAGAGAGAGAGAGAGAACATGTAACTTGTCGACTCCTCCAAATTTAAGTCGACTTGTGCTACAGGAGTCGACATGTCGATGAGTCGACATTTTAGTTAATGCCCTCGTACACCTAATAAATGAATTATAGTATGTTATGAAAGTATGACAGGCAATAAGTTGTACTAAAGACTGACAAATAGTTACCAATGAAGAAAAGTAAGAAATACTAGAAAAAAAGTTCAGACCTACTGTAAAACAGGGAAATAAAATGGAACTAAAATGTGTTGAGTCAGAAAAACAGGAGTTGTTTTAGAAATGTAAAACCTAAAGGTGAAATATAAATGTGTCTTATAAGGGTTGAAAAGGTAATGGATAATGTTATTTACTGAAATTATTAACATTGTTAAAAGAATTGATGGACATTAAAAGTGTAAAATAAAAGTCTGAATTATATAGTGGATAAATTAATGTTAGTTTTTATGATTTTTGTTGCATTATTGAACAGGTATAGAGGAGTTAAATAAGGTAACACTATGTTATGATAGCTATCAGTTGATTGGATTTCTATTAATCAAATCTACAGGGTACAGGTTAATCTGGTCTGAATCAGGGGTTGGAAAACTCAATGCATCCCATGGTACGAGACTGACCTAAAAGGTGTGACCACTGGTCACCTGACATGCATGAAGGGGTAAAGCAAATGGATAAAAGTATCTGAGGAGGACACCTCAAGGACTGGGACCACATGGGGACATTATATTGAAACAAAGTGAAAGAGAGAGAAAATGAAAGAGTTTGAAAAAGTTAAAACTAGTGAAAATGATCCTGTGTTGAAGGTGTGTGATCTACTGGAATCTGGAGAAACTAGTTCCAGACAAGGACGAGTCTGCTGGGTCTGTGCCAACTGAAAGAACTTTATATATTTATATAAATGTAAAGACTATAAAGTACATATATTTATATAAATGTAAAGAGTATAAAGTACAGATATTTATATAAATGTAAAGAGTATAAATTACATATATTTATATAAATGTAAAGAGTATAAAGTACAGATATTTATATAAATGTAAAGAGTATAAATTACAGATATTAATATAAATGTAAAGAGTATAAATTACAGATATTTATATAAATGTAAAGAGTATAAATTACAGATATTTATATAAATGTAAAGAGTATAAATTACAGATATTTATATAAATGTAAAGAGTATAAAGTACATATATTTATAAAAATGTAAAGAGTATAAATTACAGATATTTATACAAAAATATAGGTAGTAAGATTAAAAAGTTGCCTGAAAAATAAATACTCCAGTAAAGTACAGATAACTACAAAATCTACTTTAGTACAGTAATGACGCAGTTACTTTCCACCTCTGGTGTGTGTATTATACACACACACACACAACACTTTTGGTTGTAAAAATAATGAGTTAGTGTGATCCCTAAAGCCCACATTATGAATAATCCTAATCATTTTTTTGAAAACACACTAAGGTATAGATTGTGGTTTTATAATTGTTCCCTCAGACCTCAGCACAATAAGTCAAATAATAACTGTTCATAATGTTTTTTAAACAAGGTTGTTTTTTAACTATAACATATTTATTCATAAAAGTTTCATAAAATCTTTATAAGGAAGTGTTCTTCACATTCCAGTACAAACATGTTCTAGGATATGACAGAATATGACATTAATAACTCAAATCTATCTCCACATTTCATAGTTTTTCCATTGAATTTCATCCTCCATTACGGTTTACTGTCATTTCACTGGACATTCCTGCTTGATAAAACACAACTTCTGTGTCAGAATGTAATAATAGTTGACAAACATAAAGAATAAATGTATATTTAAACATCCACCTACCTTTTATATACGTCCAGTGCATAGAGCAGGAGACTTTATAGACATTTCTGCACAAACACTGTTTCCTGGAAACTTTATCAAAACACTTGACATGTTTATACAAATATAGTTTTGTTTTTTTTACTTTTCTAGCCAATCAGAGGTGACTTTAGCAGACGCTCCTTCCCCCACAACTATCTCTGGAACGTGTAGAACCAGAAACCCCAGAAGCTGGGCTAGATGTCCAGCCACGCCTTCCCACAGGCCGCAGCGATCTGTACTTGACAAAACACGTCCTGATCTGACATGGTTTATAATAAAGTTTGTGTGTGGGTACATGTTTGTCAAAGTCATTTGTGTTACTAAAATACACTCAGACACAACTAGACAAAGTAATAATAATAATCTATATCCACCTTTAACCTGCACTTCACATAATCAACTCAACCTGTCATACAGAGGTGTGATGCTCTGGAACACTTTACTTTGACACTTTTCTCTAACGTCCCTCTCACTCTTTAAAAAGCAGCTCAAAAAACATCTAGTGCACAGTTAGTCACTTCCTGCCCTCTCCACTGCCTTACTACTTTATTTGCTTCTTCTTCATCTGTATATCTTGCATATCTTGAATTATGAATGTTTTTTCTTCTTTTATTTTCTACTTTTTCTCCTGATTTTCAAAGTTTATTTGTTAACTTTATTCATCTAAGTTGATTATAATTTGTGTTAAGGGTGGAACTCCTGTACAAGCCCATTGGGCTTTGTTCCATCCCTGCACCATTGAGCTACTGATATGTGCTAAATGAATAAATGAAACTACATTAAAATACAATGAACACATGGAAATATGCATGACTTAGATTTCAAGGTTTTTATTTAAGAAGTGCAAACCATTTCTTTTCTTCGTTATCACCTCTCCAGTTTTGGGGAAAACCCTCTTTCACATGGTACACTTGTCACATGAATGCAAAGGAATTTATTTGATAGTTTATGCAGATGTGGAAAGACCACTGCCCTTTCCTTCCAATCAGAGGTGGAAAAAGTACTGAAAAAATGTCATAGAATAAAAGTATCTTTACTTTGTTTCAATTCTACTCAGAGTAAAAGTACACATCTAAAACAAATAATAACTAGCACAGTCTCTTTAGCAGGGAAGCAGGGTGGGACTGGTTCTGGAGTAGGAAGTGCAGGTGAAGCATGGCTAACCCGCTTTGAGTCAAACATTTTGCCACCTCCACCACTGCTGTACTTGTGTGAGTCACGTAGCAATATGATCTGTTTGCACTTTTGTAAATCTAAAGAAATGTATCATATGTCAAAAAAGATGAAAAGATTTCACACTACAGATGTAGCACCATGGATCAGCCATAAAAATGACATATATAATATGAACTGCAATATTATATATAGGTTGTACTGTGTATTATTATTACTATGGACTCTTTTCCTTCTGCACAAGGTTTTTTATATTAATCTGAAATCACAGCCATAGTCTATATATTATATATGTCATTTTTATGGCTGATCCATGGTGTGTATCGAACACAATGAGGAGTCAATACTCTATTCCACTGGTGACATTGTCTGTCTAATATTATAGCTCTATGTATATATCTGTACTGTATAGTTATTAGACTAAGAGAATAATAATAATAATAATAATAATAATAATAATATAAACCACACATATACAGTAATGTCTTAGTGATTTATATAAAACACTATTAAGGACTTAGAAGTCATTTGTTCACTGTGGAGGGTGTTTAACAGAACTTTTCTACTAATGAATCACACAAGATGTGAAAAAAATCGGCAACTCCATTGATCCAGAATGATCATGTGATGTCCCAGAAGTCATTTTCTGACTCCGCTCTTTCTGCAAGAAACACATCCATGTGCCTCTGATACCTCCTTCTGGAGGAGTCAGTGAGGAGACAAGGTGTTCAGTCATGGTTCCAACAAATCTGCAGGTGTTGTGATTTGTTTTAATAGATGTCCTGGAAATGTAATCACACAGAAAAGTGATGAAAATGCTCATTGGTTGGCAGTTGTTTTAAACATTGAAGGTTTGTTGATTATTCTAGTTAACATTTATGGCTATAGTTCCTTCAATCCAAATAAACGTATGTTATCAGAAATGTCTGATATTGTCACTGAATACAGAAGTGTTTACAGCACAAACCTGATTTAGTTTGGTGGTGATTTTAATTTATCTCCTGATGACTGGCTGGATAGATGTCCATATAAATTCAATAATAATCATTATAATACAACTCTACTTGATTTCTGTAAAACTCATGCACTTATTGACATATGGAGAAGTAGGAATATGAACATTAGTCAATTTTCATGGATAAAAAAAAATGGAAATGTCAGATCTCTAATTGATTTATGGTTATTAACACTGGAACTAGTAGATTTAGTTTCAGATGTATGGATGTCAAGTGCACCCCTAACTGATCATTGCCTTTTATCTCTTGTGTTGTCTTCACTACACAATAACAAAAGAACAAAAGAAAAACAAAAGAAAAACACACTGGAAATTTAATGGAGATCATCTGAAATGTGACAAATATTGTATTTTAATTAAAGATACAATTTGATTTAACAATCAGTAGCTATTGTAATAGGTGGGAGTTTTTTTAAGTACAGGGTCAGACAAATATCAATCCAATTTGGGAAAAAAAAGAAGCAAAGCTTTCAGAGAACAGGAAGTTAAGATAGTACAAGATATTGATAATTGCTGTAAAAAGTCACTTATGTCAGAGTCAGACAAAAATATATTCATAAACCTCCAATTGAAACTAGATGAAATGTACTTGAGGAAAGCACGAGGGTCTTAAATAAGATCCAGAGCCAAATGGTTAGAAGAGGGGGAGAAAAATACTGCGTACTTCTGTGGTTTAGAGAAAAAAAGACAAGAAAGAAATGCAGTTAATGTGTTTATGATAAATGATGTTGAATGTACAGACCCTAAACAGCTGTCTAATGAAGTCCATAGATTTGATTAAATGTTATTTTCCTCGTCTCATTCTAAAGAGAAATCTGATGAAAGTATTAAACATCACATCCCCAAAATCAGTTTGGATTTTAAGGAACTATGTGATGCTGAAATTGAAATGTATGAATTGGATAATACGATGAAAAAACTTAGTTTAGGGAAAGCACCTGGACAGGATGGATTATCATCCAGTTTTTATCAATTCTTTTGGAATGAAATAAAAGAATAGTTCTTTTTGTCTATATGTGAATGCTTCATGAATAAGTCCTTAATGCCCACAATGAAACAAGGTTAATAACACTTATTCCCAAACCGGGCAAGGATAAAAAGTACTTGGAGAATCTCAGACCTATTACACTACTTAATATTGATTATAAATTGGTTGCTCATATTGTGGCTAATAGATTAAAAGAAGGTATGGCACAAATGATCAGTGAAACACAATGTGGGCTCCTTAAAGAACGCTCCATCCATAACAATGTCAGGCTAGTGTTGGATTTGCTGGATTATAGTGATAGAATTGAAGATGATGCTTTCATTTTATTTGGAGATTTTTGCAAAGCATTGGATAGTGTGGAACAGCCTTTTATTTTGGACACTTTGGTTTTGGTGATGGCTTCAGAGAGATCATCAATATGCTTTATAATGACATCAATAGTTCAATATCATTACCATTCGGTGCCTGTAGTAGATTTGAGGTGAGGAGGGGTATTCGTCAAGGTGGTCCTGCCTCTCCTCTGATCTTTATTATGGCGGCGGAAATTGGAGCTACTATGTTAAAAAATAGTGAGGGTGTCATTCAGCTAAATGTTATGGGGTGTCCCTTAATTGTAAGTCAACTGGCAGATAATACAAGTTTATTTTGAAGAAATGCTGCTCAAATACCAAAAGATCTAAAAATTATTTCCTCCTTCTCAGAAGCTTCTGGTCTTAAGTTGAATCTAAATAAATGTGAATTGATGGTGATTCATGATCAACCTCTAACATCTATTGAAGGTATTCCAATCAAAAAAGAAGTCAAATATTTAGGAATTACAGTGTGTAAGGACTTGAAATATAGAGAGAAGGCTAACTTTGAGAACACTCTGAAAAAAAGTCAAATGATTTTGAATATATGGTTACAAAGGGACCTGTCTATTTTTGGATGAATTTTACTATCAAAAATGAAAGGTCTATCAAGGTTAATTTACCAACATACTCTTTGAACATCCCTGAGCGTATAATTAAGATTATTAATATAAACAATTGTCATTTTATTTGTAAAAAATACACATCATTATATTAGGAAGAATGATGTTATTAAATGTTTGGAGGAAGGAGGTTTGAATGGGATTGATTTTGATCATATGAATGGTTCACTAAAGCTGAAGTGGCTGCACAACTTTATCATAAACTATGAACTTTTTTGGTTTAATTTTCTTACAAAGTTGTTTCTGGATTTTGGGGGTGTAGAATTTTTCTTGAAATGTGATTTTGAAATAAGTAAAGTGCCAGTCAAACTTTCCAAATTTCACCAACAGGTCCTCCATTATTGTAAAATGATATTAAACATAATTTATCTCCTCACAATACACTGATTTGGAATAATAGATCTATTTGAATAAATAAGAAGTGTTTTTACTTTAAAGAATGGTCAGACCAGGGTATCTGGTCCATCCTACACTTATTGGATGACAGAGGCAATATATTAGAATTGACAGAATTTAGGAACAAGTATAATTTAAACTGTAGCAGAGAATTATTTAATGAAGTGGTTAAAGCAAAACCTCAAACTCTTATAGCTACAATCAAAGGATATTTAGTTTATGAATCAACAATACCCTGAATGTACCCTTTATTTATTCAAGATTGTCTTTTTTTATCTGATAAATGTAGCAGGAATAAAATTGTAAGATCATTACTTTCCAAAGAATGTTTCCCATCACCCTTAAAAAGACGATATATAATAAAAAGATACACGACTGATGCATCTACTGTTAAGAGGCTTAGATGGAATTATGTGAAATGTTCTATTCACTGAAAGTTAAAGAAGTGACGTTAAGACAATAAATGATATTTATCTGTGTAAAGAATTATTGTGCTTTAGATTTAATGTTGATGTTAATGAATGTACATTTTACAAAAAGAATATTGAAACTCAGGAACACCTTTTTTTCTCATGTAACATCGCTGATAGATTCTGGAAAACTCTTTATCAATGGTTATTGGAAAATAATTTGTCTTTGTCTCCCTTAAGTTATGATAATATTCAATTTGGTGTTGTGTTGGAGGATAAAAAAACTGAATTTCAAGTCAACAATATTATTATACTTGTAAAATACTTCATTCATAAATGTAAATTCATGTCTGTCACACCTCATTTCCAGGTTTTGTTGAAGGAACTTGTTATTTTTTTGGACTCTTTGGGAAAAGTCAAATCTAAGAATGCTGTACGCCTTTATAGTTTGTTTTCTGCTTTGTCTTTTAATCTGAGCCCAGGAAGTAATAATTGAATTATTTTATTTCCTTTTTGTTGTTGTTATTTTTTTATTATTAATGTTTTTTTATGCATTAACTTTATGGATTGTCTTTGTTGTCCTGTTTTGTAGATGTTTGTTTGTTACATAAAAAAAAAAAAAACTTAGTCCACATAAAACCTAACGTCACCTTTGCTGTCCATAAAAAACAGGTGAGCTGCCGATGCCACATCAAACATTTCTTATTAACAGTTATCATAAGTGAATTTCAGAACACTTATCAAACAGAATCAGAATTTAGTTTGACTCACTCCATTCACTCCAATTAAATATTTTTGGCGAGTTAAGTACCCATGGACCGGAAGTAGAAGGGCGTGACTTAGCCTTCCCATTGGCCCAGCCTTTTATATGATTCTGGCCAGCGCGGGATCTTATACGCATGCGCAGTCTTGATCTCAATCGATGTTTCTCTTCTCAATAACTAATGCCTGTGGATGCGGTGATGACGTATGTTGACAGTGAGTCGTAGTCATGCCAAAGAAAGGCTACTTGGGATTATTTTATTTCACAGTGGATTAAAGATAATCAGCTCTATGCACCATGTGAGTGGACGTTCAAAATCGATTAAACAACAACAGCAACGTATTTTGATTCGGCAAAATAACATTCTACAACACACAAGTGAATCAATACATGTAAGAAGAATTAAATAATAATAATTAAAAAAAGATTCCGAGTACGTGTTTTACGACTAACCATTACCCTGCATGAATTGGCGCTGAATTTGTATTTTGAAATTCTTTACCGGAAATTGTTGTATAATGTAACCGTGCTGCAGTTCTACAATGTGACCACAAGAGGGCACGACACCTCCGTTTACGCTGTAAAATTGTACTTTCCAGTTATTTGATCACGTCAGTACTATTTGGAAACACGATTTATAGCTGTTAATCTGACTATTGTGGATTTTACCATACTAGATACATACATAGATAATATTTGTTGTGTTTTATATGAACAAAAACATTTACTAAGCGACTTGAATAATAGAAATAATAGACTCATGCAACACTTTGTTCCCCTTCGTTACTATGTTTGTTTGTTTGTTTTCGAGAGTCCTGGTCGGCCAGCTCTAAATGTAAAGTGTTCTGAGACAACTTTTTTTGTATGAATTATAAGATTGTTTTTAACAAAACCTTCACATGTTCCATTTGCTATTATTAAAGGAATGTAAAATTTTTAAAATGCCTGGAAAGTTTGAAGTCATAATTTTCCATCCGTATTCTTATGGATAAAATACACACAATATATTTAATGCACGACTGGACTGGTTTGACAATTCACAAATATTTATTTTATGCACAACTACAGACAAATACTCACGGGTATCCAATCTGTGGACACTAATATATTGACAGTTATCTTACACCATAACGAACTAAAACTATATCCAGTCACGAAAAGTAAACAAATAATTTACCTAATAAAAATAAAATGAACTTAAATAAAATAAAATAACAAAAACCCTACAGGTCAGTTTTGGAAAAACGGCGCCATCTGGTGTTGAACTGTGGGAACTACAGATGATTAGACCACAAAGTCAAACTTAAATTCAAATGGTCATCGATGCACCACAGGAATGAATCTTACGCAGAGAAAAAGAAGAACATTGTCCAGGCATTGACACTAGAAGTGATTGTGTAGAACTCTGTTTATTCTTTTAGTTGTGTGGTAAAAAAAAAAAAAATATTAACCCCCTTGGCTTTTTCCACTGTAACACTATTCGTGACATTGGATTTGTTTTTTGTTGTTTTTCATAAATTGTCAGTGTAAATAAGATTGTATTTTGAATTTTTTCTGAAAAAAAAACAACCCAGATAACTGTCAATATATTAGTGTCCACAGATTGGATACCCATGAGTATTTGTCTGTAGTTGTGTGTAACATAAATATTTGTGAATTGTCAAACCAGTCCAGTCGTGCATTAAATATATTTTGTGTATTTTATCCATCAGAATACAGATGGAAAAATGATGACTTCAAACTTTACAGGTAGCCTTTCTTTGGTATGAATACAAGTTTTTCATTATTTTTTTATTTGTCAGAAAACATTCCATACATTTTGTTTCACATAATACATAACATTCTGCCAGGGGTGATGACATGGAAATAATAGAGAAAAATAAAGTGGATACTATAGACGTTGTAGCAGGTGCTTTGAGTTGTGACATCACTGGGAGGGGAAACTATAAAGGAGGCACACCTGAGGTAAGAGGAGGAGCAAGCAAAGCAGAGACAGGAAGGAGGTCAGAACACAAATCAGGAGGAGTGAGAGGAAAGAAAAAAAGACTGAAAACTGAATAGAAACTGGGAAGAAGAAACTAAAAGTGGACTGGAGAGAGAAAAGCCTGGAATCCCTGGAGTGGGTAAAACAGTTCCTGCTTGGACTCAGCAGCTTTCATCTCACCTGGGTCACCCTACACCTTCACCCCCCCTGAGTCAAGTGATTGTTTTTTCCAAACTCTCCTGGCTTCTTTTGGACTCTCTGACTCTCTCACCCCCAATACCCGTCATCACCCACCTCACCCTGGCTCTTGGACCCATCACTGTTTCATATTTACCCCACATCTACAACTTAACCTGGAAGAAGTGAACTGGTCAAAGAAAACCCTCATCATTCCATAAACCCTCACAGTGGAGCTGCATACCCATCCATACACCTCAGTGACACTCTCCCCTCACACATCCTCCTGCATCTGCTCACCTTCCCCTTTCACACCCAACACATTTTTTTTGTTTGGTTCAAGAAAGTTTATTTAATGTTAAATGTACTGAAATTCTGAGTTTATACTTGTTGTTTTTTGTATCTGATGAAATGTTTGGTGTTACTTTTTGAGTTATTTAATAAGAACCAACTGAAACCTTAATTTAATGGTGTGGTTTTGTCTTTTTTTGTAGCCTGGAAGTGAGCAGCTGGGTTAAACTTTCTTTTCTCTCCAAATTAATTGATGTAAAATGATTGTTAAAATTAAATATCAACCTTTTCGGTCTGGTGCCCAAAAGATATTTTATTGGAGAGACTTCTACGCTACAGAAATGGCGCCCAATGTGGGGCACTGAGCTCCAAACTCTTAGTAATGTTAAAAAAACAACTAGAAATCGCCCATGTCATTAATCTGTGTGTGGTGAGGAAGCCAATTGATGATCTATTGAACACAGCTTTGTTTCACCTCTCCCCTGGCCACTCCCCTTTAATCAACACAGGAGTATAAAAACACCTGTGTTGTACCTGCTCCTCCTCTCATTCCTGCTGCTGTGAGGTGGTAAGTGGATCATGACCCCGGACATACTGTTTAGAGGTGATTTTAAGTTAATGTCTGTCCCATTTTGTTTCTTAGGTGCATCTGTTGCTGTTTTGCCCTTTTCTTTTGTTCTTTTCTGGTTCTGTCATTCATATGTTGTATTGTCTAGTTTGGTTTTGTTTATTTTGTTAACCAATTGGGATATTTTGTTTAGTTAGTTTTCCTTTCTCAGGAGCTGGTTGCTGCATTTGGGGGGTTAAGCACATTGGTGTGGTCTCCCCTCTGTGTGATTTTACCATGGGACACATGTTTTAGGCGCACCTTTTTCGTTGTGTGTTGTCTGCTGTGCTGCACTGAGGTGGGTTTGGTGGCACTCCTGGGCACCTCACATTGTAGTCTGCCCCCTATCTGTGGCCCCCCTGCTCCTCTTGTTTAGTTTAGTTTAGTTTTCTGATTAGTCCACTCCACTTTTTAGAAATGATGTGCTTTTAGAATTGTTTGCCTTTTAAATCAATTTAAATAAAAACCTTTATATTAATTGCCTCTGTGGTTTGTGTGTTTTAGTATGTCCTTTTAACAGTGCTAGTATTTTATTTTCTTGGTTTGCATTCCTTCCCGTCACATCTCTGTCTACAGAACGAGCCTGTGTCCACACAAATAAATTGCATTCATTTCCTGGGCTAAGACCCAGGTGGCGTTGTCGGCCCATAGGCCCCCTAACCCCCCCCCCCCCCCCCCCCCCCAAAGATAACCCTTGCCACATGTGTATCAATTATCCTGGTCTGTTTTGTGCTTAAATGTTTTTGAATACTGCTTTGAGCTACATTAGAAATGCCTTTGATGTGATGAATGACTCTTAAATGTTTGATTCTGTTTGTTAATCAATATTTGACCAATAAACCCCACAGTTTACACTATGGCTGAACAAGTTTCTACATTGTCACCCAGTATGCCTTTTGATATAGAAGCTCCTCATGTTCAAACCCCTTTATTGGCCACCCATGGTGCACCCACTGGATTTAGTGCACACCTTCAAACAGTTTTTCCAACACCCAGTCAGCTGTTAGTTGGAACACCTGATGTCAGAGTCCCTCTTCAGCCCTGCCCCCCCTCCCTTGGATAACTTGTATCCTGGTGATCAATCTCTTGCTTGGGAAACAGAGGCTGTGTCTTATTCATCTGCTCCAGGAGGCAGACTTTTAAACCTTACAGCTTCTTCTCTTCCTTCTGCATCTCCCCCTCAGTATCAACTCCCATGTGCAATACCTACACCTGCTCGTCATCTGGACCAAATCGCAGCACAAACAGAAAAAAGTGTGAACATGATGCACATAGAATTGAAGGGACAAAGTGAAGTTATTAAGGAGTTAACGACATACCTAAAAGAAAGTCAAAAGTACAACTAAGAGATTTTATGAATCAAATAAGTGCAAATCATGGACAACTCTGTAATAGGATGAACTCACATAAAGAAGCTACAGGAAGTGAAATGAAGGATCTTGTAAAAGGAATCAAATTGATGGTGGAAACAGAAGTGAAAAAGTCAGAAACTTTCCTTCAGTCTGAAGTTCACTTGATGGTGGAGCAGCTTCAAGTGGAGATCCAACAGGAGTTCCAAACTTTGCATGCACATACTGAAGAGTGTATTGGAAAGTTGTCAAAAACAGTTGAAGAATCCAGTGCTGAATGAACTAAATTGACTTCCAAAATGATGAAAGTGGAGGTTGAAAGTAAAGAACAGTTGACACGTCTTGAACAGCAATCTTCTAGTTTGGAAGAAAAACTAGAATCTTTTTTGGTGGAAGTCAAGTCTACTCCAGCTACAAGTTTAAGTACAACATACAGACCCCCCCCCCCCCACCCCCCAATTATGAAAAAGGATCATATTAAGATTACCTTACCAACATATGGAGACCCTGGTGATGACCCTGACCCCTTAATTATTTGTCCAAATGTCATGACTTTCTTACTTTACGTTCTTTGATTCTGATATTCTGGCAACTTCCAGAACTGTTCTCCAAGGTACCGCTCGGGACTGGTGGGAAATCGCCAGAGCAGATGTCACTACTTGGAGCCAATTTGAGACAGTGTTTTTGTCTGCTTTTCTTGCAGAAGACTATGAAGATGAAGTAGCTGAAAGTGTCAGAACCAGGAGACAAACAGAGCATGAATCTATCACACTTTGCTTTCTCTTACAGAGTTCTCTGTAAAAGATGGAGACCCTCTCTCCCAGAGGCCAGCATAGTCAAAATGATCCTGAAAAACATGAAGCCTCATCTTGCTAGTCAGCTGAGGGGTCGAGTGGACTCTGTGGAAGATTTAGTGCGTCTTGGTCAATTGGAAAAAGATTATGAACAACAGAAAGAGACACACACAGGGACAAGCAGGACGTTTGAATCACTTTAATAAACAAACCAAATCATGTTTCATGCCGTTGTAGCCTCTGGTCCTCCAGCGTTACAGTGAATCATCTGAAAACTGTCTCACTGTCAGAATAGTCATGTGACGCACTGTCCAAGAAAGTGGTGGTCTGTCAAAAATGGTCAAATATTTGTTTCTCACAGCAGCCTTCATTTCCCTGATGTCCTGCTGCTTTCTTTGGATAATGTTCTGCAGACCTTTCAATCATCTTCATTTAGGTTCCATGCTGTCTGTGGTGTTTGGCAACAAAATAATCATCTGTAGAAGCAGATGTATCACACACTCATATGCAGGGCTGTTGCTAACCATTTGGGTGCCCTAAGCACAAATGCTCTGTGGTGCCCCCCCCCCCCCCCCCCCCCCCCCCCCAACCTAAAAAAAAAAACAATTTAGAATTTCTCAGTGCAATTTGTTTATTTATATAACACTGTCAACAAACATGAGAAATCCAAAAAGGTGTGTGTAAAAACTGTAAACACAGAACAAACACAAAACAAAGAGCCTGGCAATAAAGTGCAAAAATAATAGTTGAACAATAAAAATTCTTAATAAAGAAACTTAAATAAGAAAAATAATGTGAGCTGGCCAAAGAGCAGGATCAGCTGAAGGGGGCACACATGTCTCCACAGTGTCACTTCCTGATGGTCTATCAGTGACACGACTCAGGCTTTCAGTGGTGGTTTAGTGTGGAGCTGTGCCAGCACCTGTACTGGGGGTTGATGGTTGTTGTTGTTGGTCTGGGCTGGGGACTGTTGCAGGGTCTACAATGGCTGGTGGTTGATGTCCTGGGCTGGAACTGCTGGTGGATGGTTGATCCAAATCTTCCTCTTGGGCCCCGTCCTATTTCTCCCCCTTAAAACTTCCACTTGGTTTTAAGTGCCCTAAAAAGTAAATTCCACTCATCAAGGGGAAATAATTCCCCCTGAAAATGGGACACCACTCGTGAAGTGAACGTAACAAACGTGCTCACGTCACACGCTGACAAGTCTTCCCCGCGAAATATGAAACCACCCCTGCGCCAGACTGACAGCAGCTGACTACTATTTACACGGAGGACAAATGCCGGTCCCAGCTGTGTTGCCTGTTGTGTTGGCTCTGTTTATTTACCTTCGGGATGTGCAGAGAAGTAATGCGGCAAACAGAAGACGCATTCGCCGTCTACTTTGCCTTTCGGTCTTGTCTCGGGTATGTTGATTTATTTAAATATTTTCATGTATTTTTTCTTTAATAGTTGGCGATTTATAACATTAACGTTAGCATTACCGCTAGCTTGACAAGGTAACATTACCGGTCCAGTTCCTCCAGCTGCAGCCGCCATTTTTGTTGTCAGAAATCAGTCGGCTCGCTGAACTCGTAGTGGATCATGGGTAAATTCATCTTCCACTCAAAACGAAGTCCGCAACCAACCTCACTACATTTTGAGGGTTGATTTTAAGGGCAAAAACGCACTCCCACTTACTCCCCTAGGTAATGGGACACCCTACCCCTACACATGAACGCGCAAAATCTAGGGTTAGGGGAAATTTTAGGGTTAGGGGGAGAAATGGGACAGGGCCTTGACCTTGAGGTCCTCCTTGCACATATTTAAGCATTGACCCTGTATTCAGACATACAAAAGAAAATATTCAGGGATTTTACAGATATACAGTTTTGAATCCACAGTAGGCATGTTAATAAGACTAATACATTAAGTAAGCCTATGTGTAAATCATAGTACATTTTAAAATTACAAACTATATTTGACATGTATAGATTTCCATAATGGCAAATGACAATATACACATGCTGTAGGCCTACATAATTGGATATAAATACGCAGGTCAGAAATCGACATTACTGAAAGATATAGGTTTCATATTACAGTTCCACCAACAGCCTTGATCTATGAACATGAAGACGGAAGAGAACTAATTATGTGTTCAGACGTCATAAATAGATATCCTATTTATAGATATCCTGAAATGCAGCATCATACAAAGCAAACCTGTCTAATCTGATAATAATACTTGACTGCATCGCTGACCAAACCAAATTTAGGGTTAATCAGAAATAGTATGTGATGTGTAATATGTGATGATTGTTAATTATATATCCACTATTCAAGTTGGGAATGGGTATCCTCTCGATACAGAGAATGTATGCTTAAACATTGAACCGGTAAATGCAATTAACACGGAGTCAAATAGCCATAAACAACATTGTAATGATGAAGTGTGTCCCGAAATGTCGGTATGAGAGAGATGGAATTTTAAAATAGCAACGTGAGGAGGGAAATGCTAGTCTCACGATAGCTACCGTTATCTGTCAACCTTCGAGTGACTGAGTTGCTTTGATTGTTAATTATATATCCACTATTCAAGTTACTGGTATTAAGTTAGTTTTATATTGGACATTCACGTTTGATATTCGAAATAAAGTTATTATTCTCTTTGATCATGT
Organism: Siphamia tubifer; assembly: GCA_020466265.1. Taxonomy (NCBI): domain Eukaryota; kingdom Metazoa; phylum Chordata; class Actinopteri; order Kurtiformes; family Apogonidae; genus Siphamia; species Siphamia tubifer. Next base: position 45,212,070 of record CM035796.1, read on the forward strand.
GACTTAATGTTGTCAAACCTTCTTTATAAAGTAAAGACTGGTATTCCTCACATGCCACAAGACTTCTTTTTGAAATATATACTTTGTACATTTGGTCTATTTTAAGGCTATGTAATGTGTCATTTCTATAACATATGAACATGTCTGAAGTGCCCTTGAAAACACACTGAACTCATATGCTGACTTCCGTGGCAAAAATGAGCTGTAGTTGCCTTTTTCCCCACCCCTGCCCTTCAAAAATTTAGCACACTCCACAACACTCCAAATCTTTATTTTTTGGGGATCCTTATTGTCATATGTCCTGGAGCCTGTTGATAGAGAAAAAATATTAATTTCTTGATGTCCACTTATAGGATATTATTTATGTTGAGTCAAAAGAAAAGATTAAGAATTTCGATTTAATTACTTCACACACGTTTTAATTTTTTTCTTGACACATGATGCAGTGCCATGGCAAGTCAGTGTCCGGCTGGATACTTTGCCACCCAGTGACACAGAAGTCATGGTACCAGCGCCCGCATTGATCACATTGGGTCTATAAAACAAATCAGTTGTCAGTTGAACATACATCACAATAATTATATGTTTTAAGGCATGCAGTTGAAATTAATTTGTAATCTCATCATTTAAAAAAAGAAAATGGCATAGGACAGAGAGAGAAAACTGTTTGAGTCAATGCAAACATATGGAATGTTACAATAAAATAAAAATTGTACTTACCCAGTCAATGACAATAGCTTCTATTTTTTTGGATTTTGGAATGTCTTTCAATCCACAGACTGAACAGAAGTTGTCTCTTGACTCTGGAGTAGAAAAAGCCAAAAGTTAACTTTACTATACAGGCTTAATTGTTTTATGTATATAATACATAACTGATTATTTTTTTTTATTACCGGAGGAAGCTAGGATAATTTCAGCTATTTCACTCCTCGTCTTTTCAACGGCTCTCGTTGTTGTTTTAAATTGAAATGATTCAGGCACGTTTGGAAACCTTTCAATGGTTTCTTTTGCCATCTAAGGAAAAAAAGAAGTGCACATTTTTAAAACATTTTTAACGCAGTGGTTCTCCACTAGACTAATATCAATTTACATTGTCATTACTCTCCACTCAAATGTATGTCATGCACAGTAGAATTAGTAGAATACAGTAGAATTATGATTTAAAAAAAAAATACAAAAGACATTTTAAAGTTGATGAATACACTTGCAGTACAGGCAAGCGGACATGCTGTCAGTTTGATTTGTGAACTCCTCGGTAAAAAGTTTAATTTGACTGGAATCTAAAAGTTTACTTTTTTACCATTACTTTTTTTAACACTCACACCTGCAACCCTCTCAAAATGGTCTGGTGACACACTTGGGCTGTGACTCACCAGTTAAGAACCATGATTATTGTAAGGTCATGTGTGGCAGTTTGTGATTGTTGTGCGATACCTGCATCACATACCTGCATCACAAACACTCCACAACTTGTGCTGTCTTTCTGCTCATTATGTTGGACAGTTCCTGCAGTCCATTTTATAGTACTCCAGTGCTGCCTGCCTCTCAAGTTCTGCCGCATTTTGAAATATGTCCTGCAAATTTAATTTTGTTTGAGTCATTACTCTCATACAATTCTACAAGTATTTAAAAAAAAAAAAAAAAACACTTACCGGTAATTTTGTGCTGCCTCTGTTGATATTTTGAGGTCAATGCCTGAATCAGCAGGGTCCACCACAAACATTTGCCCCAACAGAGCATGAAGGTACTGATTACACATGTAAAGACAACTATATCAAAACTACATCAACCACATACCTTAAATATCTTGAAGTCCTCATAGGCCTGCATATGTATTCACACAAAATGATGACATGTTGCCGTCACACACACCATACTATGCACCATTTAATTATTACTCACCACAAATCTCCAGTGATTGCCATGGACATTAAAAGATACTGCTCCATCGAAACAATCCAAGTCCACCTGTGTAAAAAATAAAGAACAAAATTTTTCTCAAAAAATGTATGCTGTGACGTTGGTGCAAATTCTGACATTAAAATTAAGATAAAATATAGAGGAAAAAAATCACAACCATTTTGTTTCCTTTTTAAAGTTGAAAAATTGGACACAATTTTCATATTTAATTATAAAAATTATACAATAAAACAACATTAAGAAAAAATATATATCTTAAAGTTTGATATACTGTATTTTTCTGCAGTATCTGAAGGTATACTCACATGTCTCATTTGGTGTCGGTACATTTGGTCTCTTTTTCCATCAAGGATCACACCTGTCACATAGTGATCCATCTGGAGTAAACATTGAGATCTGCCACATTTCTTAATGAGAGCGTGAATGTAGAATTCAATTGCCTGCAGGGGTGAAACAATTTAACTATTTGGAATTTAAATATATATATATATATATATATATATATATATATATATATATGTGTGTGTGTGTGTGTGTGTATATATATATTAACACCAACACAGAAAGCATTTCAATAATCAAAGACCAAATTAATGTAACAACTGATTCACACAATATTAGCTATATATAGTTAGAGCAATTCTGCTTACCTCACCATTCAGCAGTTCATGTGGTCTTATTGTTATTAAGTCAGCATGCCTCAATGTAAATGTATACAGAGGTGACTTAATGACTGCCACAACCACTTCAGATGTTTTTTGTTCCCACAATGTCTTTACCTGTAAGACAAGTAGCATTACATTAATTTAGGTAATTTTTACCTTTACAAATTGTTCATTTATTACTGATTTCAACATCTATTGTATTTACAAATACCTCATCTTTCCATTTGTCTTTGCCTGTTGCCATCATTTCTACTTTTGTTGTGCCAATCTGTTTGTCCTTTACTTTTTTGTGTTTTTGTGACATTTCCTCTTCTTTTGCATTTCTGCTTTGTTTGTCCTTTGCTTTTGACTCTGTTTGTGACACTATATCAACTTCTTTTGTTCTGTAGTTCGGCTTCTCATTTAGTCTTGTCAGTGAGGTCTTTTCTTCATTTTGTTTTCTGTCCTGTTTTTCCTTTTCTATTTTTGTTTGTGTCATACATTTTACTTCTTTTGCAGTCTTCACTTTTCCTTTTGGTTTTGGCTCTTTTTTAGGTGCAGCATAGTATTTAGATTTCTCTTTTTCTCTTGGGGATCCCCGCTTTGCCCATCTCTCTTCAGCAAAATCTATAGTGTATTTGGGACAGACTGGTCTGATGAGGAGTTCCTCTGGAAGTTGGTGGCTGATGATGTGTTCTGTGTATCTTCCTTTCAAGGAACAGTACATTTTTCTCACAAAGTCAGCTGGCCTTAGGTTTTTTTGTCTTCTGGAGAATGTTAGTTTTTACAGTCCCAAACCAGTTTTCAATGTGGCAATTGGTGTCTCTAGTTTGGACTTGCTCCTCCTCCACTTTGTTTTTATCTATGGCATACCTCTGGAGGTCCCCCAACATAACACCACTCCACAGAGGGTAAATGGCCATGTAATTGTCGAGCAGCAACTTGATGATGTCAGGGCAATGATATAGGTTTGTGTGACCTTGTTCTGCATTTCCAGCACTTATGACCTCTTGATATATTTTTTGGAATTCCCTTGAGTAAGGAGAGCTGCCAACAAGTGTTTTGACGGACCTGCCAATTTCCTCATCCTCCCACCTATCCACCTCTGCCTCCACATAGTCCTCCAGCTCAGGGATGTTTTTCTTTGAGATTAGTGCCCTCAGAAAGTCAATACTGGATTGCACATCATCACTTAAATGTTTAGCCAGTGAAACATTGCAGAAGTGACGTAATATGTGACATGCAGTCATCCAGTCAACGGTATTCTGCAGTCTTGCAAAAACAAATGTTGCAAATTCCCTGAGGGACTTGTCTTTGGTCCTTTTACCAATGCCACAATTTACTGCCTTGATGATGTGGGCAGAGCACAGATGGAGCACTGTAAATGATTTTATTTCTGACCAATTCTGTTGCCTTTGGATAATAGAAAATGTTCTTCTCAGGTATGCATCTATACTTTCTCTGTTGAATGTCAGTAGAACAGCCTGAATTAATGCCCAACTATAATCTGTTTCCACCTTCTGCACTTTGAGTGAAGTGTACTTTGACAATTTTAAAAGAAACTGCATCAGCCAGAAAGTAAAGGAAGGTACACTGTGCTCATTGGAGACCATTTCAGTGACTGGGAGCGGGGGGGCATCTCTACTGTTTCCTGGCAAGACCATGGCATAATAAAGGACTCTTCGTTTGTCCTCAGGAAGCTTGGACACAACGCCCCCAGTGGCATCTAGGTACAAGGACACAGACTTTTTCCTCTTCAAGTGGTGAACCACGATGCTTAGTCCTGTCTCTGTGTACAGGTGAACACCAAAGGGTCTGACCTGCAGATGATGTACATATCCTGGCAATTTGTAATAGCTGCTGTCACATTCCCTAATTATATCTTGCACAAGTTGCATTTCTAAAAGTATACTGTCATGCAATCTTGTGCTTTTCGGAAATTCTGCACTGATTAATCTCAGGATGTTCTTATTGAGACTTTTTGTCAGGTTACCTGCCACAAGTTGTGGAACTGGAGTGGTACGCAGTCTCCTGTAATATTCAGCACTCACTCCTTTGGCCACAGATGTCATAATTTTGTTCCTGTGAATATTAGTTGCTGGCCTGAATTGTGTCTCATTTTTCAAATGTTTTATTTCTCCACTTCGGAAAACAACCATTTTAATGTAACGCTGAAATTGACTGGGCTTATGTTTCAATTTAAATGTGTATCTTGCCTGGCAGGTGGAGAATTTGCAAACAGCACATATGGTTAAATAAGGTGAGTTTATTTTCCTGCTGCAAGCAACACGTATATGCTGGTAGGTGAAATGAAGGACACAGTTTGGGATTATTTTAGTAAATTGACTGTAAATGATGTTTGTCCATGGCCTTTTAAGTGTACTGGCACCTATCTGGGGTGAGATTTTTGTCCAGTTATCTCTTTTAAGTGTAATTGTAAATTTATTTGGTGTGGATGGAAAATTTCTAAAACCTTTTTCACTCTTCTTTACTTTGCTTTCTGATTGATGTCCTTTCAACTTCTTCTTTGTCTCCTTCAACTTTGCAGATTCTGCTTCACTTTCTGTTGCATCCTCCTTACTGTTTTCTTCAGTTACACCCTGTTCAATTTCCTGTTCACTTTCTCTTGGTCCTTTCTTTCTGGTTTCTTTATTTGCCTCAGGTTCACTCTCCCATTCACTCTCCTGTTCACTCTCCTGTTCACTCTCCTGCTCACTCTCCTGCTCACTCTTCTGTTCATTGTCCTGTTCACTCTCCTGTTCATTGTCCTGTTCATTGTCCTGTTCACTCTCCTGTTCATTGTCCTGTTCACGTTCCTTTTCATTTTCTCTTGGCTCTTCCTTACTGTATTCTTCAGTTGTCTCTGGTTGACGTTCCTGTTCACTTTCTTTTGCCTTAACTTTTCCTCTAATGTCATTCCTGTTGTATGTCCATAGATAATGTAGCCATTTCTTGTTTTTTTCACTTTTGTTTCCAAAAGTTTTGACTGACAGTTTTGTCCACATATCTGATTTAAATCAACTAATTGGTCTCCTTCAACTAGTTCCCATAGATTTCTTCTGAATGAACCTTTTCCTCTTCGTACTTTCGGCATTTCTTCTACTGCCAAACACACAAATATATTAGATCATGAACTAATATCACTAATATCAAGCCTGAAGATCAACACCGAGCAATTAATACAACAAATACATCATGAACACAACTCAAAATATGTCTTAATAAAAGTAAATTGAATGCTGTTCTTGAACCATTTAGAGTACATCCATGGGGCTGGTCTCTTTTTAAAGATGACAGACAGTTTTGTTTCTCCAGTACAGTCAGAATCACTCTCACTGTTACTGGCACTGAGTATTTTAGGTTGGAACAAATTTGTGTCTCACCTGATTTTTTTTCCTTAGTAAAACACCTGAATAAAAGTGTGTCTGCACTGTGAGAGCTGAAATACACTATAGGATGACAGCAGTAGGATTTACCTAGTTCACGTGAACATTTTACAGCAATACTACAACAAATGAGTATTTGGCACATGTTTATGAGAGGATATGTCCAAGTGTTGTCCAAAAATGTCACACTTGGAACAGGTATGGAAGACTTTTGTACACACTTGAATAAAAAGGCTGCTACTCTTGAATACTTCAGTGAACAGTTAAAAATGTGGGCTCTATGTAAAACATCCTATGCCAAACCCAGATTCACTATGATACTTACTGACACTGAGTAACTGCTGCATAAACATGTAATAACACATTTTGGCACATATATATATATATAGCATATATATATATATATATATATATATATATATATATATATCGTAAATTCTGGATTACAAGCCGCTACTTTTTTCCTAATCTTTCAACCTTGCGGCTTTTTCAGTGACGCGGCCAATTTATGTAATTTTCCTAACGGCCGCCAGAGGCGCTCGAGTAGAAAAGGTCAGATTTAGACCGGTGGAATATATGCGTCGAGGAAGACTGAATGAAAAAGGAGGGGCGGAACAAATGCAGGGTGACGGGTTTAAGTGGGAGCGGTAAAGTTGACGGACAGGTGTACAAGGGGTAAAAAGTTGCTTAAAGAAAAACCCGCGGCGGTGTGTGAGAGAAGACAGAGGCTCGACCAGACCCTGTGGATTGTTTTTGCACGTTGGCACGGAGGAGTTTGACCTGAACTCTCTGCGAAAGAGAAAGTTATCACTGACTCTGCGATAGATGAGGCGAGGCGGCGACCAGCCACCTGTTTGTGGATGCGGCGACCAGCCACCTGTTTGTGGATGCAGGCCAGGCGCGCAGATAGCGGGGGTGTCAGGTGTGTCATGACACACCCAGTTTTGAATGCCCTTAGATCTATCCCACCCACTTTTATTTAAGAAAAAAACATGTTACTTCTTCTTTTACCTTTTTTTTTTTTTTAACTTTTACTTCTTACTTAGTCAAGCATCACGAAGAAACCAAAATATGAATTAACATACATAATAACGTGACTCGGTTATTGCGCTGTGCGGCGGCATCGTCGTTAACTTTGGTTGCCACGGTTACAAACAGTCTGACAGGCATTACTTGGACAGCCAGGGTGCACGTTCAGGAGGACCCCAACATGGCATGGAATAATGAGGCGAGCTAAAAAGCAGAAAACGATCATGTGTTTTTTTTTTCAAAGAGCAACAGCTGTAAGTAAACTGCTACTTTACGTTATCACCAGGGCTCTACACCCACCAACCCGCCAAATGCGGGTGAAAATCCATCTTGGCGGGTAAAAAAACAACTTACTAGCCACTTTGGCTGTTGGCGAGTGCAGACCCGGTTGTACCAATCCTCTATGGGGCACCAGAATATGACCGTCCTATTTTTTTTATCCTTCCCCTGTCTTTTGTTTCCTGTCTTGCTTGCTTCGGCCCAGGCAGCGCCCCTATGGCAAAGCCAAAGTTTTCACATAGCCACGCGTTGTGTTTATTATATCACGTGTTACAGAACGCGTTCTGGCAGCGCACTGGTGCGCGCAATGGCACGTACTAGCACGCGTGCCATTGCGCGCACCAGTGCGCCTACAGCCTACTTGTGTGTTTGACAGGAATGCTAATAAGCCCAAATGAATTGATCATAACGGGCTTATATGAGGATTTGGTGTTATCTTTGGTCAGTTGGTGAGTCCACAAATAGGCTAAGGAAATGAGATGGTTTAAGAAAGTTTATAACAACACATAGATGTAATGTGAGTGTATGTTTACAGTGGGGACAGTGGAGATAAAAAGTAAAGAAGTTAGGAGTTAAATGTGAAAATGCAAAAAAAAAAATAAAAATGTGATCATATGTTTGAAGAAATGATATGGGGACCAATTGAGAAAATGTAAGAGCAACAAGATGTGAGTCTATGTATTGTATAAATTGTAATATAGGTGAGAACAGTAAAGAAGTGTTAACAGTGAAAGGTGAGAAAATGTAAAAGCAAGAAGTTTTAAGAGTTAAATGTGAAAATGTAAAAAAAAATGATCATATGTTTAAAGAAATGAATTATTTCAAGAGGAAAAGGTTAAATAAAATAATTTAATGAAATTTGGTCAGGGGAAAAATGGCTAGTTGAATTTCTGATAGGGGAGTAAGATAAAAAATCTACTAGCCACATTGGCTGGTGATGAAAAAAGTTAATCACCTTGCAATTTCTGTTCAAAGCAATGTCGGCGTGAGAGTAGGAATCGTACAAAGCTGACCAGAGCCAAACTGTCACCTTCTTCTGCCTCCACCTGTACATGCCCCAGACATATATTCAGGGCAAGGATCGGAGGAGAGAGGTTTTTGGATCCTTCACTTAATCAGTTTTGAGACCATTATTGAAAACTCTCATGGAGAGATCTTATTTACAATTTAATTTGTATATGGAGGCTGTGTCCTATTTTGTGTTTGTTGTTAGTGTGTTAGAAGTTTTAATTACATTATATGTTTTTTACACTCCTGTGAAATTTATGAAAGAATCAGTGTGCTGAAAGTCAGTGTTAAAATAAAACAGTTTTGCAAACAGCATATGGTATGTTTAGTGAGTGATTTGAATTAGTTTCAGCATTAATAAACTTTATTAAATAATAATAATTTATCTAATACTTATATAATAAATAATTTCTTCCAATGATGGGTAATTAAGTTTGACAGTCCAAATATACACAAACAGTGAGCAGTCATGTAGCACACACACACGCACACACACACACACACACACACACACACACACACACACACACACACACCCATATTGATCATCCTGTCATGTCAGTAGTAAATAGCACTTGAGAACATCAGACAACCCCCCCCCCAATCAGAATGGTGGGGCCGGGGGGTGTTAGCTGGCATCTTCGTCCCCCCCAGTTTCACAAACCTATCTGCGCCCCTGATGCAGGCGGACATTTTTCCCTCCCTTACCTTTGGAAATATACACTTTTTTTTTCCTTGGATTACTTTCAACGGGACCCGGACTCTGCAGGTCTGCATCAAACCTTAAGTATCATTTTCCGTTCATTTTGCCGGCTGTGATTTTTGGACTGTGGACTTTAACCCTTGTGCGGTCCTTCGGGTCAAAGAGACCCGGTGGTTCACAAATGTACCTTTTTATACGTACTGTAGGATGCCATTGCTTACTACTGAAAACAGTAATATATCCTTGGGGGGTGGGGTGATGAGTCTATGGAACTGAACTTTGGAATCTGGGTTTTTAAGACCCGATTGTAGGACACAGCCAGTGTGCCTTTTACGAAGGACCGCACAAGGGTTAATGAAGGACATTCAGTTTCATTCGCGGGACTTGAAGTCGGGTTTGGGTTAATTTTGTGTTTGTGTTACATGTTTTAATGTGGGCACATGCGGCTTATATACATGTGCGGCTTGTGTATGTACAAAATCGGTTTTCCTCTTAGAATGAGGTGGGTGCGGCTAATAATCAGGTGCGCTCTATAGTCCGGAAATTACGGTATATATATATATATATATATATATATAGCATATATATATATAGCATATATATATATATAGCATATATATATATATATATATATATATATATATATATATATAGCATATATATATATATATATATATATATATATATATATATATATATATATATAGCATATATATATATATATATATATATATAGCATATATATATATATATATATATATAGCATATATATATATATATAGCATATATATATATATATAGCATATATATAGCATATATATATATATATATATATATATAGCATATATATATATATATATAGCATATATATATATATATATATATATATATATATATATATATAGCATATATATATATATATATAGCATACATATATATATAGCATATATATATATATATATATATATATATAGCATACATATATATAGCATATATATATATATATATATATATATATAGCATATATATATATATATATATATAGCATATATATATATATATATATATATATATATATATATATATATATATATATATATATATATATATATATATATATATAGCATATAAAAGAGTGAAAAGATGACGCAACAGCCATTTATGGTTATTTAGGAATGTTTTGGACAATATTTGGACTGTATAATTTTGAGTTTGGATATTTTGTTTGGAATGTGACCATGTTTGTTGGACTATCTGTGGAAAATTATGGGAGATAAAATGTAAGCCATGCCATTTCCTGTTGTTTGTTAATGTTTGAACAAATTAGTTAATTGTAGCTGCTGTGGTTAATTAATCTGAAAGTGTCTTATATTGGTCGATCCGTGAGAATCTCTGTTTTCAAAATACACTAAGTGTATGAGATGTCAAACCCGCAGGTTCTGGTGGACCTTTGAAGTTTTTAAGCAGGCCCCTGTATTCACTAAGGTCAATATAATTACTACATTATCCTTATTATTAAACAAATGCTATGTTTCAGTGGAAAGCAAAGACAAAAAGAATTTAAATGACAACATGAAAAAGTCTACTCACCAGAATTTTAGATATTCCCGTCGGAGGTAAATAAAGTCATCCGAATCTGAATTCTTAATGACATGGAGCCTCTACAGGCTTGGGGGGGAACTGCACCAATGTTCTCCCAGGGTTTGAAAGGTTTTTGTGTAATAACCAATAACCAATGTTTTTTTTAAAGTTATGAAACGTACAAAGTATATATTTCAAAAAGAAATATTAATTATTTTACACAGTAGGTTTGACAACATTAAGTCACATGGTCAAAGAGAATAATAGCTTTATATGAGAATAATAGCTTTATATGCGTTTTTTACCAATTAAAAATTTATTAAAAATTGTACAAAGTATATATTTCAAAAAGAAGTCTTGTGGCATGTGAGGAATACCAGTCTTTATTTTACACAGTAGGTTTGACAACATTAAGTCACATGATCAAAGAGAAAAATAGCTTTATTTCGAATATCAAACGTGAATGTCCAATATAAAACTAATTTAATACTGGTCAGCTAGCAACCTGAGGAGGGAATGCTAGTTTCACGATTGCTAACGTTATCTGAAAACCGTCTGAGTACGAGATGCTTTTGATTGTTAATTATATATCCACTATTCAAGTTGGGAATGGGTATCCTCTCGATAAAGAGAATGTATGCTTAAACGTTGAACCGGTAAATACAATGAACACGGAGTAAAACTGCGATAAATAACATTGTAATGATGTGTGTCCCGAAATGTCAGAATGATACGGAACCAGAGGAGGGAAATGCTACCCTCACGATTGCTAAGGTGAGTGAGTGTATGAGTTGCTTTTAGTCCATTCATATCCACAACGTAAAACAAACTACAATAATGAGCTTTTTTATTTTAACATTGCTTACCGGCAAGCGACGCATGAGCTTCATCTCTTCTTTTTTTTTCTCCTCTTCTCAGCTCCAGACTCTTGCTGTCGTTTCGAGGCCATATTCGCACAGCACAGGTGTTCACCAAATTGCGAATGAGGCATAATCGAACAGACCACTGGGAGGGGAGGGGGCACCATGAGACTGGAGAGAGGGGCACGAAGCAGATTCACCCCTTTTCTCGGGAAAATAGGTTTATGTTGTTTTTGTATTGTTTAAACATATTAGCGCATATTATTAATATGGTTTACACTTTTTTCCCCCACGACCATGATTTCTTTTGGTGCCCTGCCGACACCAAACTGCCCTACGCAGTGCACGTTATGTGCGTCTGCGGAGCTACGGCACTGCTCATATGTATAGTTGTGCTCCGTAAAATGTTAAATACATGCCTTACATTGTTGCAAAAGAACAAAACATTAAGACGTGTAAATGTTGATGGAATAGTGTGGAGCAATTCTGTCACATGTTATGATTGCTTCCTTCCCATTTGAAGTCATGAGCTTTGGCATGTACCACTGAGAGGAAAGGCTTCATGTTCAGAAGAGACTCCAGCTCTGGGAACGTTTTTACTATTCTTTAGAGGTAAGGCCACGTCACATCCATACAAAAAAATAATTACTTTTACCAGTTAGTTTTTGTTTTAAGTATAAGGAATCTGCAGATATTTCTCCCCTGTACATATTTAGGGCAGACAGGAACACTCCATGGGGACAGACTAAGCTCCAGTCCCTCCTCATCCAACTGGCTGATCTTTGAGGGGTCTCCCTGGCAGCTGACCATTCCCCTCCACAAAAACCTCTGCCTGAAACCTACAGAATGAAAGTGACACACCTTACCAAAGTGTAAAGGGAGGTGAATGTATACATATATTTATGGTATGAAATGATGCAATATTACATGTTTTATCTTCCTTTGTATGTGGTTGATGAAGCTTGTGACATCTTCATCCTTTTCTATGAAGACACCATCAAAGATGGTTGTTCCTCATATCTAAATACAGCAGAGGGACACTTCATGACATACTGTATTCTAAGGTTAATTATTGCACATTGAGAGACATATGTTTTATCGGTACAAATTCTAGAACATTCTGAATATTTTAATGTACTGTGACTTCCATCAACACACACTGTAAACATATCTGGTCTGTATGTAAGACAGCTGAAGGGCTCCTCCTCTGCAGATGCTGTCCACCTCATATTGTGGAGCCTCACACTCAAACTTTTCAGAAAAATGTCTCCTGAGATGTTGCCAGTCTATCACAAAAAAAATATATCAATAGCATTTGATATTTTAAAAACATAAATTAGGACAGTTTTTAATAAGAAATTAAAAACAGTCACAAAGGGAAAACAACTTCAGTCCTCACACGGCCAAAGCGTACAGTTCACTGATTTAACATTCTTAGATTTGTTTGACAACACAGACCAGGAGCAGCCATTTTCATTCCTTCAAATAAGAAGAAAACATCTGTGGCATAAATGGTGGTGAAGTGAAGGGTAGCTGGCCAGTAGTTACTTTGCAGAATGTCATCAATTCCATCAGTCCACATGGAAGCTGCACAAGTCACTTCTGTCATACTGAGCTCATGTTGACCTTGAAATAAACAAATAAAAACAAAGTTAATGTAGATTTGATACAGTTTTTGTGTTGCTGTAGTACTTTATATTTATGTTGAAGTTTTATATACAGTACATAGGTATTGCAGAAACAGTAGATAGAGTTGATAAGGGTGTTAGGGTACAGATGACACCCAACAGCAGATCCTTTCAGATTTTTATTTTACACTGGGAGAAGAAAAAAACTCAGGGGGTAAATCAGAGGCCGTCCAAAACTGACAAAACACTGAGAAAAAGTGTTAGTTACTAAAAGGCAAAAACACTCAAAAGTCAAAATGCACAAAATACAGCATAAGAAAAATGCAACTCAGAAATCCATTAAAAAAAAATTATAGCAGCAATACAAAGCAAGGAGATCAGGCAAATCTACAGCCAGAGTCTAACAGAAAAATAATAATCAGGGTAATCTACCAGGAGTTCAGAGGTGGAGAGTACTCACTGTGACATGGACAGAACCATCTGACATGGAGCAGGGGGTGAACAGGTGTTAAATTGGGCCAGTGCACAATCAGTTGCACCTGTTTGACTCAGGGCCAGGTGGCAAACAATGAAAAAATCATGGTCAAGTCAAAACAAGAACACATGGGAGACATTACACAAATGGGCCACAAGAGGTGGGTAAAAGGTAAACAAAAGATGACAGGTGACAGTCTGTGACAAAGGGATACTTTACACCCCTACCATTCATTGTGATCACAGTGATAGTCTTTCCTGTTTTGATCCTCAGTGACTCTGCTGGACAACCACACATTCTGTCAGGTATCTCCACTGGCACAAAACGCTCTGGAAAGAAAGAGAGAGAGAAAGAAAGAATATACACAAACAAACAAAAACAAAGTGTAGAATTAAGAATGTGTTGTATATTGACAAAGAGAATGTTTTCAACATGATGTGCTCAAAAAGTCCAGCAAGGAATACATTTAGTACACGCACAAAAAACAGAAGTTACTACGACGGCAAAGGGTCTTATTGAGCACAAATGTTGTTGGGGGTGTTGTCTGGAACAATCCTGCTGTACTGGCATCTCTGTTGTGAAGGGGGGGCTGGTGTGCATGATGACATCACATTCTGCACAGAGGAAGGGGCGGGTCCACAATCCTGACAACGAATAACAGCAGGTTGCCTCCAACATTGTTGACAGGTGGTGCTTTTCACATGTTCTTTTGCAAGTGTACTGTTGATTAGACGTGGTCTCTCTGCCCTCCAGCTCTCTGAAAAGAGACACCTTCGGGTGCTCCAGTTTGAGGAAGTGTGTGTTTGTTATGTTTATCTTTGTCCTTAGGCATAATGACTGAAGATTTGACTTACATACATTTATTTTATTTTATTTTGTTAACTTTCATATGGGGCGGTGGTGCAGCGGTTAGCACTCATGCCTCACAGCAAGAAGGATGCTGGTTCAAATCCCACACCAAACACTTCTGTGTGGAGTTTACATGTTCTCCTCGTGTCCGTGAGGGTTTTCTCCAGGTTCTCCAGTTTCCTCCCACCATCCAAACACATGCACTGATAGGTTAACTGGTTAATTAAATTATCCACACGTATGAATGTGACAGTGATTGTTTGTCTATATATGTTCAGCCCTGAGATGAACTGGAGTCTCATACAGGGTGTACCCCGCCTTCACCCATTGTAGTAGAGGGGGGCTATAAATGCATTTTTTGAGGAAAAGTACCTGGGAATGAGTTTAAATAAACCTTTATTGTACATAAAGAAGCTATCTAAATGTTATTACTATCTGTGATTGGGCTTCTTGTGGCTACTGCCATTTTATGGAATAAGCGACTACATTGTTACTTTGCAGAAATATTCAACATGCGTCCTTGTATGTCTGACACATGTCAGCCTATTGTCATTCAGCTATTGGATCTAACATGACGGTAGTTGCTCCAGGGCCAAACAAAAGTCTGACAGTGTCACTGTACATCTGTCCTTGGTCTTGCCTAATAGAACCTTGAGATTGTGGTCTCAAATGACCTGAAAATCTAACAAAAATCTCAAGGAAGGAATGATATGAAATAATTCAAATCACTTTTCCAAAAAGTGATAAGGATAAGAATTCTGGTTGAACTAAACTACCTTAAATGACTTCTTTTTTGGTTTGTAAACGTGTTAATGGTCAATCAAGTGGCAAGTTTTCCTTTAAATCTTGTAGACCTTCACTAGTCAGATGAGTAATTGAAGGCATGCATTTAGTTTGGTCACCTGAGGCTGATGGTCGACATGACTTTGATGATAAACTCTCCCAGTGTGTTAATTATGTAAAAATGCATAAATGTGTGGTTTTCAGATATGTGCCAGTAGCCAAGGGAAGCAAACTCAAAATTCAAAATAATGTCCAAGAATGTAGTTTTAATGGATATGTGGTTAATTTGAATTAATTCCCTGCAATTTTTAGAATTATAGCCCCCTCTAATTGTAGCTGGATTAGGCCCCTGACCCCTGTGACCCTAGTGAGGATAAAGCAGGTTCAGAAATTATTCAGTTCATTCCTGTTGTTATTTTTGAACCTATTTTTGATTTACTTTTTATTGTTTGGTTGTGCTTTAATTTTCAATATCATGTCACCTTCATCTTCAAACAGGAACATAAGCTGATGTCTGTGAGGTGTGAGCGGTGCTTGATTTTAATAAAGTTTATGGTGGAGAAGACCTGCTCACAGACGTATGTGGATCCAAAGATTGCCAGGATGTGAAATGCATACCTCTTCATGTTTATGTAGCTGTCGGGGATGGCATTCCATGTCTCAAACACGGACGCCAGGAATTTGAACGTCGCACATCGACGCATATTTTGGGCAGTAAAAATATTAAAAACGTTTAATTTTAATGTTACAAGTTTACCATAATCTTCAAATTCAGAATTAGATTTTAAAATGAACAAACTAAAATAAAATAAAATTTTTATAAAACATTCATTATTTTCCAAAGTCACAGGGAGCCACAACAGAAGATTCAAGAATCTTTTATTGTCATTAAACATGTACCAGACAGGTACTCAGTGGAACAAAATTTCGTGTATGTCTGGCCCTATTTAAGAAAACAATATCATTCTTGAATTAAAATATGTACATATGAGATTTTGTACATGATAAACTCTACAATTAATATAAGTTAAAAAAATATGCATATAAAACCCCTAAAAACTCTAGCAAAATCCTTAAAAGTACAATGTTTTAAAAGTGCAGATTAGTGTACTGAATTCAATAGTCTTATTCTAGTACGGAGGAAGCTTTTTAAAAATCTGGATGTTCTGGATCTGATGGACTGGAATCTTCTGCCAGAGGGCAGACGAAAGAGGTGGAACAGAGGTGGAAGAGCCACATGTGGCCCTGGAGCCATGGGTTGCCAACCTATGGTCAAGGTGGAGAAATTACCATTAAAGTGTCTGTGTTTGTAACGAAGACTTCTTCGTTACTGAATGATGACTTTGGAGTTTGAGTTTTTAATGAAGAGCCATGGCACTTTATTTATAACAAATACACTTTATTAGCACATAGCACTTTATTTGCATAATTGCACATAATTTATTAATTGATTGATTATTTTAGCCTATTGATTGTTCCAGGTGCAGGACATTCATCTCAGGAACAGAAATGTCATTATTAGTTTAACAAATATTGTGAGAATACTGAAGTGTAATTGTTACAGTACTGGTGATTACTTGTCCTGCCTCGTTCTCTCCAGGGTGATGAGCCAAAATAGTCCCCCTGGCTGAAATGCCTCTTATAAGGTTCCGGGCGAGACCAAGTGCAGGATAAGAAGAGGGGTGTTTTATGTTGAGTCTATATATATATATATACATTGATCATGCAAAGTATTAGAAGGGATTTATTTATTTTAGAATAAAGGCTAAACTAGTGACCTCAAGCTTTTATTCTGAAAATGGGTTATAATTTGTATTTGTATTTTTATATGCATGATGATTTTGTTTGGACCCCTGCTGTTGGCAGTTCCCAATGAGACACACCTTAGGCAAGAAATAAAAGGGCGCCATTTTCTTTCTGCCTAAAAAAAAGGGCTGCTGACTACATCTAAAGGTTCCTCCTTGTAAAGTTATAGTGTTTTTTTTTTTCTTTTTTTCCTATTTTGTAAATTAAACACTGAGAATTCTTACACCTTACTTCCAACCTCAAGTCGTCATTTTTTCGCTACACTGTCCAGCCGTCTATGGTCATCCTAACAGTGTTACCATGGAGACACAGCAGTCGCAGACAAACAGGGTGACACCATCGACCTGTTTACTGTCATTTTATAATACGTACTGTAATAAAGTTTAAATGAACACACTGGGAAAAACTGAGGAAACAACAGTAACTCTGTGATGAATGAGGTCAAAGGGTAACGAAAAGCATCATGGGTAGCTCCCTCATAGCCAATGGGATGATACGTACAGTATGTATGTGACGTCTTTACGTACATTATGTAGTTAAATATAGTAATGTACTGTATTTATGTCTCTGAGGTGTCAGTTTTCTTTTATATTCAGAGACAAAAATTGGGTCAAAGGTTTTTCGTTACTTGGATCATTCGTTAGCTGGGTCTGTGCTAAGAAGAGGTACCACTGTATTATATTAAATTAATAATAAAAAGAATACATAGATGTCAGTAGAAAACAAAGAAAGTGAACTAAATATACAACAATAGTCAAATGTGTTGTCATGTCATATTTTTAATCAGTTTATTCCATTAAAAAGGTGTAATTGAATTTTCTCCTTTTCATCTGTGGTTATAAATGTTTCCACTAAAATGTTTGTTCTAATGTATCACCAGTGTTAAATGACAGAACAGTCACTCCTCTGGTTTTTATGGATCTATTTCCAAAAGGAAGGGATTTGTGTGTTACATGTTAGAGTGCAGTCACTGCAGTAGTTTAGATCAAACGCACTGAAATGAACCAACACATGAATCAGTTAGAAACACTATGGAGTCAGTTCACATCCACCATCATGAACACATGAGTTTGATGAAGGTGTGAGGTCACCTGGACTGAACCACACACTACTACACATCACACACACACACACACACAGTACTACACATCACACACATACACTGAGGATCCCTCTGACCAGAGTCTAAATCCAGCAAACAGTGGTTCAGTGAATGTGGTTGTGAAGGTGTGGAGGTGGATCAGTTCATCAGAGGAGACTTTGTAGAAGGACACAGATCCAGCAGGACAGTCCACATACACTGAGACTGTACCTGAGGAGGAGGAGGAGGAGGAGGAGGAGGAGGAGGAGGAGGAGGAGGAGGACTGAGGGAGGTCTATGTGTTTCTTTTTATGCCAGACTCTGTATCCACCTCCATCACACCTCAGACTCCAGGACTGATCATTCAATCCAAACCCACAGTCTAAACTCTCTCCTTTCCTTGTGATTCCTCTGTAACTCACTGCTATGAAAACAGATCCACTCCACTGGACCTCCCAGTAACAGCGACCAGTCAGACCAGTTGAACTCATCAGCTGATGATAGAACTCAAATCTGTCCTGATGATCAGGATATGACTGAACCTTCACTCGTTCCACCTTCTTGTTGTTTTCAGACAGTTTGAGGCGTTCGTTCGCTGTGTTTGGATCCAGGGTGAGTTCACAGAAATCTGATGGACAGAAGAAAACACAATCCAGCTGCAGTTATTGATCAGTGATCAGCTCATTGACTGACAGTCTGATCACATGACTGGGTTCAGTTCAACTGTTATTGATGGATGGATCATGAGTGATCAATACTGATCAATAACAGATAAATCCATTGGTTTATAGATGGATCTGTTGTTTCTGAGCACATTTTCACAGACATTAAATAAAAATAGAATAGAGATTTGGTTTAGATTTTCCTGATCAGAAACAGCAGATACAACATTTATAAAGGACTGGATTTTCATTGTTTGTCAAATAAAATAAAATAAAATGTATTGAACATATTTTCTGTTATTAACACAAACACAGACTGAGACAAATGATATATTTCAGCACCAAGTTTTGTTTAATTCTATATGTGAATCATTAAATAAAGTTTTAAACCTTATTGTAGTATTGTTATTATAGTGTTATTATAGTGGTATTGTAGTCTACTCACCAAGGCTGGGGTGTCATTTTTAATCTGTAAATTGACACTTAAGTGTTTCCATGGTAACACTGCAATGAATGGACAGTGCACATTATGTATGTGTTTATATATGTACATGTGTGCTTTTTATTATTATTATTTGATGTATTTTTTCTCAGGTTAACTTATATTTGGTTTTTCAGTGTAAATACAGTTGAATGACTTTATATAATCTCTGTAGGTCTATTTGTACATTGTTCTGTTTTGAAGTGTATAAATAGGTGAAAGTATTGAAATGTTATTTTGTTCAGTTGCTGGTGAGAACTCAGGGTGGGATTAAATCACTTTTTCTTCTTCCCACTCCTTCTCGATCATGGACAAACTCATTTGATTTGTGGGTCTTGCATGTATTCTGTTGGGAGTCTTTGTGTTGTCAGACACTGTTGTATAAAAGTTCTTTGTGTTCATATATTTGATCAGAGCATCATCCAAACAGTCCAGACAGAGGCTGGATGGAGCTCACACCCAAAACCATTCTCAGGTTTATGACCATCAATCACATCTTCTATCAACTTCCATCCAACACTGTGGGAAACTACTTCTACATTATTACCTGAGCCCATAAATGACTATTTGGTTTATTACTGTCTTTATTCAAATTATTTACATTGTATTAACTTGTGTGATTGATGTTTGGATGCAGATCATACGACCACATGGAGGCGCTCTGACAGGTAGTAGATGAAGTAAAGGACTTGGTCAGTTCGGTTTCACTCTGTGTTTACTCAGCCTTAAACCAGACAGAGTGGATGATGAAGTTCCTCAGCTGAACTTTATTACACACTGTGCATAAACATAACATATACGGCTGTAACCGCTCTAGACCCGGTGAGTGCCACACTCTAAACGGTCCCCCTAGGAACATATATATTACAAGCATTCCACTTGAGACATCGTTTCTCCTTTTTTTTTCACAACACATTATGTTTTCCTCATAACGAAAATAAACTTTTCCTTTTAAGTGCATCATCTTAGTGCATCAGTATATAAGCAAGAACATTTCCTGTAAACATATTTGAGTATTACCAGGCTCAAAAATAAACTCTCTCTGGACATACCTTAAATCATTTTCCTGCAAAACATTTGTTCATATTACTCCCCCATCTTTTCTTTTTTTTTTCTAAACAATTCTCAGTGCAACAGCATTTAGTAAACAACCAGTAAACAACATCTCCTGTAACCAGTTCATGTCCAATAGTCTTTCAGATATGCCGGTGTTTTAATCTGACGACCAGACCTTGTAGTATCAGTGACATCATCACCCTGCTTCGCAGTTACTACAGTCTGTGTTTTGGTCATAGTCTCTGAATACGAGGGGGGAGAAGGTGGGATGTGGTTATGCCTGAGATGGCAACGGTTTCTCCTCAGGACCCCACCAGACTCCAGCTCAACCTCATATGGTCGACCACTTGGAACTCTAGTCTGTATCATTTGTCATTTATTGGATTTTTAAGCTTGATTTTACACTTACCCAGTGGTTTCTGTCTACTTTTGTTGTACATCACAAGCACTTTCTCTGTCTTCTCAAGCTGTGTGTCTGGATTCAGCAGGTGTATAGGTATCACATTACATGTAGCGCCACAGTCTATTTGGAAGTTAATTAACCTATTTATTCATCATCATACCTGCAAAAAGCTGTTGGCTTTTACTGTGCGCCTCCTTCACTTGGTTTATTGTCTCCTGACTATCACACACGTCCATTATTGTCGTGATGTCCTCACATGATTCACTAGACTCTGAGATTGTGTGTAATGTTCTGCTTTTATTACTTCATACTGTCTTGACTTGCACTTCGAAGCAAAATGGTTCACTTTTCCACATTTCTTACACTTCTTGACGTATTCTGGGCACTTGTGCTTATCCTTCTCATGTAGGTTGCCACAAAAGTTGTAGTTGATCTCGTCCTTCTTGTCTCTCTCTTTATTGCATGTACTTCTGACACTGTTTTCCCCTGTATCGTTTTGCTATTATCTCTCGACAGTTCTGCTGCTCTGCATATTTGCATGCATTTATCCAATGTTAAGTTCTCCTCTCTTAACAGTCTTTCTCTCATAGCAGAGCTGTTTATGCCACATACAATGCGGTCTCTTATTAATGAACTTTTAATATCACCAAAGTTGCATGTGCTGGCCAAAACTCTCAAATGTGTGACATATTTGTCTATGCTCTCGTCTTGTGCTTGGTCTCTCACAAAAAAATTAAATCTTTCAAGAGTCTCATTCAGTTTTGGATTACAGTGTTCATCAAACTGCATCATCATTGAACTCACTGTTGAACTCACTGTCCTCCTTTCCAGCGTGGTCAAAAGCTCCCTTCCTCTCTCTCCGAGAAAGTATTTAAACGGCTTCACTTTTGTTGTTTCCTCTGCGCCGGGCATCATGCGGTCCGTGTACAATGTGAACTCCTCTTTCCAACTATTCCATGTATTCGCCAAGTTGGTAGAGTCCAAAACTAATGTAGGTGGCAGCCTCAGACCTTCCATCTCGAAGTGCACCGATCTCTTCTCCTCACTGTGTTGCTCTGACTTCGGTCAGCCATTCCCTAACATCCCCGGGCTAGGCTAACAAGCTAGCAGCACTTTTCTTCCACGGCAAAACTCTTCGCCTTGGCTATTTTCACGACCGCTGCCACCATGTTTCACTCTGTTGTGTTTACTCAGCCTCAAACCAGACAGAGTGGACAATGAAGTTCCTCAGCTGAACTTTATTCCACACTGTGCATAAACATAACATATACGCAGTGTTGTACATGAACGCGTTCATTGAACGATCGTTCATGAACTATATCATATTTTTGACGAACGTCTCGTTCACTTTTGCCAAATGAACGGGAAGTTGTGAACGCGGTTATTCTGGCATTTATTGAACTGCGCTCTTATGTAGTTCACATTTCGTTCTTATCACGTTGTAATTAAGTCCTATAAGGAATAAAATGGGATCAAAACACAGCATTATCATAGATGTCATTTTTATATTATTCGGCGGGGGGGGGGAGGGGACTAAGAGCGAGAGAGAGAGGTGCAGAGAGTTTTCGGGAGTGGAGAAAAAGAGTTAAATGTACAGAGTGTGACCGGCGACCGGAGCAGGTGTTGTCCCGTTCTTGGAAATAAACATTGAAAACGAAGCTCACTGAAACCACTCCTTGTGTTCTAAGAACCTGCAGAGGGAAGTTAACCCCCTGATTTCTGACTACAGGATAACGTCAGAAACGGTTAATAATAAGTTTACAATAATAACACAAAAAAGAACGAAAAAAAGAATGAAAAAGTTCATTTTGGGATCCATGAACTTCTAGTTCATATTTTGGAAGAATGAACGATGAACTGAACTAATTCATATTGAGTAACGTGAACTGAACTTTGAACTAGTTCCTAATAAAGGTGAACTTTCCCAACACTGCATATACGGCTGTAACCCGCTCTAGACCCGGTCAGTGCCAGACTCTAAACGGTCCCACTAGGAAGATATATATTACAAGCATTCCACTTGACACAAGTTCAACATCTTGAACAATGAAAAGACCAAAGTAGTGCAGTAAAAGTAGCATCATTAAACAGTGTTTAAACTCCACTGTGCTGCAGTCACACAGCACATTCATAAATACACATTTATCAATTCTACACCTCATCCATCTTCTATAGTTTTGACATTTGAATGGACAGTTGTATCAGGTCAGATAAACACTATTTCATTTCTCTCTATGTTCTTTGTATCTAGTGAATTAACAACAAAGAAAAATCATCTTTGAATCAGTAAATACAGTTGAACCTCACAGTATGAATGTCATTTGTTCCTTAATTTTGCAATTTACTTTTTTAAAAATCTGTTCCCATTGAAATTAGTTGACATATAATTAATCCATTTCAGCCCCCCCAAACCATCCCCAAATCCTAATTTGTTCCATAATTTTGCTCATTTTTCAATTTACTCATTTTATGAATCTGTTGTACCATTGAAACACCCCCAAACCATCCCAAAATCCTTATTTAAGGATTTTAAAACTGGAAAAAGTGTTTTTATTAATTTCTGTACCCTTCTAAGATGAGATGATGTGTGAAAGGGAGGAGGGGGTTATTCTCTGAAGGAGAATCTCCTTCCACTAAAACATCAGCAGAAGAACTTGGACTGCACTTGCAGGTGGTTTCATTACAAATCCATCCACACAAGCATTTTCAAATGTTGTGAAAATGCTCCAGACCTTTGTCATTAAATAAAGCAGCTGCACCACCTCAATGTCATTTATGTGGATCATTTTTTTCCTCTAAATCACAAACCTTTGTCCACTCTGACAACACTTGTGTTAATTCACTGGTAGAGATCGCCTCCTCCACTACACTGTCCTGAAATGACACTGTTTAACTCACTAATACTGTGTGTGTGTGTGTGTGTGTGTGTGTGTGCGTGCGTGTGTGTGTGTGTGCGTGTGTGTGTGTGTGTGTGTGTGTGTGTGTGTGTGCGTGCGTGCATGCGTGTGTGTGTGTGTGTGTGTGTGTGTACTTGAGTGCATTAGTTGTGTGAGGTTCCTGTGTGGTGAACATATTCATTTCTGTTAAATAGTAAATAATTCAACTGGTAACCCTAACCCACTGTTTATATATTAATGAGCTGTTAATAATGTGATAATAATGTGAACACCTGCTGTTGTGCAGATTTATTTTGTGTATTTTCTGGGCTGTTGTTGTTTGTGATGTTCTGTTCCCATTATGATTTTGTGTTCCTCATTTAATAGGTCTTATTATATTCCTTTTAATTTTTATTTATTATTATTTTTTGTCCAGTTGTTGCTCTGGTTGCTGTTGCTTGTTGTTGCTCCCATGGTTGTTATTGTTTGTGATGTTGATATTGTCTGTGAGGGTTTGAGCTCAGTCTCTGAAGTTCAGCGCAGCTTAACATTCATAACCTGACATAACCCTTCATAAGTGCATTCCTCATAAACATTACATAACCATAGGTAACCATTCCATGCTCAGGGTATGTGGGTCCATGTGGTACGAGTCCTGACCAATCAGCTCACAGCTCATCCTTCCACTAAACCATGAGTCTGCAACAGGTGTTGAACTACAGACCAGTTTAGTGCAGGGGTCTGCAACTCCTGTCCTAGAGAGCCACTATCTGGCATGTTTTAGATGTTTCCCTCTTCCAGCACACCTGACAGTCGTTATGAGACTTCTGTAGAGCTTAATGACAGGATGATCATTTGAAATCAGGGGTGTTGGAAGAGAGATACATCTAAAACATGCAGGACAGTGGCTCTCTAGGACCACAGTTACAGACCCCTGCACTAAACTGACTGTCTTCATGAACACTTCAGATGTTTATCATGTGGAACCAGGTCCCAGTTTGGGTTCAGGTTGGTTTGAATGAATGAAAATCACACTTACGTCTCCATGGACCTGGTTTCAACCATCGGACTCCAGCAGGTTTCAACCTGAAAGGAGGAGGAGGGTCAGAGCAGCTGGAAACATGGACATTCAGTCTGATCCACTGAAGCTTTTCTGTTCACATCCACTAAATGGTTCCTTGTCAATCATTGCTTGAGTGTCTTTGTCTTTGAACATGGGCTGTACCTTCAGACAGGATGTATCCCAGCTCTGACAGATACTTCCTGTCAGCTCTACCTGTTCTATCTGTCATTATCTGTGGATGCATCAGCTCAGTCCATACCTGACAGTATCCAGTGTCCAGTGTGGATCCTCCACTAGAGCACACAGCTCCTGTCCTGAGGCTCCTGGATGGTTGTAGCTCAGGTCTAACAGTCTGAGATGGGACGGGTTGGACTTTAGGGCTGAGACCAGAGAAGAACATCCTTCCTCTGTAATCAGACACCCTGACAATCTGCAACAAAACACATGACAAACATCAACTGAGGATGGAGATGAGTGGAGTTGGAGTCATTGAACAGTCTGTGAGTGGATCTGATTTCACCAACATGACTTCAATGTGTAAAGTCTATGAGTTACAGACTCTGAACACAGTTGAAGATCAGTAGAACTGGTCTGGAGTTCAACACAAACAACTACTGACAAGTTACATGGATCCAACAATTGGAGACAAACATTTCAGTCATGTGTTACTTGTTGAACCCTGACCTGAGAGTCTCCAGTCTGCATCCTGGACTCTTCAGTCCATCTGACAGTATCTTCACTCCTGAATCCTTCAGGTCATTGTTGGTTAGATCCAGATGTTTGAGACTACAGGACTGGGATGTGAGAACTGAGGACAGAGCTTCACAGCTTCTCTTTGACAGGTTACAGTTACTGAGTCTGGACAAAACAAAAGACATGGTTCCAACAATTGGAGACAAAAGGTGCTTTCCCACAGAGTAGTTCTAGGAACTAAATAGTTCTTAAAACTTTAGAGTTCCTAGGGAACCTTTGGGTACCATGGGAGGGGCCAATGTGACACTAACATCTACCACAGTGATGTATTCTTTAATCACTAAATTCAACAATTACACAAGGAAGTAGAAGACAGTGCTACTATAAACTAGAACAGAGAATGAGGAGGCCACAGCACTACTATAAACTAGAATAAAGAATGAGGAGGCCACAGTGTTTATCTTCTGTATCACAGGAATGTTAATTGTGGTCATATACAGCATCTAAAGTCAAGAATGGAGGAGTTTACAGAGAGTTAGGAGACGAAGAATCCAGCTGCAGGTGATACTATGACATATGTTAATTTCATAGCACTAACCCAAAAACAAAACCACATCATTGGTTCTTTCTCTGTATATTTTTTCCAACATACAGCTGACACTACACAGATGGTTTTAAAGATAACAGTACTGCAAGATGCAGAAATAGGCGTGGTCTGGGCTCTACCAATCACCAAGCACCTACGTCATATAGTTCTAAAAACTATAAAAGACTCTGCCTCCGAGTAGGAACTAAAAAGGTTCCTACAGTGGGAAAGTTCCTAAACATTTCAGTCATGTGTTACTTGTTGAACCCTGACCTGAGAGTCTCCAGTCTGCATCCTGGACTCTTCAGTCCATCTGACAGTATCTTCACTCCTGAATCCTTCAGGTCATTGTTGGTTAGATCCAGATGTTTGAGACTACAGGACTGGGATGTGAGAACTGAGGACAGAGCTTCACAGCTTCTCTCTGACAGGTTACAGTTACTGAGTCTGGACAAAACAAAAGACATGGTTCCAACAATTGGAGACAAAAGGTGCTTTCCCACAGAATAGTTCTAGGAACTAAATAGTTCTTAAAACTCTACAGTTCCTAGGGACCCTTTGGGTTTGCTTTCAAAAAGGACAGTAGGAACCATGGGAGGGGCCAATGTGACACTAACATCCACAACAGTGATGTATTCTTTAATCACTAAATTCAACAATTACACAAGGAAGTAGAAGACAGTGCTACTATAAACTAGAATAGAGAATGAGGAGGCCACAGCGCTACTATAAACTAGAATGGAGAATGAGGAGGCCACAGCGTTACAATAAACTAGAATGGAGAATGAGGAGGCCACAGCGCTACTATAAACTAGAATAGAGAATGAGGAGGCCACAGCGTTACTATAAACTAGAATGGAGAATGAGGAGGCCACAGCGCTACTATAAACTAGAATAGAAAATGAGGAGGCCACAGCGCTACTATAAACTAGAATAGAGAATGAGGAGGCCACAGCGTTACTATAAACTAGAATAGAGAATGAGGAGGCCACAGCGTTACTATAAACTAGAATGGAGAATGAGGAGGCCACAGCGTTACTATAAACTAGAATGGAGAATGAGGAGGCCACAGTGCTACTATAAACTAGAATAGAGAATGAGGAGGCCACAGCGCTACTATAAACTAGAATGGAGAATGAGGAGGCCACAGCGTTACAATAAACTAGAATGGAGAATGAGGAGGCCACAGCGTTACTATAAACTAGAATAGAGAATGAGGAGGCCACAGCGTTACTATAAACTAGAATAGAGAATGAGGAGGCTACAGCGTTACTATAAACTAGAATGGAGAATGAGGAGGCCACAGCATTACTATAAACTAGAATGGAGAATGAGGAGGCCACAGTGCTACTATAAACTAGAATAGAGAATGAGGAGGCCACAGCGCTACTATAAACTAGAATAGAGAATGAGGAGGCCACAGCGTTACTATAAACTAGAATGGAGAATGAGGAGGCCACAGTGCTACTATAAACTAGAATAGAGAATGAGGAGGCCACAGCGTTACTATAAACTAGAATAGAGAATGAGGAGGCCACAGTGCTACTATAAACTAGAATAGAGAATGAGGAGGCCACAGTGTTTATGTTCTGTATCACAGGAATGTTAATTGTGGTCAAATATAGCGTCTAATGTCAAGAATGGAGGAATTTAGAGAGAGACAGGTGACAATACGACATATGTTAATTTCATAGCACAAACCCAAAAACATAACCCAACATACAGCTGACATTGCACAGACGGTTTTAAAGATAACAGTACTGCAAGATGCAGAAATAGGCATGGTCTGGGCTCTACCAATCACCAAACACCTACACCATATAGTTCTAAAAACTAAAAAAGACCCTGCCTTCAAGTAGGAATGAAAAAGGTTCCAGGAACTAAAAAGATTATAAGAACTACAAAAGGTTCCTACAGTAGGAAAGTTCCTAAACATTTCAGTCATGTGTTACTTGTTGAACCCTGACCTGAGAGTCTCCAGTCTGCATCCTGGACTCTTCAGTCCATCTGACAGTATCTTCACTCCTGAATCCTTCAGGTCGTTGTTGGTTAGATCCAGATGTTTGAGACTACAGGACTGGGATGTGAGAACTGAGGACAGAGCTTCACAGCTTCTCTCTGACAGGTTACAGTTACTGAGTCTGGACAAAACAAAAGGGATGAGTGTGAAGGTATTGATCGTGTTAAAATGATAGATATATATTAGAGATGTTTGATCAGACTGTTTGTTCTCACAGAGTTTTGTTGGAGGCTTTGACCACTGGCAGCAGCCTCAGAAGACCCTCCTCTGAACCACAGTATTTCTTCAGGTCAAACACATCCAGGTCTTTTTCTGATGACAGTAAGATGAAGACCAGAGCTGACCACTGAGCAGGAGACAGTTGTTCTGTGGAGACACGTCCTGATCTCAGGTACTGTTGGATCTGATCCACCAGAGATCGATCGTTCAGTTCATTCAGACAGTGGAACAGGTTGATGCTTTTCTCTACAGACACATTCTCATTGATCTTCTTCTGGATGTACTCAACTGTTTCCTGATTGACCTCTGAGCTGCTTCCTGTTGGTTTCACCAGACCCATTAGGAGCCTGTGATTGGTCGACAGTGATAGACCCAGGAGGAAGCGGAGGAAAAGGTCCAGGTGTCCATTTGGACTCTGTAAGGCCTGGTCCACAGCGCTCTGGTAGAACTGGACAGGTTTGACCTTTGATCGTTTAGACCAAACAGATGTTTGTTCTTCTGACAGCAGATCCACTCCAGTGTTGATGAAGGTCTGATGGACATGAAGAGCAGCCACAAACTCGTGGACACTCAGATGGATGAAGCTGAACCTCTTGTCCTGGTACAGTCCACTCTCCTCTATAAAGACCTGTGTGAACACTCCTGAGTACACTGAGGCTGAGCTGATATCGATGCCACACTCTGTCAGGTCAGATTCATAGAAGACCAGGTTTCCTTTCTTCAGCTGCTCAAAGGCCAGTTTTCCCAGAGACTGGATCATCTTCCTGGTCTCCGGACTCCAGTGTGGATCTGTCTCAGATCTTCCGTCGTACTTGACGTTCTTCAGTTTGGCCTGAACCACCAGGAAGTGGATGTACATGTCAGTCAGGGTCTTGGGCAGTTGTCCTCTGTCTGTGGTCTTCAACACGTCCTCCAGAACCTCAGCAGTGATCCAGCAGAAGACTGGGATGTGACACATGATGTGGATGCTTCGGGACTTCTTAATGTGGGAGAGGATTGTGTTGGTCTGTTCTTCATCTGTGAACCTCTTCCTGAAGTACTCGTCCTTCTGTGGGTCTGTGAACCCTCTGACCTCTGTCACCATGTCCACACACTGAGCAGGGATCTGATTGGCTGCTGCAGGTCGTGTGGTTATCCAGAGGCGAGCAGAGGGAAGCAGGTTCCCCCTGATGAGGTTCACCAGCAGCACATCCACTGAGGCCGACTCTGTCACATCAGCCACAGTCTGAGTGTTGTTGAAGTCCAGAGGAGGTCGACACTCGTCCAGACCGTCTAAGATGAAGACCACCTGGAGGTCTTCAAAGATCCAGATTCCTGCTTCTTTGGTTTCAGTGAAGAAGTGATGAACCAGTTCCATCAAACTGAACTTCTTCTGCTTCAGCACATTCAGCTCTCTGAAGGTGAATGGAAATATGAAGTGGATGTCCTGGTGGACTTTGTCTTCAGTCCAGTCCAGACCCAGCTTCTGTGTTAAGACTGTTTTCCCGATGCCGGCCACGCCCTTTGTCAGCATTATTCTGATTGGCTGATGTCTGTCAGCTGGTGTTTTAAAGATGTCTTCACATGTGATGGTTGTTTGTGGTGTGTGTGGGTTCCTGGATGCTCTTTGAATCTGTCTGACCTCATGCTCCTGGTTGACCTCTGTAGTCCCTCCGTCTGTGATGTAGAGCTCTGTGTAGATCTGCTTCAGGAGGGTTTTGGGATTTCCTGCTTTAGCGATGCCCTCAAACACACACTCAAACTTCTGCTGAATGTTAAGTTTCAGTTTCCGCTGACAAACTCCAGACCGACTTCCTGAATATAGATGCAGATAAAACCATCAGTCTCACATAGGGCTGGACGATATGACCTCAAATCAATATCACCATAAACTGGGCAGTTTGACCTTGATAATAATAAACGTACAATAAATGAGGGGGTTCAGCCACACACGCAGTTGTGTGTGTGTGTGTTTCGGTCTGTAGTCGTCAATGATTCACGGGCTGACCTGAAGTGAGTGGGCGCCTGCGGTCATCCACAGTGTCAGGTCATTACCTCCGCCAAGGAGGTTAATTTTTTTGCCAGTGTTGGTTGGTTTGGATGTTTGTTTGTGTACAAGATAACTCAAAAACTTATGGACGGATTTTGATGAAATTTTCACAGTAGGTTGGTAATGGGGAGATCTAGAAATTATTAGATTTTGGTCGTGATCCAGCATAGGGGTTTGGTGGCTGGAGGTCTGCGCTCTCAGAGTGCTTTTCTAGTTCAAAAATATTTTTTAATGATATTGGGGTTGCGGTCGGTCAGGTCGTTTGTTGTTTGAGATAGACAGTAAAATAACCTGGTAAATAATTGCAATTTAAATATTAGGTAGAATTTTCTATTATTAATACATACACTTTATTAAAATAATTTGTAGGTGATGTAAAATGTTCTGCACTTATATAGTTCTTTTCCACCTTCATGGTGCTCATAGTGCTTTACATTAACCTCACATTCACCCATTCACACACACTCATACACCAGTAGGTTTCTAAGGTTCTGTCAGTCCTACTGGGAGACTAAGTCAGGGTTCAGTGTCTTGCCCAAGGACAATTCGACATGTGGACACTCAAAGTTGAGACACGAACCGCCAGTGACTGAAGGGTTGACTCTACCAACTGAGCCACAGTCGTGGTCTGTAACGTGGTCAGTATCCTACGGTATGGAGGGAGCAAGAGAGAAAATAAAGTTGGGAGAGTGGAAACATACAA
Organism: Siphamia tubifer; assembly: GCA_020466265.1. Classification (NCBI taxonomy): domain Eukaryota; kingdom Metazoa; phylum Chordata; class Actinopteri; order Kurtiformes; family Apogonidae; genus Siphamia; species Siphamia tubifer. The sequence goes on from CM035796.1 coordinate 45,242,892, forward strand.
ACAAAAAAAGTAAGGTTTGGGACACATTGGCTGAGATTTTTAAAGATGATGAGCGGCTCCCAGTGTTTTTGTTTCCATGGAAAAGGGGTTCAAATGTCTCTTTGTTTGTTACAGGTTGTCGACCCCTGGTTTAGATGCTGCGTTAGCGTTGATAACTTTTCAATTCAATTCAATTTAATTTATAAAGCCCCAAATCACAACAAAATCATCTCACAGGGCTTTACAAAAACACAATCAACTACAGAGATGTATGAAAAGTCCCAAGCATCCCCTGTCCTTAGACCCTCCTTCTCGGCAAGATAAAACTTCAAAACCCAGTGGGAAAAGGAATAAATCTTAAGGAGAACCACAGTGAAGGACAGATCCACTCATATGGACAGACAGGCTATAGATGAACGTCCATTTATAAATGAAGGAGGAATTTTGAATGATGAAGCAGGACAAAAATATTTTCTCAACATATTAACTAACATGTTAACACAGAAATAAATGCAGGTATGTGAGTAAGGTCAAAGGTCGAAGTAAAGTCATGTGATGTTCATAAAGACCAATGACTACTTTTTACAAATGCAGGTCCAGAAGCAGGTCGGGTCCGTCCTCTTCAAATATATTTATTGTGGTCCGAGTTGCGGGCAGGTTAGTTAAAAAAAACGATCGGTCGTTTATATATCGACCCATGCATCACTGGTATTAAAAATGCATGATAGACAGACCTTCAAATATCCATCAATGAGAGAGGCTGGGCTAAGATTCTGAAAACAATTAATGTGTGCTCGACACTCTCTGCTACAATTTAAAGTGGTGCATCGTGCGCACCTCTCTAAGTCAAAGTTGGAAAGAATGTATCCAGAAATTAACCCTACATGCGACAGGTGTAAGACAGCAGAGGCAACACTGGCTCATATATTCTGGTTGTGCACTGATCTGGAGACATACTGGAGAGCTATGTTTGAAACCCTCTCTACCATATTGTCTGTTACAATTGATCCAGATCCTCTCACATCTCTTTTTGGGGTAGTCCCTGAGGGTAAACCGTTACCTGCCAGGGCAAGAAGAGTTGTAGCTTTTACCACTCTTTTAGCCCCCGCCTAATACTAATAAAATGGAAGGATGCTGCCCCACCTTCAGTTACTCATTGGATAAGGGATGTGCTTGCAAACTTGAAACTTGAGAAAATTAGGTGCACACTACGGGGCTGTGAAAATAAGTTTAATGACACCTGGAAAGCCTTCCTGATATTCTTTAATAAACCCTCCACACACTTACAGGAATAAATACACAAGTTTATCTCGGCCCTTGACACACATTTCTCTGACCTGGTCAAACTGCTTTGAGATCATACACATTTTTTTTTTCTCATTTTGTATTTATTTACTGAACCTTTCTATACATCAAAATACCATTGTTGGCTTTAGGATCATGTTTATTATCAAGTGCCTTAAAGATAACATGTGAGTGACATTTAAAGGGGGGGTTATTTTATTTTATTATTTTTTTTGCTTATGTGTGTGTGTTTGCTTTGTTTGTTTTATTTGTTTGTTTGTTTTGATGGGTGTTTATATGTACAATTTAAAATTCAATAGAAATAACTTTGCAGACCCGTGCATCAGTGGTAGTGGTGCAGTGATGGTAGTAAATGTCAGTACCAGTACATTTTGGGTTTATGGCCCAGGCCTAGTCTGTTCATTCTGTACAGAATCATCTTACTGCGGTGCAGACGCTCAGCCACATCCTCCTGCTTCAGCCTCCTCATGAAGTTCAGTGTGATGTTCAGAAAAGCCTCTGAGCTCTTCCTCTGCTCTTCATCCTCATCTCTCAGACTCTCTAAGCATTCTGGGTAATCTGTACTCAGAACCTGGTGGAACTTCTTCAGTTGGTTCTTGACAAAAGTGCAGATGTTCTCCTCCAGCAGCTGGAACACAAAACATGATGAAAAACACAAAGTCCAACATGGACCAAAGCTCAGGTCCATGTTGGACACAGTGACGTCCACTGGTCTGAAAACAGCAGATGATTGGACAGAACAAATGGACCAGTAGATGTTGGACATGTACACACCTGAAATATGTGGTCCAGCTGAGTCTGATCCTGTAGACCAGTGGGAACATCTGAGCTCTGCTGCTCCACTCTGTGGACCAACCATCAACAATCAGCTCACATTATGTCTGTCCACACCAACAGGTGGACACACCTGGACGTCAACATCAGTCACATGACCCCCTGTAGTGGGACAGGTGTCCTGGTCCTGCTGATCCCACTGAGAACCAACATGTGAGTGAGTTTGGAACTTCACACTCAGTGTTTGAGTTGATCAACAGGTTTAGTTCAGTTCATCAGGATCCACATCAGTGACCTCATGGCTGCAGGACTGAACTCACTTTAGTTCCATAGAAATTACATTTCACACACTGAAGAACATTTATTGAACAGTCTGTTCAGACTAAACAAAGGGACACCTGTCAGCCAATCACAATTCAGAAGGGTCAGTCCACCTTAAGCCCCACCCCCTTTGCGGTTTTTGGTGCATTTCGCCATTGTCTTCAAATGCAGCTAAGTTTACAGTACAATATGTCAGTAAGTTTTCTAGCTAAATACATGACATTTTCATAAAAGGAAGACGAGCACATGTAGATTTTATATGTATATTATCAATAACAGTGTATTTATTGGGACTGTGGTTTGACCTTGTGAAATCTGGAAAATAAACTGGAAACTTTTACCAACCTCTATATTTATTGACCAATTAAACACAAACCAAATATGATATATACTCATGAAACCTTTTGAGAATAAATGAGTCCATTTACACACACATTAATGCTACAATCATGATCATGACTGTGGAGTTATCACATTATTAAAGTGATCATGTAAACAGGATCATCTGATTTATCAGATAACCACTGGATTATAAAAAAATCTGATTAAATCAAATGAATTTATTGTTAAGTTTAATCAGATTTATTTCATTCTTTTCCATCTACACATGTGTAAAAGTTACGTAGTCAAACATAAACAGAAAACAATAACAGGAAGTTTGATTCTATCATCACTGTGTGTATGTACTCAAAGAAATCTGATAATGGACTCCAGTGTCTGAAGCAGAGTTTTTAATAATCACAGTTTTTAAGTGAATGTAAATGCATCAGATCTAATTGTAATTATCTGATTACTCTGTTATCAGATTTTTATGGTCATGTAAACACACTCAATAATGTAAAGAATCTGAGCTGAAAATAAACACGTTATAAACTAAAGTCACTGTTTGATAAATGTTTTATAAACAGTCGTCGCCTCTGACATTTACATTAAACTTACGTTTCAGAAAAGTCTGGTGGGTGCATCATGGAGTCAACACTCCTGAAGGACACAGAACTGGATCCAGGACCAGGTCCAGAGGACTCTGGTCTGTGATGGATCCTGTTCATCAGGAAAACGGAGAGTTTAGTTTTAAAACAAAGTGTTAGAAAATGATCAAGACACTGAACATCAATAAAGTCTGAAGTTCTGATTAAAAAAAAAAAAAAAAAAACAAGGAAGGAAAAAAGTAAATTATTGAGAGTTTGAACATGTCATGTCCTGGATGTTTTTTCTGCTGAAACATCCAGTTTGGACCTGGACAGAACTGAGCATGTGCAGAAGGAGCATGTGGGTTTGGAGAAGGAACAGTACTGGGCAGATTTAATGACTGAAGGATGATTTTAATGGAATATATCATAAATGCATGGGCTGGAAAAAACTTCTTTCCTCTGTAAGTTAATCAGGTCATTAATAATTATTGAGTGTAAATAAATAATGATATTAATGTATTTTAGTCAGATGTTGTTGAGTCCAACCAGGTGAATCTAATGACAGACTATTTGTATGTGTGTGTCCACATCCAACCATCATATTTCCACCCAGCTGATGGATAGACCTACTACTGTATGGAAACATGGCACTGAAAACTGAACACACAACACTGTCCATCACATGAGGGAATCCAAAGCCAGTTTCCAGGTGAGTCCTGGAGGATCTGTTCATCCATGTGTCTGTGCTCACATCAACATTTACATACAAGTGTTTTTGAGTCACACTCTGGTGTAAAGTTATTCATATTGTTCTGTAGGTGAAACATTTTCCTTCTGTTTAACTTGTTGTTTCACACTTGACTATAAAGATGGTTTGACTTGAGTTGTTATTGAATGAGGACAACGTACTCTGACTCTGATGGACGTTTCTGTTGGAAGAAAATATGAAGGTCCTTGGAGTCATCACTCTTCATGGACACACAGCTGGGTCCTGGTCCTGGTCCTGGTCCTGGTCCTGGTCCTGGTCCTGGTCCTGGTCCTGGTCCTGGTCCTGGTCCTGGTCCTGGTCCTGGTCCTGGTCCTGGTCCAGGTCTGTGAATAGTGATGTCAGTGGTTTTAGTGCTGAGCTCTGACATGGAGAACAGTGGTGGACAGATCCAGATGGTGGTCTTACCTCTGAGTCAGGAGGGGTCTTTCAGGTCCAGGTCTTGGGGGGTTCCTTTTGGAGGTCTTTGAGGGAGAGGCTCCCTCCTCTGTGTCCTCACACTGATCCATTCTGCTGAATCCACATCAGTCACACAAACACTGAAAACACATCAGAGTTTGAGACGTGGTTCTATGATGGAGAAACATCAGATGTGGAGCAGCGGTTCAGAGGTGAACCAGACTGAGGGTTTAGGACAAAAACCTGCATCACACATCTGATATGGTCTGAGTTTAATCTAGATGTGACTTAATGAAGAGAGAGAGAGAGAGAGAGGGAGGGAGAGAGAGAGAGAGAGAGAGAGAGAGAGAGAGAGAGAGAGAGAGAGACAGAGAGAGAGAGAGAGACAGAGAGAAAGGGAGAGAGTTAAATAAGGTAACACTATGTTATGATAGCTATCAGTTGATTGGATTTCTATTAATCAAATCTACAGGGTACAGGTTAATCTGGTCTGAATCAGGGGTTGGAAAACTCAATGCATCCCATGGTACGAGACTGACCTAAAGGGTGTGACCACTGGTCACCTGACATGCATGAAGGGGTAAAGCAAATGGATAAAAGTATCTGAGGAGGACACCTCAAGGACTGGGACCACATGGGGACATTATATTGAAACAAAGTGAAAGAGAGAGAAAATGAAAGAGTTTGAAAAAGTTAAAACTGGTGAAAATGATCTTGTGTTGAAGGTGTGTGATCTACTGGAATCTGGAGAAACTAGTTCCAGACAAGGACGAGTCTGCTGGGTCTGTGCCAACTGAAAGAACTTTATATATTTATATAAATGTAAAGAGTATAAAGTACAGATATTTATATAAATGTAAAGAGTATAAAGTACATATATTTATACAAAAATATAGGTAGTAAGATTAAAAAGTTGCCTGAAAAATAAATACTCCAGTAAAGTACAGATAACTACAAAATCTACTTTAGTACAGTAATGACGCAGTTACTTTCCACCTCTGTTGTGTGTATTATACACACACACACAACACTTTTGGTTGTAAAAATAATGAGTTAGTGTGATCCCTAAAGCCCACATTATGAATAATCCTAATCATTTTTTTGAAAACACACTAAGGTATAGATTGTGGTTTTATAATTGTTCCCTCAGACCTCAGCACAATAAGTCAAATAATGACTGTTCATAATGTTTTTTAAACAAGGTTGTTTTTTTAACTATAACATATTTATTTATAAAAGTTTCATAAAATCTTTATAAGGAAGTGTTCTTCACATTCCAGTACAAACATGTTCTAGGATATGACAGAATATGACATTAATAACTCAAATCTATCTCCACATTTCATAGTTTTTCCATTGAATTTCATCCTCCATTACGGTTTACTGTCATTTCACTGGACATTCCTGCTTGATAAAACACAACTTCTGTGTCAGAATGTAATAATAGTTGACAAACATAAAGAATAAATGTATATTTAAACATCCACCTACCTTTTATATACGTCCAGTGCATAGAGCAGGTGACTTTATAGACATTTATGCACAAACACTGTTTCCTGGAATTTTTATCAAAACACTTGACATGTCTATACAAATATAGTTTTATTTTTAACTTTTCTAGCCAATCAGAGGTGACTTAAGCAGATGCTCCTCCCCCCACAACTATCTCTGGAACGTGTAGAACCAGAAACTCCAGAAGCTGGGCTAGATGTCCAGCCACGCCTTCCCACAGGCCGCAGCGATCTGTACTTGACAAAACACGTCCTGATCTGACATGGTTTATAATAAAGTTTGTGTGTGGGTACATGTGTGTCAAAGTCATTTGTGTTACTAAAATACACTCAGACACAACTAGACACAGTAATAATAATAATCTATATCCACCTTTAACCTGCACTTCACATAATCAACTCAACCTGTCATACAGAGGTGTGATGCTCTGGAACACTTTACTTTGACACTTTTCTCTAACGTCCCTCTCACTCTTTAAAAAGCAGCTCAAAAAACATCTAGTGCACAGTTAGTCACTTCCTGCCCTCTCCACTGCCTTACTACTTTATTTGCTTCTTCTTCATCTGTATATCTTGCATATCTTGAATTATGAATGTTTTTTCTTCTTTTATTTTCTACTTTTTCTCCTGATTTTCAAAGTTTATTTGTTAACTTTATTCATCTAAGTTGATTATAATTTGTGTTAAGGGTGGAACTCCTGTACAAGCCCATTGGGCTTTGTTCCATCCCTGCACCATTGAGCTACTGATATGTGCTAAATGAATAAATGAAACTACATTAAAATACAATGAACACATGGAAATATGCATGACTTAGATTTCAAGGTTTTTATTTAAGAAGTGCAAACCATTTCTTTTCTTCGTTATCACCTCTCCAGTTTTGGGGAAAACCCTCTTTCACATGGTACACTTGTCACATGAATGCAAAGGAATTTATTTGAAAGTTTATGCAGATGTGGAAAGACCACTGCCCTTTCCTTCCAATCAGAGGTGGAAAAAGTACTGAAAAAATGTCATTGAATAAAAGTATCTTTACTTTGTTTCAATTCTACTCAGAGTAAAAGTACACATCTAAAACAAATAATAACTAGCACAGTCTCTTTAGCAGGGAAGCAGGGTGGGACTGGTTCTGGAGTAGGAAGTGCAGGTGAAGCATGGCTAACCCGCTTTGAGTCAAACATTTTGCCACCTCCACCACTGCTGTACTTGTGTGAGTCACGTAGCAATATGATCTGTTTGCACTTTTGTAAATCTAAAGAAATGTATCATATGTCAAAAAAGATGAAAAGATTTCACACTACAGATGTAGCACCATGGATCAGCCATAAAAATGACATATATAATATGAACTGCAATATTATATATAGGTTGTACTGTGTATTATTATTACTATGGACTCTTTTCCTTCTGCACAAGGTTTTTTATATTAATCTGAAATCACAGCCATAGTCTATATATTATATATGTCATTTTTATGGTTGATCCATGGTGTGTATCGAACACAATGAGGAGTCAATACTCTATTCCACTGGTGACATTGTCTGTCTAATATTATAGCTCTATGTATATATCTGTACTGTATCGTTATTAGACTAAGAGAATAATAATAATAATAATAATAATAATAATAATAATAATAATAATAATAATAATAATAATAATAATAATAATAATAATAATAATAATAATAATAATAATAATAATAATAATATAAACCACACATATACAGTATTGTCTTAGTGATTTATATAAAACACTATTAAGGACTTAGAAGTCATTTGTTCACTGTGGAGGGTGTTTAACAGAACTTTTCTACTAATGAATCACACAAGATGTTAAAAAAATCGGCAACTTGATTGATCCAGAATGATCATGTGATGTCCCAGAAGTCATTTTGTGACTCCGCTCTTTCTGCAAGAAACACATCCATGTTCCTCTGATACCTCCTTCTGGAGGAGTCAGTGAGGAGACAAGGTGTTCAGTCATGGTTCCAACAAATCTGCAGGTGTTGTGATTTGTTTTAATAGATGTCCTGGAAATGTAATCACACAGAAAAGTGATGAAAATGTTCATTGGTTGGCAGTTGTTTTAAACATTGAAGGTTTGTTGATTATTCTAGTTAACATTTATGGCTATAGTTCCTTCAATCCAAATAAACTTATGTTATCAGAAATGTCTGATATTGTCACTGAATACAGAAGTGTTTACAGCACAAACCTGATTTAGTTTGGTGGTGATTTTAATTTATCTCCTGATGACTGGCTGGATAGATGTCCATATAAATTCAATAATAATCATTATAATACAACTCTACTTGATTTCTGTAAAACTCATGCACTTAGTGACATATGGAGAAGTAGGAATATGAACATTAGTCAATTTTCATGGATAAAAACAAATGGAAATGTCAGATCTCTAATTGATTTATGGTTATTAACACTGGAACTAGTAGATTTTGTTTCAGATGTATGGATGTCAAGTGCACCCCTAACTGATCATTGCCTTTTATCTCTTGTGTTACAATCTTCACTACACAATAACAAAAGAAAAACACACTGGAAATTTAATGGAGATCTTCTGAAATGTGACAAATATTGTCATTTAATTAAAGATACAATTTGATTTAACAATCGGTAGCTATTGTAATAGGTGGGAGTTTTTTAAGTACAGGGTCAGACAAATATCAATCCAATTTGGGAAAAAAAAAAGAAGCAAAGCTTTCAGAGAACAGGAAGTTAAGATAGTACAAGATATTGATAATTGCTGTAAAAAGTCACTTATGTCAGAGTCAGACAAAAATATATTCATAAACCTCCAATTGAAACTAGATGAAATGTACTTGAGGAAAGCACGAGGGTCTTAAATAAGATCCAGAGCCAAATGGTTAGAAGAGGGGGAGAAAAATACTGCGTACTTCTGTGGTTTAGAGAAAAAAAGACAAGAAAGAAATGCAGTTAATGTGTTTATGATAAATGATGTTGAATGTACAGACCCTAAACAGCTGTCTAATGAAGTCCATAGATTTGATTAAATGTTATTTTCCTCGTCTCATTCTAAAGAGAAATCTGATGAAAGTATTAAACATCACATCCCCAAAATCAGTAGTGATTTTAAGGAACTATGTGATGCTGAAATTGAAATGTATGAATTGGATAATACGATGAAAAAACTTAGTTTAGGGAAAGCACCTGGACAGGATGGATTATCATCCAGTTTTTATCAATTCTTTTGGAATGAAATAAAAGAATATTTATTTTTGTCTATATGTGAATGCTTCATGAATAAGTCCTTAATGCCCACAATGAAACAAGGTTAATAACACTTATTCCCAAACCGGGCAAGGATAAAAAGTACTTGGAGAATCTCAGACCTATTACACTACTTAATATTGATTATAAATTGGTTGCTCATATTGTGGCTAATAGATTAAAAGAAGGTATGGCACAAATGATCAGTGAAACACAATGTGGGCTCCTTAAAGAACGCTCCATCCATAACAATGTCAGGCTAGTGTTGGATTTGCTGGATTATAGTGATAGAATTGAAGATGATGCTTTCATTTTATTTGGAGATTTTTGCAAAGCATTGGATAGTGTGGAACAGCCTTTTATTTTGGACACTTTGGTTTTGGTGATGGCTTCAGAGAGATCATCAATATGCTTTATAATGACATCAATAGTTCAATATCATTACCATTCGGTACCTGTAGTAGATTTGAGGTGAGGAGGGGTATTCGTCAAGGTGGTCCTGCCTCTCCTCTGATCTTTATTATGGCGGCGGAAATTTGAGCTATTATGTTCAAAAATAGTGAGGGTGTCATTCAGCTAAATGTTATGGGGTGTCCCTTAATTGTAAGTCAACTGGCAGATGATACAAGTTTATTTTGAAGAAATGCTGCTCAAATACCAAAAGATCTAAAAATTATTTCCTCCTTCTCAGAAGCTTCTGGTCTTAAGTTGAATCTAAATAAATGTGAATTGATGGTGATTCATGATCAACCTCTAACATCTATTGAAGGTATTCCAATCAAAAAACAAGTCAAATATTTAGGAATTACAGTGTGTAAGGACTTGAAATATAGAGAGAAGGCTAACTTTGAGAACACTCTGGAAAAAAGTCAAATGATTTTGAATATATGGTTACAAAGGGACCTGTCTATTTTTGGATGAATTTTACTATCAAAAATGAAAGGTCTATCAAGGTTAATTTACCAACATACTCTTTGAACATCCCTGAGCGTATAATTAAGATTATTAATATAAACAATTGTCATTTTATTTGTAAAAATACACATCATTATATTAGGAAGAATGATGTTATTAAATGTTTGGAGGAAGGAGGTTTGAATGGGATTGATTTTGATCATATGAATGGTTCACTAAAGCTGAAGTGGCTGCACAACTTTATCATAAACTATGAACTTTTTTGGTTTAATTTTCCTACAAAGTTGTTTCTGGATTTTGGGGGTGTAGAATTTTTGTTGAAATGTGATTTTGAAATAAGTAAAGTGCCAGTCAAACTTTCCAAATTTCACCAACAGGTCCTCCATTATTGTAAAATGATATTAAACATAATTTATCTCCTCACAATACACTGATTTGGAATAATAGATCTATTTGAATAAATAAGAAGTGTTTTTACTTTAAAGAATGGTCAGACCAGGGTATCTGGTCCATCCTACACTTATTGGATGACAGAGGCAATATATTAGAATTGACAGAATTTAGGAACAAGTATAATTTAAACTGTAGCAGAGAATTATTTAATGAAGTGGTTAAAGCAAAACCTCAAACTCTTATAGCTACAATCAAAGGATATTTAGTTTATGAATCAACAATACCCTGAATGTACCCTTTATTTATTCAAGATTGTCTTTTTTTATCTGATAAATGTAGCAGGAATAAAATTCTAAGATCATTACTTTCCAAAGAATGTTTCCCATCACCCTTAAAAAGACGATATATAATAAAAAGATACACGACTGATGCATCTACTGTTAAGAGGCTTAGATGGAATTATGTGAAATGTTCTATTCACTGAAAGTTAAAGAAGTGACGTTAAGACAATAAATGATATTTATCTGTGTAAAGAATTATTGTGCTTTAGATTTAATGTTGATGTTAATGAATGTACATTTTACAAAAAGAATATTGAAACTCAGGAACACCTTTTTTTCTCATGTAACATCGCTGATAGATTCTGGAAAACTCTTTATCAATAGTTAATGGAAAATAATTTGTCTTTGTCTCCCTTAAGTTATGATAATATTCAATTTGGTGTTGTGTTGGAGGATAAAAAAAACTGAATTTCAAGTCAACAATATTATTATACTTGTAAAATACTCCATTCATAAATGTAAATTCATGTCTGTCACACCTCATTTCCAGGTTTTGTTGAAGGAACTTGTTATCTTTTTGGACTCTTTGGGAAAAGTCAAATCTAAGAATGCTGTACGCCTTTATAGTTTGTTTTCTGCTTTGTCTTTTAATCTGAGCCCAGGAAGTAATAATTGAATTATTTTATTTCCTTTTTCTGTTATTTTTTTTATTATTAATGTTTTTTATGCATTAACTTTATGGATTGTCTTTGTTGTCCTGTTTTGTAGATGATTGTTTATGTTACATAAGAAAAAAAAACCTTAGTCCACATAAAACCTAACGTCACCTTTGCTGTCCATAAAAAACAGGTGAGCTGCCGATGTCACATCAAACATTTCTTATTAACAGCTATCATAAGTGAATGTCAGAGCACTTATCAAACAGAATCAGAATTTAGTTTGACTCACTCCATTTACACCAATTAAATATTTTTGGCAAGTTAAGTACCCATAGACCGGAAGTAGAAGGGCGTGACTTAACCTCCCCATTGGCCCAGCCTTTTATATGATTCTGGCCAGCGCGGGATCTTATACGCATGCGCAGTCTTGATCTCAATCGATGTTTCTCTTCTCAACAACTAATGCCTGTGGATGCGGTGATGACGTATGTTGACAGTTGAGTCGTAGTCATGCCAAAGAAAGGCTACTTGGGATTATTTTATTTCACAGTGGATTTAAGATAATCAGCTCTATGCACCATGTGAGTGGACGTTCAAAATCGATTAAACAACAGCAACAAAATAGAAAACGTATTTTGATTCATCAAAATAACATTCTACAACACACAAGTGAATCAATACATGTAAGAAAAATTAAATAACTAAAAAAAGATCCCGAGTACGTGTTTTACGACTAACCACTACCCTGCATGTATTGGCGCTGAATTTTTATTTTGAAATTCTTTACCGGAAATTGTTGTATAATGTAACCGTGCTGCAGTTCTACAATGTGACCACAAGAGGGCACGACACCTCCGTTTACGCTGTAAAATTGTACTTTCCAGTTATTTGATCACGTTAGTACTATTTGGAAACACGATTTATAGCTGTTAATCTGACTATTGTGGATTTTTACCATACTAGATACATACATAGATAATATTTGTTGTGTTTTATATGAACAAAAACATTTACTAAGCGGCTTGAATAATTGAAATAATAGACTCATGAAACACTTTGTTCCCCTTCGTTACTATGTTTGTTTGTTTGTTTTGGAGAGTCCTGGTCGGCCAGCTCTAAATGTAAAGTGTTCTGAGACAACTTTTTTTGTATGAATTATAAGATTGTTTTGAACAAAACCTTCACATTTTCCATTTGCCATTATTAAAGGAATGTAAAATAAAAAAAAAATGCCTGTAAAGTTTGAAGTCATCATTTTCCATTTTCCATCCATATTCTGATGGATAAAATACACACAATATATTTAATGCACGACTGGACTGGTTTGACAATTCACAAATATTTATTTTATGCACAACTACAGACAAATACTCATGGGTATCCAATCTGTGGACACTAATATATTGACAGTTATCTTACACCATAACGAAATAAAACTATATCCGGTCACGAAAAGTAAACAAATAATTTACATGATAAAAATAAACTAAAATAAAAACTAACCTAAAAAAAACCTCCAGGTCAGTTTTGGAAAAACGGTGCCATCTGGTGTTGAACTGTGGGAACTACAGATGAACAGACCACATATTCAACTAATAATTAACTTCATATAATAAAATACGATACAGTTTGTGTCCATTAGAGGACAGTGTAAATAAATAATAAATAAAATAATAAACTAGACAAACTTAAATTCAAATGGTCATCGATGCACCACAGGAATGAATCTTACGCAGAGAAAAAGAAGAACATTGTCCAGGCATTGACACTCGAAGTGATTATGTAGAACTCTGTTTATTCTTTTAGTTGTGTGGTAAAAAAAATTATTAACCCCCTTGGCTTTTTCCACTGTAACACTATTCGCGACATTGGATTTGTTTTTTTGTTGTTTTTCATAAATTGTCAGTGTACATTAGATTGTATTTTGAATTTTTTTCTGTAATAAAAAAAACATATGTCAATATATATTAGTGTCCACAGATTGGATACCCATGAGTATTTGTCTGTAGTTGTGTGTAACATAAATATTTGTGAATTGTCAAACCAGTCCAGTCGTGCATTAAATATATTGTGTGTATTTTATCCATCAGAATACAGATGGAAAATGATGACTTCAAACTTTACAGGTAGCCTTTCTTTGGTATGAATACAAGTTTTTTTTTATTATTATTTCATTTGTCAGAAAACATTGCATACATTTTGTTTCACATAATACATAACATTCTGCCAGGGGTGATGACATGGAAATAATAGAGAAAAAATAAAGTGGATACTATAGACGTTGTAGCAGGTGCTTTGAGTTGTGACATCACTGGGAGGGGAAACTATAAAGGAGGCACACCTGAGGTAAGAGGAGGAGCAAGCAAAGCAGAGACAGGAAGGAGGTCAGAACACAAATCAGGAGGAGTGAGAGGAAAGAAAAAAAGAGTGAAAACTGAATAGAAACTGGGAAGAAGAAACTAAAAGTGGACTGGAGAGAGAAAAGCCTGGAATCCCTGGAGTGGGTAAAACAGTTCCTGCTTGGACTCAGCAGCTTTCATCTCACCTGGGTCACCCTACACCTTCACCCCCCCTGAGTCAAGTGATTGTTTTTTCCAAACTCTCCTGGCTTCTTTTGGACTCTCTGACTCTCTCACCCCCAATACCCCTCATCACCCACCTCACCCTGGCTCTTGGACCCATCACTGTTTCATATTTACCCCACATCTACAACTTAACCTGGAAGAAGTGAACTGGTCAAAGAAAACCCTCATCATTCCATAAACCCTCACAGTGGAGCTGCATACCCATCCATACACCTCAGTGACACTCTCCCCTCACACATCCTCCTGCATCTGCTCACCTTCACCTTTCACACCCAACACATTTTTTTTGTTTGGTTCAAGAAAGTTTATTTAATGTTAAATGTACTGAAATTCTGAGTTTATACTTTTTGTTTTTTGTATCTGATGAAATGTTTGGTTTTACTTTTTGAGTTATTTAATAAGAACCAACTGAAACCTTAATTTAATGGTGTGGTTTTGTCTTTTTTTGTAGCTTGGAAGTGAGCAGCTGGGTTAAACTTCCTTTTCTCTCCAAATTAATTGATGTAAAATGATTGTTAAAGGTAAATGTCAACATTTTCAGTCTGTTGCCCAAAATATATTTTATTGCAGAGACTTCTACGCTACAATGTATTGTGTCATTTTATTATTTTTTTCCCATATAGTTACTTCTATGTATGTGATATTTAGCCATTAGAATGATTAGTATGAGTGTGTGTGTGTGTGTGTGTATAAATGTAGGATACCATAAAGAGCATTTCTCCAGTATAGTTCAAATCTCTCTCCAGTTTCATTAGAAATAAAACAATAAATATCATGGCTAAAGCCAAACACAAAGGGACAGAGCCAAAACAAATGAAGAGCAGATTCAGGCTCTGACTGATAAAATGTACAATTGTCATCAATGTTTAGCTTAAATTTGTATTTAATATAATCTTTATGTGGATATATCCTGTGTATTAACTTAAAGGTGACTTCTTTTACCTTGTTAGTGATAAGATAAGGATTTGGCAGGAGCCAGACCTTCCCCCATTTCATATCCTTCACATATTGGTTCCAGTAAATGATAGTGTGGTGTTGCTACAGTTAGTGCATGGAGCAGTGTTCTTAAAAGCTTATTGTTACATGACGTAGAGAGCCAGCTATTCCCTATGGGGGTAAAGGTTAGTGTCAGTGTCAGTGTGAGAGTGTGCTGTATTCTTGTTTGACATCTGTACAATATACAAATGGTCGGTGAGATTGCACCAAAAACTGGTGCATAGTCCCCAGGTGTTACTGGGAGTTTGGATTCTGTCAGGAATTCCTCATATGACAACAGCAAAGCATCCTTGTTAAAGAATTGGTCAACTAGTAATATATTCCTATTGAAGCATTGATCCAAAAATCTAGATTTGGGCTTATACAGGATATCCTTATTGTTCCATATGAAATATCTATGAGGCCAGAAGTTCTGCTTGTACACAAGACACCAGGTGAGGAAGGCCTGTCTGTGGAAAGTCCACATGTTAACAGGAATGTTATGCACATCCAAATGACATGTGAGAAAGAAGTTGAAGCCACCTAATGTTGACATAATGTGGAGAGGAATAATGTTCCAAACAGATGTAGAGTTGAAAAACAAAGATTTGATCCAATTTAACTTGAAAGTGTTGTTTGAAGTGATGAAATCTATGAAGTTCAACCACCCTTTTCATATGTGTTCATAACAGTTGTTTTCTTTAAATGATGTTTTCTATTTTTCCAGACAAAGTTGAGAAGAAGCCTATCAATGTCACTAAGCACTTTATTATCCACATACAACGCCAGCGCAGCGCTGCATATGACAGATTCCCTCTGCTTTGGTGAATAGAATTCTACCTCTTAATGATAAATGTGTCAAAGGTCATTGGTTCAGTTTTCTACCTGTTTTATCTATGATAGGGTTCAAGTTTGAACTGACTGTTATTTTCATCTTTATTGATTAGAATACCTAGATATGGAACTGGACTTTTTACTGGGATACTGTAGATGGAGGAATCATTACAGTCAGGGCCGGATCTAGCTCTGCCCACTTGGAGGGGCATGTGGTTTGGCAGGAGGGGCATGAACTGGGGGGTGTCAAATCCCACCCAAACCCTTAAAAGCACAGAAAACAATGCTAACTATGCCATCATCAGTTAATCAATCCATATCTATAGCAATTTGATTTGTATTATAGGTTTTATATTGGATTTGGATGCCATGCCTGGCACTACCCTCTGCATTTACCCGGGCTTGGGACTGGCACAAATGCGACACTGGCTTGTGTCCCATTTGTAGCTGCATTCCTCTTTTTTTTTGGTTTGGTTTTGTTTTTTGTTTGGTTTATTTTATTTTTGTGTATGTTTTTGTAGTTTTGTTTTTTTTCTTTTTTCCTATTTTGTGTATTCCTTTGTCATTCATTTATTGACAGAACATATTCTATTTTAACATTTTCTGAATATTTTTTGTCTTATTTGTTGTTTTCACAGCTTATAGCAACTTTTAGGATGTTTTTAATTTTTTGTATTTTCAATTTTATTTTTTTGTATTTTTTCTTTTCATTTTTTGTTCTTTTTATCCTTTTATGCATTCCTTTATCATTTATTTATTTAGAAGAACATATCTTTTAAATGTCTGTGTATTTTTTTTTATCTTTTATGTCATTTTCATATATCTTATAGCAACTTTTAGGATTTTTCTTATTATTTTTGTCTAATTGTTTTGACTTTTTATCCTTTCATGTATTTCTTTGTCATTTTCTTTAGTTACAGTCTGTTTGTGTTGTTGTTCATAGCTTATTTCTATCACTTTAGCATCAGCCGTCTGTTTTTCTCTGCAAACACCCTAACAAATGTATCCATGTTTAGGCCTTTTGTTATAGCCTTCTCGTGAGCAAGAATAACTAAATCTCTTTTTCTCTTGTGAAGCATAGTGTGGTGAAAGGGGGTAAGGACAAGAGGTGGTCAAAGTACTAGTAAAAAGTCATCATGACATTTTTAAAAAGTTATAGAAATATGACATTTAAACAAAAAATGCATTATTTTAAGAGAAAAAGTCTGATTTTTAGATAAAATGTTAAAATTGTGAAATTAAAAGTACAAAAATTATGAGATAAAAATTCCAAATTGTGAGATAATAGTCATATAACTATTAACCACAGTTTCCCTCCTCCACTGATTTTCCATCTGAAGCCACTTATTTTTCATACTGTCACGTCCGTTTTGTTTAAAAAACTAACAAGTCTATTCTGAGAATGTAAAGAGTATAAAGTACAGATATTTATGCAAAAATATAGGGAGTAAAAGTAAAAAGTTGCCAGAAAAATAAATACTCAAGTAAAGTAAAGATACCTAAAATATCTACTTAAGTACAGTAATGAAGTTCTTTTACTTAGTTACTTCACACCTCTGGTAAGGACAGAAAGAGGTCTGGCATGAAGCAGAGGATATCCTAATCACAATGGATGCCACATACATGCTATGGAGCTGAGGAAAGCCTTCATTGTGCCCTTGTAGATATTGGCAAATGGCGGCGGCTATGGTGCTTGTGCCTGTAGCGAGTGGGGAAGCAATGCCATCACCCCACGGTGACGAGTTGCTGCTGGGTAGTGAGTGAATGTGTCACTACTGCTGCAGGAGGAGCGGGCTGAGCGGCGGGAACGGAAGGTCGGAGCTTCCGTTGCTAATACCGTAGCATTGTCACAAGTACTAGTGTTAGCTTTAGCTTTAGCAACCAGAAATCTGCGCATCGTGATCAGTAGAGGAGAGATAAGTAGAAGAAATAAAGCCAAATCGCTGCGGTGAATGAGTACAGTGTGACTGTCTCTATGACGGTCAGGTCAAACTGGTGTGAGAAAGTGACAGAACTGAAGCCAAGCGAGTCTGAGAGAGGCCACGCCCTCCCTTTGCATCTACCAATCAGAAGAGATTCAGGAGAGAACAGCGCGAATATCTTTGGCTGCTGTATGTAAACATGTGGGATTTTTATGGCAAGCCAAAGTGTTCACATAGCCGCGCGTTGTGTTTATCATATCACGCGTGCCAGAACGCGTTCTGGCATGCTATCATATGGCAAGCCAAAGTGTTCACATAGCCGCGCGTTGTGTTTATCATATCACGCGTGCCAGAACGCGTTCTGGCATGCTATCACGCGTTACATTACGCGTTCTAGCACGCGTTCTGACACGCCACCACGCGTTCGGGAACGCGGTCTAGCACGCGCAATGGCACGCGTTCTAGCACGCGTTCCGTAACGCGTGCTAGAACGCGCTCTGTAACGCGTTCTAGCACGCGTAATGGCGCGCGCAATGGCACGCGTTTTCGCATGCGTCATGGAACGCGTGCTAGAACGCGTGCTATATGGTAATGATCTCCTCCCACTGATTTTATCCGCCAATTAATTTGTAGTGCTTACAGCCAATCACTGGCCAACACAACGAGTCCAGAATAGCTGAGCACTGATCTTACCTTCACAAACGAAGTGCATTCACTCAATGTTTAATTTTTGCTAAATATTTTGATTTTTCCTTCATCAATCTACTTTATTTAACTTGTTCAACTTTAGTGTCTATTCTTAAGGGTTTGTTTATTGTATTTTCAGGTTTCATGCAAAAGGGATAAAATAAAGTGAGATGCCGTTTCATACTTTATTAATAAATAAAGCAAAATGTGAATTGATTTGTCATATTTTGATTATATGTCAATCGAGGTTGCATTGGCTGAGATGACACACTTGGTGAAGGATGAAATTATGGGATAAAATATATAAGAAGATATACATGGTTGCTCATGGCTCAATGACATAATTTCATCTGTATCATGTGACCCTGTTGTGATAGTTTTCTGAAGCAGTGCTGTGGACATGTCCATCATTACTATTATGTAAAATATGTTGTCGTTTAACCTTATTATTATAGTTATATTTGTCATCAAGAAGGTGAAACAAGAGAAACATATATGGGATAGAGATCTATTTACAATAATATTTGCACACATACACTTAGTTACAGTTTTTCTCAGGACAAGTATAATTCACAGACGTACATTCAGGATTTAAAGTTTTTAATTTAACATGTAATAGGTGTGATTGACAGGACCATTGACACCTGTGGTCTCCCTTGCTCTCTGTTGTACTCTTGAAATTGACACTTGATGTTTAACCATGCATATAGTAATATGCATAACTATGTTCATATTTATATTACCTCCGGGGTATATTTTATCCATATCTTTCTCTATATTCTTATTTATACTTTACACTTTACTTATTCTTATTATAGTCTTTCTTATCTTGTATATTATTATATTTGTAAGTTGTATAGTTGTATATTTGTTTTGTTATATTTTGCTTTTTGCATCTTTGCACGGTCTTAAGGGAGTGTCGCATCCATTTCACGTGTGGATGGACAAATAAAGAATTATGATTCTGACATATTTCATCTTCTATTGTTTTGCACCTTTCACTTGCATTGAAGATTAAACTACATTACTATCATCTATCGTCTTACTTCGCCATCTAGTGGCAAAACATACAACCTACAGCCAGCTCATGTGTTAGATTAGCACAACAGAATAAGAATTAAAATACAATAAACAAACCCTTAAGAATAGACACACTGAAGTTGAACAAGTTAAATAAAGTAGATTGATGAAGGAAAAATCAAAATATTTAGCAAAAATTAAACATTGAGTGAATGCACTTCGTTTGTGAAGGTAAGATCAGTGCTCAGCTATTCTGGACTCGTTGTGTTGGCCAGTGATTGGCTGTAAGCACTACAAATTAATTGGCGGATAAAATCAGTGGGAGGAGATCATTACCATATAGCACGCGTTCTAGCACGCGTTCCATGACGCATGCGAAAACGCGTGCCATTGCGCGCGCCATTACGCGTGCTAGAACGCGTTACAGAGCGCGTTCTAGCACGCGTTACGGAACGCGTGCTAGAACGCGTGCCATTGCGCGTGCTAGACCGCGTTCCCGAACGCGTGGTGGCGTGTCAGAACGCGTGCTAGAACGCGTAATGTAACGCGTGATAGCATGCCAGAACGCGTTCTGGCACGCGTGATATGATAAACACAACGCGCGGCTATGTGAACACTTTGGCTTGCCATAGATTTTTTCCTTGTCATCGCGTTTGGTAGGTTTGATAGGGGCAAGCGTGGCATCGCGTTTGGGGGGGCAGGCGCAAAATTTAGGGGGGCATTGCCCCCCCTTGCCTATGCCTAGATCCGGGCCCGATTACAGTTATTGATGGACATTATTTATTTATTTCACTTTTATTTAAGCAGGAAAACCTCATTGAGATTAAAAATGTCTTTTCCAAGAGTGTCCTGGCCAAGATGGGCAGCAATACAATAGTTCCAGACATTCATTCATAAAACAAAACAAACCATCATTATAACAAGGTGCACAGCGTCAAGACAAACCTTTGCTAAAAAAAAAAGTACCTGTGCAGGTACATTAAACACAAAGTATTAACACAAGTTACAGAACTCAAAACATTTAAGGCAATCGATTGCCTCAATTATTTTAAGTTGATGAAAGTTAAAAAATACAAGTTTCCAGAACTTCAAATGTAGATGCTTATTAAAGTGTAATTAATTCAAACATTATTTATTAACTCAGTATTCTAAGGTTCTGTCAGTCCTACTGGGAGACTAAGTCAGGGTTCAGTGTCTTTGTCCAAGGACACTTGGACATGTGGACAGACAGAGCCGGGACATGAACCTCTGACCCTTCAGTCATTGGACGACCCGCTCTACCAACTGAACCACAGCCTCCTTAACCTTTAACCTTTAACCCTAATGACCTGCCCCTGAATAAAATGACTGTGTTTGTGATTGTCATTTTTTTGCTGTGATAGATATCAGTTGTTATTTGGAGTGTTTTGAAATTATATTTCATCATCGACTACATCAGTTAAGTTTATTTTTTCATTCATCCTTATTTGAAACAATAGAAACAAAATCATTCTCAGCATTTAATGACTTTTTTTCTCCATCCTTTATTTGAACAATATAACAAAAATTACAGTTAACATAGAACATAATGACTGAACACAGTTACATATTCTACATTTACAATGTAATGATTTAAACCAAAGTTCATAACTTCAATAGAAATTTACTATTTTAAATAGTTCATATTTTCACTTATAATTCCAACATATTGTAACTGCTGATTATCATTTTAATAATAATAAAAGTTTATTAAAATATCAAAAAAGAAAAAGAACAAAACACAAAACCAAGGCAGAAATAATAAAATAAAATAAATAAGTAGAATACAAGAGGCTATATGAAGTTGTAATCACATATAATATTATATAGTTTTTATCTTGGGCTGTATTGACTCTTTAATACTTTTGTAAAGAAGGAGGATTTCATTTTTTAGATCCTTCCATGATGGGCTGGTTTTGACACATTTGTGTAAAATTTAGTCATGAGAATAAAGTTATTAATAACAAATTCATATAATTTGTTTTCCAATATTACTCCCAATAGGATATTTTGAGAAAATAAAAATTCAGTATTTATAGTGTGATTTTAACCAGTCATGTAAAGCTCACCATAAGTTTTGGATTTTGTCACATTCATAAAACAGGTGCTCTGTCGTTTCAATGTTTGTGTTACATACATGACATTTACCTACATCTATTTACAATCTTTTTGTCATAAATTCCTTTGAACGCAGCATTTAATGACTTAATTCCACTCAGTTGTGCCTCATATGTTGTTAAGTTATGTTCACTTATATCCACAATAGTTCCCCTTAATAAAAAAATATTAGTGTAAAGTACTTAAAAAGAACAACATGTTACAGCAACTGAATACATTTGAGTTAGAACTATTTATGAAACTATGAGTATTCACAACTGAATATATTTAATTATTCTGAACATTCAGGTTTACAGTGTGAGACTATTGTAGTTACACTAATACACATGTTTGATTTCATGCCGTCTGTAAAAAATACAAATAAAAAAACATTTACTCCCAAGTAACAAACTAAATCTTTGTATCATTTGTTTTTTTTTTTCAAAATAAAACCAAATTAAGACAACAGAAAAAAAAAACTTGTTCCTTCATGATTTGTTTCCATTATTTTTTCTGTTTTCTTTTGTGTTTAAATGAATAATGGAAAAAACTGAGAACATTTTTTTTTCTCTTTTAACCTTTTCAATTTTATCCAATTTTGTCCTGAAGCAAGTTGAGTAAACTGGAAATGACCTTTGACCCACAGTGACAAAGATGGAAACCTACGTCCTATTTGGGGAAACTAAGGCTGTGTCCTAAATCACCCACTCACTCTCTACCCCAGGTTTGGGCAAACCATTCCACAAAGGGCCTGTGTAGCTGCAGGTGTTTGTTCCAACAGCATCAACACACCAGACTGAATTAAATTAATCAACTGATCTGAGTCTTCTTCTTCTTCTTTTTCTTCTTCTTCTTATTATTATTTTTGGAGTTTTTTAGCGGTTGTCAAACATCTTTTTCTGTGCATTAGCGCCACCCTCTGTTCTTGAATAAATCATGATGGCTCCCTTATCTCGTCTCAATTAATAAACAAAAACATAAACCCCTCCTCTCCATATCTACCTTCTATTTAACATTCACCACTCATATCTAATACTTCTCTAACTCATATTCTTTTTATTAGCTTTTTCTTTCTTAAAAATGTCATTAACAACTTACTCGATTCTTCACCAGTTTGTTTTTGTAATATCTCCTTCAAGTTATACTTCCTTTTTCTTTTTCTTAGTTTCAGTCAAAACCCTCCTTTCTTCTTCATATTTTGGACACTGTATCATAACATGTTCTATTGTTTCCTCACTCACACATTGTTCACACCTCCCATAATGATGTTTCTCTCTCCTATACATCATACTGTTCACCCTTCTGTGCCCAAAATGTAACCTTGATATCACTGCTTCTTCTTCTCTGTTCCCACTGACCTTCCTCACACCCACCACCTGCCTTTATATTCCATAATACCACCTTCCTGTTTCCTCCTCATCCCACTGTTTCCTCCATCTTTGTTTAACCTTGTGTTTGATAATACTTTTAACCTGTGTTTTACTAAATGTTACTGTGATGTCTATTTTGCCCTTTTCTGTTGCCTTCTTTGCACATTTATCTGCCCTCTCATTTCCTCTAACTCCTGTATGTGCTGGTACCCATACCAATACTGTCTCTAACCCCATCATTTCAATCTTTAATACTTTTTCTTTTATTTCCCATACTATATCCTGTCTACTGTCAGTGATTTTCCTTTAAACTGATTATTGCTGAACTTGAGTCTGACCCTATAACACTCCTCAGTGGTTTCACATCCTCCACCCATTGCAACGTTGTTAAAATCACAACCATCTCCCCAGTGTATACTGACAACCCATCACCAATTCTCTTTAAAATTTACATTTTGAATTCTGGAACTACCACTGTAATACCTACCCTGTCTGTTATGTTCTTTAATGCATCTGTATACATTTGTAAGTGATTATAATATTTGTTTCTAATATATTCTTCTACACCCTGTGGCTCACACCCTCTGTCTTTGTTTCTTGTCTTTCCAGTAGTTTGGTATTGACTACTATGTCTGGTAGAATCCATGCAGGGCCGGATCTAGCTCTGCCCACTTGGAGGGGCATGTGGTTTGGCAGGAGGGGCATGACCTGGGGGGTGTCAAATCCCACCCAAACCCTTAAAAGCACAGAAAACAATGCTAACCATGCCGTCATCAGTTAATAAATCCATATCTATATCATTTTGATTTGTATTATAGGTTTTATATTGGATTTGGATGCCATGCCTGGAACTACCCTCTGCATTTACCCGAGCTTGGGACTGGTACAAATGTGACACTGGCTTGTGTCCCATTTGTGGCTGCATGACTCTTTTTTTTGTTTTGTTTTGTTTTTTGTTTGGTTTATTTTATTTTTGTGTATGTTTTTGTATTTTTTTTTTCTTTTTTTCCTATTTTGTGTATTCCTTTGTCATTTATTTATTGACAGAACATATTCTATTTTAACATTTTCTGTATATTTTTTGTCTTTTTTGTTGTTTTCACAGCTTATAGCAACTTTTAGGATGTTAATTTTTTGTATTTTCAATTTTATTTTTTTGCATTTTTTCTTTTCATTTTTTGTTCTTTTTATCCTTTTATGCATTCCTTTATCATTTATTTATTTAGAACAACATATCTTTTAAATGTCTGTGTATTTTCTTTTGGTCTTTTATGTCATTTTCATATACCTAATAGCAACTTTTAGGAATTTTGTTATTTTTGTCTAATTGTTTTTACTTTTTATCCTTTCATGTATTTCTTTGTCATTTTCTTTAGTTACAGTCTGTTTGTGTTGTTGTTCATAGCTTATTTCTATCACTTTAGGATCAGCCGTCTGTTTTTCTGTGCAAACACCCTAACAAATGTATCCATGTTTAGGCCTTTTGTTATAGCCTTCTCATGAGCCAGAATAACTAAATCTCTTTTTCTCTTGTGTAGCATAGTGCGGCGAAAGGGGGTAAGGACCAGAGGTGGTCAAAGTACTCATATTCTGTACTTAAGTAGAAGTACAGCTACTTGTGTGAAAAAATACTCTGATAAAAGTAGAAGTACTAATTCAACCCCTCTACTTCAGTAAAAGTAAAAAAGTACAACTTTTGAATTGTAATAAAGTGAATTTGAATTGTAAAAAGTAAAATTAATTTTTTTGTCATGAACACAACAATACTTATTTAACCAGTAAAAATACCCCAAAAGTACTTAAAATTAATATTTTAAAAGTGAGTTACTGTGTAGAAAATGTGTTTTGTGGATATGGGCAGAAAATTGAGGGGGGGGGGCACAATTGAGATAAAAAGTCATCATGACATTTTTAAAAAGTTATAGAAATATGACATTTAAACAAAAAATGCATTATTTTAAGAGAAAAACACTGAATTTTAGATAAAATTTTAAAATTGTGAAATTAAAAGTAAAAAAATTATGAGATAAAAATTCCAAATTGTGAGATAATAGTCATATAACAATTAACCACAGTTTCCCTCCTCTACTGATTTTCCATCTGAAGCCAAATATTTGTCATACTGTGTCGTCTGTTTTGTTTAAAAAAAGTAACAAGTCTATTCTGAGAATGTAAAGAGTATAAAGTACAGATATTTATGCAAAAATATAGGGAGTAAAAGTAAAAAGTTGCCAGAAAAATAAATACTCAAGTAAAGTAAAGATACCTAAAATATCTACTTAAGTACAGTAATGAAGTTCTTTTACTTAGTTACTTCACACCTCTGGTAAGGACACGAGACAAAGTAGAGAAAGAGATCTGGCATGAAGCAGAGGATATCCTAATCATAATGGATGCCACATACATGCGATGGAGCTGAGGAAAGCCTTCATTGTGCCCTTGTAGATGTTGGCAAATGGCGGCGGCTATGGTGCTTGTGTAACTAGACTGGGTCTGTGGGGCACAGGGGTTACAGCCTGTAGCGAGTGGGAAAGGAATGCCATCACCCCATGGTGACGAGTTGCTGCTGGGTAGTAAGTGAATGTGTCACTACTGCTGCAGGAGGAGCGGGCTGAGGGGTGGGAACGGAAGGTCGGAGCTTCTGTTGCTAATACCGTAACATTGTCACAAGTACTAGTGTTAGCTTTAGCTTTAGCAACCAGAAATCTGCGCATCGTGATCGGTAGAGGAGAGATAAGTGGAAGAAATAAAGGCAAATCACTGCAGTGAATGAGTACAGTGTGACTGTCTCTATGACGGTCAGATCAAACTGGTGTGAGAAAGTGACAGAACTGAAGCCAAGCGAGTCTGAGAGAGGCCACGCCCTCCCTTTGCATCTACCAATCAGAAGAGATTCAGGAGAGAACAGCGCGAATATCTTTGGCTGCTGTATGTAAACATGTGGGATTTTTTCCTTGTCATCGCATTTGGTAGGTTTGATAGGGGCAAGCGCGGCATCGAGTTTGGGGGGGCAGGTGCAAAATTTAGGGGGGCATTGCCCCCCCTTGCCTATGCCTAGATCCGGGCCCGAATCCATGGACACATTGTTGTGATCGGTACTGTTGGGCTGATGTTTATCTCATTTATTTCTAACTCTTTTGTTTTATGTTCCATTATCCATCCAAAACTTTTTATTGCTTTCTTCTCCTTCTCCCAGCATGGTTTTAATGTTTCTTTTGTTGGATGATTCTCTTTGTTTCCTTTTAAACTTACCCAGTAATTTATGGCCAACTGTTCTCTCCTTAATGTTAAGGACATTTCACCCAGTTCTACTGGTAACACTGTTGTTGGTGTTGTTCTGATGCTGCTGTTGATATCCTCAAGGCTTCATATTGAACCCTGTCCAGTTTCTTCAGTGATGTTTCTGCTGCCGAGCTAATTATCATACATCCATAATCCAAAACTGACCTTATTAATCCTATATAAATTCCCTTTAGTGCTGTCCTCTCTGCCTCCCACTCCCTTCCAACCATGCACCTCATTGTGTTTAATACCTTTTTACACCTATCCACTGTTTTCTCAATATGTTTATTCCATGTTTATTTTTCCATCAAACCTTATTCCTAAAAACTTAAAATGCTTTACTCTTTCTAGCTCCTGATTATACATTTTTAGTTCCCTATTCCCTATTCTTTGCCTTTATTTTGTCCACTGAAAATCTAACACCCCACTTTTGTGCCTATTCTTGAATTTTCCCAATATCCTCTTGTACCTTTCTAATAATACACTCCATATTTTTACCTCTCTTCCAAATTGCTTCATCATCTGCAAACAAAGATCGTCCCATTCCTTTTTCTACATTTATAAAAACATCATTTATCATGATTGAAAATTAAAGGGGACTCATTATACTCCCTTGCGGTGTTCCATTTTCAATCCTGTAATTTCCTGAACATTTCTTTTCCTACTCTTACCTGAATCATTCTTTCATCTAAAAAGTTTTTTTCATCCAATTAAACATTGACCCTTTAACCCCAAGCTTTGCCATTTTAATTAATAACCCTTCCTTCCACATCATGTCGTACACTTTCTCTATGTCCAAAAAAACTTCCACTACATTTTCCTTATTTATCTGAGCTTTCCTAACCTCATATTCCAAACATAATGCTGGATCCATTGTATTCCTCCTCCTTCTAAACCCACTCTGTGTTGGTGTAATTAACTCATTTTTCTCCATAAAGTATGTTAACCTTTCATTAACCATTTTTTCCATTACTTTACATACATTACATGTTAATGTGATGGGCCTATAACTCCCTGGTTTTGTCTTTTCCTTTCCTGGCTTAACTATCAGAACGACCACAGCCTCTTTCCATACTTGTGACAATTTCCCTTCTTCCCAACTTTTATTAAATAACTCCAATAACTTTTCCGTTGTTGCACTGCTTAAATATTTTTTATCATATTATAGCAAATCTGGTCTTTGCCTGGTGCTGATATTTTTATTTTCCTAAGAGCTTGTTTTAATTCTACTTAATTAAAAGGCATGTTTAATACATCCTCTGAATCTTCCTTTTGCTGCCAAACCCCTTCATTTTCTACCATCTTCCTCTCCCTCCCTGTGACGGGGTTCCTCTTTAGCCCGAAACCTCAAACAATGGCGTATAGTCGCAGATATTGTGAAGAGGTGTCTTTATTTTGTTCACCCACTCCAAAAAGTGCATTTTTCCAAGAAATAAAGTATTTACAGACAAAAAAGGAAAAAAAAGAAACAAAACACTGTTTGATAACAGAAAACAAACTTATTTCTATATGAATGCTGCTCAAAATGCTGCTTAC
Organism: Siphamia tubifer; assembly: GCA_020466265.1. Taxonomy (NCBI): domain Eukaryota; kingdom Metazoa; phylum Chordata; class Actinopteri; order Kurtiformes; family Apogonidae; genus Siphamia; species Siphamia tubifer. The sequence continues at coordinate 45,270,680 of CM035796.1, forward strand.
ATCTTGAAAGCCCAGAGTGGCTGTTACCCTCAACACAACCAGGCTCACTCTGCCATCTCTCTTCTATCAGCCTTCAAAAGGCCCTTTATAAATACTCCAGCCCCTCCCATCAGGCTGATTTCCCTCACCTGCCCTTGTCACCTGATCATGACATATCTCCTGACACTATATAACCAGTGCTTGGGGTGTGGCTCAGTTTGGACTAGGAAGCCCACAAACACACAGTAAGGTGAGTAATGTGAATGTTACAGTAGACTGGCAAGTGTGCACCCTTGCAATCTACCTGGTGTGTGTATGAAAGTTTGAATGGGAAGATCAGTATGTGTCAGTGTTTGCTCTCCCTGCAATCAGTGACGGTGCTGCTCCGTCACACTCCCTCTCTGTCCTTCATTAATGTTATTAGAGCTATGAACTTTGACAAAAGCCTGAACTAATAGTTTTGTTTTATCTTCATCAGTTCTAGTTGTGTTTTACCCAAACTCTCTTTTCACTCCATTCATTCTTTTTATAATTCCCCATTCTTTGTCCATTTTTATATTTCTTCCAACACTACAACAAAACCTCCTCCAGAAGTCCTCCTTTACATTGTTAATTGTTTCACCTCACCTTCGCCTGCATCCTCTTAAACTCAATCAGGTTCTGAAAATTATGATTTTTAACACTTTAAATGCTTTATTTCGACTCTTTACTACACTTCCACAGTCTTTTGTCCACCATGGCACTATTTTACTCCTCTTCCCTCCTCCTTTCTTTGGTATCGACTGCTCTGCTGCCACTAAAATTACCTTAGATACTGTATGATTACATTCATCTATATGTTGATTAAAGCCATTTTCTCCATTTCCTGATCACTCGGTTCTATTAATTTTCTCCAACCTGTCCTGTTAAAAGCCCATCTCTCTGGTCCTCTTCCATCATACTTCTCCAAATGTATTCCTATTTTAATTGTTATTGGATAATGATCACTTCCTATTGTTGATTCTTTCATGACTTCCCATCCACATATTCCTGTCATTTTATCTGTTACCAAGGTGATGTCTATAGCTGATTCTGTCCCATTTCTAATATTGATTCGTGTTCGTCTTCCATCATTTAAACATACCAGTTTTATTTTCCATTGTTTCTTCAACCACCTCTCCATTTCCATCATTCCTATCACCCCATAATGTGTTATGAACATTAAAATCTCCACAACATATGACTTTTCCTTCTAGATGTCTAGTTAACTCTACTAATGATTCTATTGATTTTTTTTTTACAATTGTTATAAAAATTTACCACTTTGATGACTCTTTCCCTTACTCCTACTTCAACTATCATTTCTAATTCTTTCCCTTTCTCTATTTCTCTAGACTGATTTCCTTGTTTAATAATATAATACACCCTCCTCCACTTCCCTCTATTCTATCCCTACACACACTCTCATATCCCCTGATAAATTAAATAAATATAAAATAAATAAATAAATTCAACTCTGGTTTCAGACATGTTTCTTCTACACATATCACATCCAGTTTACTTCCTAATTCATCTGTGACTCTTTTAAATTCATGACCATTTGCTATTAAACTTCTATCATTCCATTGAAGGATTATCATTGTATCTTTTCTCCAGACTCACCTACTCTGCCATCACCCTCAACCTTCCTACTAACCTGCTCCCATGTAACGTCCTTCAACCCCAGAAATCTCTCGGCTCCTCTCACTATTATTAGAATGATCTGTACAGTTAATCACATCTGTAATAAAAACAGCATTTATTCTCTCCCTTTTCCTCCTGCTCTTTCTGCTTCTCTTCCTCTCTTTTACTCTCCTCACTTCTATCTATTTCATTCCTTCTGTTTTGTCCCTGCACTTTTTTAACTGCTTCAGCGTAGCTCATATTATTAGTTGTCGTCACCTGTTGTATTTCCACTGCCCTTCTTCTACCCTTACAGCCCCCATACGTCACTCTGTGTTGCCCACCACAGTTACAGCATCTATCCTCTCCACTATTCCTACATTATTCAAATGAATGGTCCCCTCCGCCTTCCCTTACATGCCATTACAACATGACCATATCTCTGGCATTTATAACATATGTTCTCACTGGATAGTGTAACAGTTTTCTTTTTGTAATATTTAACTATTAGCTATTTAACAGGTTCGGATTCCCCGGCCACACCAACACAGACAGCTGGATGAATTAAAATCAGTTCTCCTTTATTAAAAGAGTCAAGGTCAACTTGAGAACTGAGCAGGTAAAAGCAATCAGTTTGTTTCTTTTTATCCAAAGAGAAGTGAGTCAATATCACCAAGTCCAGTGTCCGCTTAATCCCCCCTCTGTGACTTCCGGGTTCGCGGTCTTTAATCCACTACGGAGACTCGTTGTTGAAATCCACGGCGTCGCCTTTGTTCTCGCCGTCGTCCGTCCACGCTGCGCCGTCCGTCAGCTACAGGGTGAAGAAGGCGCCCAAATCAGCGCCAGCCTGATCACACATTTAACTCGCATACACACAAACACGCACGTGTGTCACTTCCCTTTAACAGGTGAGTTGTAGGCCCATCACAATTATCGCTGGTCAGATCCTCGTCCGCTGGCAGGAACCCGATCGGGAAGGAGGACAGGTGTGGAAAGTTGCTCCAGACCCGATGCGTCCGACCGGCTCTTCCCCTGTGCTCTCCTCTGTCGCATTCCCTTATGCCGTGTTCAGAGCGCAGCTGGCGAGTCCGCAGCTGATTAGCGGCGCACTCCTATGATCTCAGAGTCTGATGTGTTCACGTAGTAATTCAGAACAGGTAAGTGGCAAAAGGTATCATAAGCACAACAATATTCAAAACTTATTAACATAATAGGGGAAATCACTGCACACAAATAAATAAATCAAACCTAACACAATTGCCGTAATTTACCCATTCATATACAGTTTGCAAAAACACCATTCTATGACACTCCTCCCCCCTTTAACAGTTGTCGTCCCGACAAGATTTAATACCCATACCTGTCTGGAGGGTTACCCCTATTTTGTCTCTGTGATCTTCGCAAAGGGGACACATTAATTGGGCCTTGTCTCACTGGTGGGGCTATTGGAGGCGCTACTGTACGGTTTTCTACAGGGGCCTCGGAGGGGGCAGCAGCTTGAGGCGCAATGGGCATAGGTAACAATATGGGCCAAGGGTGGTGGACAGAGGGAACATTAGGGTTTGTGGTTGTTTCAGGAGCTGGTGGTGGTGGCACAGGGGGGTCAAAAGGGCAGAGGCGTAGATGATTTCGGTGGATGTGTCTGATGGGGCCTTCTCTTCCTTCTGGTCTAATTTGGAAAACTGGCAGGCCTGGGCGCAGTTGGGCCAAAACAACATATGGTTGGGGTTGCCAATGAGGTGCCAGCTTGCCTTGGTCTCTGCGTCGGAAGTTTCGCAGGAGCACCCGTTCTCCCGGCAGCAAGGGGAGATGTTTTTGTCTTTGATCGTACCTGTTCTTATCCTTCGTCCGACTCTCTCTGGTCTTTGTTTCCACTTGTTTATAAACTTTTTGTAGTGTCTGATGGTGATGATGAACCCACCCTTCTAGGTCACGTCTTTGTGTCAATGGTGGTGCGTCAACCACTGTTTCAATGGGCAGGCGGGCATGCCGGCCAAACATGACAAAGTGTGGTGTCAGTCCTGTGGTCCCATGAGGGGTGTTGTTGTACATCTGTAGCAAGGTGGGCAAATGTTCTGGCCAGCGGGCTTGATCTTCCTGGCTTAATGTGCCTAAAAGAGACAGAACAGTCTTGTTAAATCTTTCACAGGCCCCATTTCCTTGGGGCCTGTACGGTGTGGTTCGAATCTTGGAACACCCATACAAGCTGCACAACTGTGCTACTGTGGCTGACTCAAACGCTGGACCTTGGTCAGAAAGGACTCGCTCTGGGCACCCCCATTGTTGGATAAGGTGGCGCCAGAGGACACGGGCTGTGGTAGTTGCCGTCTGGTCTTTTGTAGGGATGGCCCAGCCAAACTTGGAAAAAAGATCAGTCATAACCAACAGATAGGGGTACGTGTCACCCTGACAGCCAAGTGACAGGTAATCGATTGAAACAATTTCCAAGGGGTACGATGTTAAGATAGGTACCAAAGGGGCTCTTACCTCCGGGCCTCTCTTCTGCTGGGTACAGACGGCACACATTGATGTCCAGGACTGTAGATCAGTAGTCATGCCTGGCCAGAAGAAGGCTTTCCTCAGCAGGGCCTCGATTTTGACTCCGCTCATGTGGCCAGACCTGGTGTGATACTTCTCCCATAATTCATGGGTACAGTTAGTTGGTACAACAATCTGGTTGAGGCTTAACCCAGTTCGGCGTTCCTGGGCTTTTCGCTTCAACACCCCCTCCTGGATGTGTAACCGGTTCCATTCTCAGAGGAGGCGCCTTACTGTGGGTGGACTAGCTTTCCTGATTTCAGCTCTTGGAAGGCGGCCTTCTCTTACCCAGTCTCGCACCTGACTTAGAGTTGGGTCTTTATCCTGTTGTTCTTTCCACTGGTCCACAGAATCCAGTGCAGTTCCCAGCTCCACTGATGTCGTCTCTGCCTGTTTCTCAAAAACTTGTTCCAGGTGTTGAATGTGTGTGTCAAAATCAGGGGAATACACAATAATGTCGTCCAGGTAAATTAGGAGAGAATCATTCACTTGGTTACCCAGGCACCGCTGCATCAAACGCTGGAATGTTGCTGGCGCGTTGCATAGGCCAAAGGGCATCCTCTGAAACTCGTAGAGGCCCATAGGCGTGGTGAACGCTGTCTTTTCTCGATCCGTTGGATCCATTTCTACCTGCCAGTATCCACTGGCTAAGTCAAGGGTAGAATACCAAGATGCTTGTTTTAGGCTGGTTAAAGATTCTTCAATTCTGGGTAGAGGATAAGCGTCTTTGTGGGTGAGCGCATTAAGTTTCCTGTAATCTACGCAGAAACGCCAAGAACCATCCTTCTTTTTCACAAGGACAATGGGGGCAGCCCAAGGACTAGAGCTCTCTTTGATGACTTCAGTGTCTAGCATCTTTTTAAGGAGTCCTCTCAACTCAGGGTAAAGGCTGGGTGGAATTGGCCTATAGCGCTCCCTGCTGGGCGGGGCAGAACCAGTGGGGATTGAATGGAGTACAGCACTAGTCTGTCCAAAATCATCTTCTCCTGCTGCAAAGACCCCCCTCCATCTTTGCAACAGAGCATCCATCTTTTGTTGTTCGGTTGACAAGTCTTCACCTGTCAGCAGATTAACTGGGTGTTGATCTGGTGAGGTGATTTGGTTTACCTGGACATCTACTTCTACTACGCCTGGTTTTGAGGGTGTCAATACCAGATCTTTTTCTCCCCGGATCTGGTTTGGATCAACTTGGAAAACATTAGCAAGGGGGCGTCGCTGGGGTATAAGGATAGGATACGGATTCAAATTACATACCCTAATGGGGAGGCGTCCTCTCGTCACCCAGGCGACGGACCGTGCCACTTGCCATTCATCATCTCTTCCTGGACTCTCCACCAAGGCACAAAAATCAGACGTGGTCTCTGCCCCATACAGGTGTGTCCACAAAACCATCTCGCTGTTGGGCGGTACATAGACTGCGTCTTGGCGGGTCAAACGAGCCACTCCAATCTGCTTCTCTGATGGTTCAGCCTGTGCCACCTTTTGGCACACAGCAAAAGCACGTTCCCATTCTCCTTTAGCCTGTGAGGACATGGTGGCACCAAATGCAGTCAGCCCAGGGTGAATTCCCTGGAACAATTCTTTCCAACAATGTGAAATTACATTCATTCCAAGGATACCTCTCTCCGCATTGAGACATTCATCTTTTACAATGATGACTCCTTTACCTGGTATGGTGATACCTCCCACTGAAAAGTCCAAAATGGCATAGCCGATGTAGGGAATCTGCAGTCCATTGGCCGCCTTTAAGGTGAGCCAGTGTAGATCTTCTGGGCTCCGCCTCTGTACTCCACTCAGCCATTTCTGGAAGAAAGTTTCACTAAACAATGTTACTTGTGAGCCAGTGTCGAGCAAACAGGGCACCTTCACTCCTTCAACTAATATTTCCACTCCTGGACACTCTCCAACCAGAGATGGTTTATCAGTTCCGTTTCTTTGAGCCCCCCCCCCCCAACCACTTGGCTCTCAGTGGCCGGGGCAGTCAGTTTAACTGCCTCCCTCGTTGGGGGCAGTGCCTCTGGATGTGGCCAGCTTTTCCACAGCTCCTACAAATGGGTTGGCCCTGTTGATCCCATTCAAAATTCTGATATTGTCGGGGAGAAGGGGTATAGCGGCCATTTTGAACTCTACCTCTAGGGTGTGGGGTCATATCTTGTCTAAGAGAAACATTGTGTGGAGAGAGCTGGCGTTTAATCTCTTCTTTAAGAGTCTCTGTTATAACGGACAATTGATCTTGCATTTCTCTCTTAAACTCAGCTCTTATGGTTTCTCTCCATTCCTCCACTCTAGGTGTTGTTGTAGCCTGTCGTGATGGTGGTGCTGTCACGCGTGAGGTACAAGCAAGTTCTGTCTTCATTTCAGTTTCTAAGGCTTTAGCTTCACGGGTTACCTCCTCAAAAGACATCGTGGGATTCCTACGCACCTGTCGTTGGAGTTCTTGTTGTACCATTCCTGGCCTCAAACCCAGGACAAGTTGGTCTCGCACAGTCATCTCATCCTGAGCGGATCCAGCTGGTTCATGTTCTCGCCATGAAGAGAACAGTTCACGGAGCCTGAGAACATAAGCTGCAACACTTTCTTGTTCCTGTTGGTGACATTTAAAAAATTGTGCCCGAAGCTGTGCTACTGGGATGACACGTCCATATAGTCTCTTTAGTTCCTCAAGAATGGTAGTGCTGGTTGAGCGCCTGATTGGGTCCAATAACCGTATTTCTCTTTTAGCTTCCCCCTCAAGAGCCCCAAAAATAAAATCGATTTTCTGTTCTTCATTTAAAACCTGTGCCCTCAGCATTGCCTGGACTTGGCTATCCCACTCTGCAAAACTCAGTTTACTTTGGTCCCCATCAAATTTTGGGATCCAGGGGACCTCCATAAACCAAGGCATCATCATTGCATTTATTACTGGTGGACTCACAACTGGATTTTCAACTCTGATCACATTTTCTCTTTCTTCACCATGTTCTCCCCCTCCAAGTTGTATTACATTTTCATCAGCCATACTGCGTGGTGTGGAAAAGGGAATCCTGCCGACAACGCCACTTTATGTAACAGTTTTCTTTTTGTAATATTTAACTATTAGCTATTTAACAGGTTCGGATTCCCCGGCCACACCAACACAGACAGCTGGATGAATTAAAATCAGTTCTCCTTTATTAAAAGAGTCAAGGTCAACTTGAGAACTGAGCAGGTAAAAGCAATCAGTTTGTTTCTTTTTATCCAAAGAGAAGTGAGTCAATATCACCAAGTCCAGTGTCCGCTTAATCCCCCCTCTGTGACTTCCGGGTTCGCGGTCTTTAATCCACTACGGAGACTCGTTGTTGAAATCCACGGCGTCGCCTTTGTTCTCGCCGTCGTCCGTCCACGCTGCGCCGTCCGTCAGCTACAGGGTGAAGAAGGCGCCCAAATCAGCGCCAGCCTGATCACACATTTAACTCGCATACACACAAACACGCACGTGTGTCACTTCCCTTTAACAGGTGAGTTGTAGGCCCATCACAATTATCGCTGGTCAGATCCTCGTCCGCTGGCAGGAACCCGATCGGGAAGGAGGACAGGTGTGGAAAGTTGCTCCAGACCCGATGCGTCCGACCGGCTCTTCCCCTGTGCTCTCCTCTGTCGCATTCCCTTATGCCATGTTCAGAGCGCAGCTGGCGAGTCCGCTGCTGATTAGCGGCGCACTCCTATGATCTCAGAGTCTGATGTGTTCACATAGTAATTCAGAACAGGTAAGTGGCAAAAGGTATCATAAGCACAACAATATTCAAAACTTATTAACATAATAGGGGAAATCACTGCACACAAATAAATAAATCAAACCTAACACAATTGCCGTAATTTACCCATTCATATACCGTTTGCAAAAACACCATTCTATGACAATAGCTCATGCATCCTATCTTTATTCTATCTGCCAGCTTTGTCCCCTGGAACTCTATCAGAATTGACAGGCTTTCATATTTTTCCCCATTTGCTGATTTTAACAATCTTTTAATCCTACTGACGTCTCCTCCTTGAATGCTCAGTTTTAATTTATCTAAATCCTCATCAGTTGGACTCCCACTTATCACTCCCCTCACCACATCTCCCAATATTCTTCTCTCACACAATCCCTTTTTACATAGATTTTCAACATACATCACTTTATCTTTCTGCTCCTCACTTTTACACACTATTAACAGGTTACCATCCCACAATGTCTTGGCCACTTCTACCTCTCCTACTTTCCTTCTTAATTCTTTTAATAACATTATTGGACTTATATTTCCCTGTTCCTCTTCTCTTTAAACCTCAGTATGATTTTATATCCATTCTTTTTTTCTCCTTTTACCACCCTACTCCCCTCATCCTAACTCTCTTCCAAACTTCTTTTGTTTATTTGACTCATTGAATTCCTTATCTCTTCCTCACTCCCCATTCCTACTTTATTTCTTCCTCTTCCAACTAACGACCACTCTAGTTCCTCTATTTCTTCCTCCTCTACTCTTTTTGTCACCATCATGATTTATTCACAGACCAGTTTATGCCAACCTGCTCCCCTCCAGTGTCCATCTCTCCTACACCCCTGCACCAGCAACTGCTAGTTTCACTGCTTATATAGTTGCAGATCAGCAACGACTTGCAGCTGCACGGTGCGGGCCAGGTGTAACTGGAGTGGATCTGGGGGAAAGGTTGTGGCAGGTTGTGACAAAATCTGGGAAACGATGAGTTAAAGTATTTTAATATTAGTAACGTAGTGTCATAGAACACCTCTACAGTGTCAGTCTTTGTAAGGTTATAGAACCACATTAGTTTTTGGAATTAATTACCTCCACCAACAAGGTTATGTTTTTACCAGTGTTGGTTGGTTTGTTTGTTTTTTTGTTTGTGTACAAGATAACTGACAAACGTATGGATGGATTTCGATGACATGTTCAGGGTAGGTTGGTAATGTAGAGATCTGGAAATGATTAGATTTTGGTGGTGATTGGGGGGGGGTCTACCTTGGTGGAGGTCTGCGCTCTCAGAATGTAGTTTATGTTTTTACAGATGTGTCCATCCCATATGAATTAATTTTTAAAACATCTCAATATAACCAGTACATTTAAACATCACTGTAAACTACAGCTGACAAAATATAAATCAACTTGTTTTTGTTTTTGATTTGATTTTTTTGGCTGAAAATGCAATAAACATGACTAATGACAGCATTTAAAACTGGGATAAAATAAAAAAGCAGAAAGAGCTTGTTTCCATTGTGGTCCCTTACAAAAATAAATTACATAAACTGTAAAAGCAAAACACCAAATGATACACAATAACTAAACACACATTTAAGAAATATGAAAAAAAATTATATTGAAAAAAAATTCTATTTAAGTTTTTTTTATTTATAAAGTCTCAAATCACAACAAAGTCGTCTCACAGTATTTTACAGAAACACAATCAACTACAGAAATAGATAAAAAGTCCCAAGCACCCCTTGTCCTTAGACCCTCCTTCTCTGCAAGAAAAAACTTCAAAACCCAGTGGGAAAAAGAATAAATGTTGAGGAGAACCACACTGAAGGACAGATCCACTCATATGGACGGACAGACTATAGATGAACGTCCATCATAAACAAAGATAAAAACGACACAGGGTTGTGTTTTATATCATTATTGGTTTTATTTCAAATATTCATTAATGGAGAAAATAACCAGAGGTAGGTAAGTAAGAATGAGCTGAGTTGGTGACGTTATCAAGTACGTGACTGTTCGATTTGCAGAATAACCGTCCAGCGTCCTCCCGTCCTCCAGAGACTTTACTCCCAGGTCCAACTTGCTAAATCCAAACTGCCAAGTACAGTACGTAAGTCTGAACCTGGTGGACTTGGTATTGACAAACGGCCATTTATGTCCATATAAGGTCATGTAAGGTCATTGTCAGCTGGAAAACACCACCAGCTACATGTCACACACATTTTAATGTGTCACTGCTTTGACAAATTGTGAACCATTGAATCCCAAACCTGATTTATTTATTCTGCAAAATTGCAAAATTTCAATTTTTGTTTGCAAATTTCTTCTTGAAAATCTTTCCTCAAATTGCAGAATGCAGATGTGTATTTCCAAGGCTGATGTGTGAGTGTAAGCAAGCGTTGGCAGGTTTGTCTTGGTTTGTGCTCATCCTTTGTTGGTGTTTTCTCAGAGTTGTGATGCTGCTTCACCTGGACACCATTACCAAACATCCCAACCACAACGCAAGCTGAAGGATTTACTATGTAGAAGTGATGTTGATTTACTAAGAAACTGGAGCCAGCACTGGTGGACCACCTGACACTTTATTCATTCATTCATGTCTCATATTCAATCAGTCAAACCAAAGCTCACACAGGTGATGTTTGATCAAGTTTTAATGGATAATAAATACAATAACACATTTCACACATTAGTCACATGATCCAGGGCTAGGGTGACCATTCGTCCGGACAGTCCAGTTTTAGAACAGTCTGTCAAGTGTCTGGCTTTTTCACATTTTGTCCTCCTTTCATACAATCGTTCGCCACCGTTGCATTAATCGTCATAAATCCCCACCTATTATTTACACTTGCTACTCTGCAATGTTTACAGGCAGATAGCATGTCGTAGGCTATGTAATGTAAATATTCGATGCAGCCTATTTTCTTGTTCATATCATCTTGGTCAATTTGCCACAACTTTGGATGTTCAATGTCAATAAATAGTGGCAATAAATATACATTTACTTCATACATTATTCATTAGTTGTTGTTACTGCCCCCCCCCCCCAAGACACAAGTGTTCCAAAATATTCTACATATATACAGTGGTACCTCTACTTACAAAAATGACACAGCAGCCGCAGACAACACGGACCTGTTTACTGTCATTTTATAATACGTACTGTAATAAAGTTTAAATGAACACACTGGGAAAAACTGAGGAAACAACAGTAACTCTGTGATGAATGAGGTCAAAGGGTAACGAAAAGCATCATGGGTAACTCCCTCATAGCCAATGGGATGATACGTACAGTACGTATGTGACATTTTTACGTACATTATGTAGTTAAATATAGTAATGTACTGTATTTATGTCTCTGAGGTGTCAATTTCCTTTTGTAAAGAGAATTTTCTTTCGTATTCAGAGACAAAAATTGGGTCAAAGGTTTTTCGTTAGTTGGATCATTCGTTAGCTGGGTCTGTGGTAATGTTACGTCATTAGCTATGGGAGGATTTTTGTCTGTTGTCTTTGTCTGTTTTCTCCCCTCTGCTCCTTGTCCTCTGCTGTCACTCAATTCATAGGTCCAGCCCATTCATTCAGCTCCATGCCATGCCATACTCCAGCCACTTCCACCTCTCACCACCAGTTGGGTCTCCAATCACCTCCAGCCAATCATCACCATCACCTCCATATATAAATCACCTGTGTTGCCAGCAATCCCTCTCTTTCTCATTCTGCCATGCTCCACCAGACACTGCTGCACAACCAGTTTGTATTTGTTTTACTTTGTACCAGGGGAAGGGTAGATTAGTGCTGGGGTACCCTATACATTTACCCGTAGGAAATCTTTTTCTGTTATTCACACTAGCCTAGGAGGTGAGTGCCACATGTTGTGATTTTCTTTGTTGTTTTAGAGTAGGAAGATTTTTGTTTCATTCAGTAGGTTAGATCTGTACTTTATTGTAGATTGTGTTTTTATTGTATTCTTTCTTTTGGCACCACCAAGTCCCTTTCCCTGTGTTTTCTGGTATTTGGATCATTTTTTGTTAATTAAAGCTCTCAGTTCATTTTTACAACCATCTCTCCATTTTCTTTTGACATTTTTGGGTATAATGTTACTGTCCTTAACCTAGACCACCAACTGGGACATAACAGGTAAGAAGAGGTATCACTGTATTCTATTATTATTAAATTAATAATAAAAATAATACATAGATGTCAGTAGAAAATAAAGAAAGTGAAGTAAATATACAACAACAATAGTCAAATGTGTTCATGTCATATTTTTAATCAGTTTATTCCATTAAAAAGGTGTAATTGAATTTTCTCCTTTTCATCTGTGGTTTTAAATGTTTCCACTAAAATGTTTGTTCAAATGTATCACCAGTGTTAAATGACAGAACAGTCACTCCTCTGGTTTTTATGGATCTATTTCCAAAAGGAAGGGATTTGTCTGTTACATGTTAGAGTGCAGTCACTGCAGTAGTTTAGATCAAACGCACTGAAATGAACCAACACATGAATCAGTTAGAAACACTATGGAGTCAGTTCACATCCACCATCATGAACACATGAGTTTGATTCAATTCAATTTTATTTATAAAGCCCTAAATCACAACAAAGTCGTCTCAAAGGGCTTTGACGAAGGTGTGAAGTCAACTGGACTGAACCACACACTACTACACACACACACATACACTGAGGATCCCTCTGAACAGAGTCTAAATCCAGCAAACAGTGGTTCAGTGAATGTGGTTGTGAAGGTGTGGAGGTGGATCAGTTCATCAGAGGAGACTTTGTAGAATGACACAGATCCAGCAGGACAGTCCACATACACTGAGACTGTACCTGAGGAGGAGGAGGAGGAGTAGAGGGAGGAGGAGTAGGACTGAGGGTCGTCCGTGTGTTTCTTTTTATGCCAGACTCTGTATCTACCTCCATCACACCCCAGACTCCAGGACTGATCATTCACTCCAAACCCACAGTCTCCTCTCTTTCCTTTCCTTGTGATTCCTCTGTAACTCACTGCTATAAAAACAGCTCCACTCCACTGGACCTCCCAGTAACAGCGACCAGTCAGACCAGTTGAACTCATCAGCTGATAATAGAACTCAAATCTGTCCTGATGATCAGGATATGACTGAACCTTCACTCGTTCCACCTTCTTGTTGTTTTCAGACAGTTTGAGGCGTTCGTTCGCTGTGTTTGGATCCAGGGTGAGTTCACAGAAATCTGATGGACAGAAGAAAACACAATCCAGCTGCAGTTATTGATCAGTGATCAGCTCATTGACTGACAGTTTGATCACATGACTGGGTTCATTTCAACTGTTATTGATGGATGGATCATGAGTGATCATGATTCTGATCAATACTGATCAATAACAGATCAATCCATTGGTTTATAGATGGATCTGTTGTTTCTGAGCACATTTTCACAGACATTAAATAAAAATAGAATAGAGATTTGGTTTAGATTTTCCTGATCAGAAACAGCAGATACAACATTTATAAAGGACTGGATTTTCATTGTTTGTCAAATAAAATAATAAAAAAAATAAAATGTATTGAACATATTTTCTGTTATTAACACAAATACAGACTGAGACAAATGATGTATTTCAACAACAAGTTTTGTTTAATTCTATATGTGAATCATTAAATAAAGTTTTAAACGTTATTGTAGTATTGTTATTATAGTGTTATTATAGTGGTATTGTAGTTTTAATGAATCTGTTGTACCATTTCACACCCCCAAACCATCTCCAAATCCACATTTAAGGATTTTAAAACTGGAAAAAGTGTTTTTATTCATTTCTAAGATGAGATGATGTGTGAAAGGGAGGAGGGGGTTATTCTCTGAAGGAGAATCTCCTTCCACTAAAACATCAGCAGAATAACTTGGACTGCACTTGCAGGTGGTTTCATTACAAATCCATCCACACAAGCATTTTCAAATGTTGTGAAAATGCTCCAGACCTTTGTCATTAAATAAAGCAGCTGCACCACCTCAATGTCATTTATGTGGATCATTTTTTTCCTCTAAATCACAAACCTTTGTCCACTCTGACAACACTTGTGTTAATTCACTGGTAGAGATCGCCTCCTCCACTACACTGTCCTGAAATGACACTGTTTAACTCACTAATACTGTGTTTGTGTGTGTGTGTGTGTGTGTGTGTACTAGAGTGCATTAGTTGTGTGAGGTTCCTGTGTGGTGAACATATTCATTTCTGTTAAATAGTCAATAATTCAACCATTAAAATCAATGAATCTGAAAGGGTTCGACTCTGACCCCATGACTGATATCAAATCTGTAGGATCTGTTCATGTTGATGATCAGACTGATATTGATCCCTTTATAGATCATTTCAATCATTCATAACTATTTTTTCCCAAATCATTCAAATAATGAAAATATGTTGAATGTTTAATAAAAAGCCAAAAACAGAATCAAATCAGTCATTTCTCAGTGACTCTAGATCAGGGATGGACAACTCCAGTCCTGGAGGACCGGTATCCTGCACATTTGAGGTATTTCCCTCTTCCATCACACCTGGAAGCCATTACATGATTATCAGACTTCTGCAGAGCTTATTGATGAGCTGATCATTAATTCAATCAGGTTTTCTGGAAGAAGGAAACATTTAAAACATGCAGGATACGACCCTGGAGGAGCGCAGTTGTCCACCCCTGTTCTAGATTATTTTACTGTTTTAACTGTTTGTTCACATTAATGTTTAGTTCCTTATGATGGAACTAATATAGAAATCAGATTTGGTAATTATTTACAATAACAGTCCTATAATTAAAGTTAGTGCATTATTAAGCATTAATAACAGTTGAATAATGTAATTAGTTGTCATCATGAATGCACTACTGTGCATTAATTAACCCACTGTTTATATATTAATAAGCTGTTAATAATGTGATAATAATGTGAACACCTGCTGTTGTGCAGATTTATTTTGTGTATTTTCTGGGCTGTTGTTGTTTGTGATGTTCTGTTCCCATTATGTTTTTTGTGTTCCTCATTTAATAGGTCTTATTATTTTCCTTTTAATTTTTCTTTATTATTATTTTTTGTCCAGCTGTTGCTCTGGTTGCTGTTGCTTGTTGTTGCTACCATGGTTGTTATTGTTTGTGATGTTGATATTGTCTGTAAGGGTTTGAGGTCAGTCTCTGAAGTTCAGCGCAGCTTAACATTCATAACCTGACATAACCCTTCATAAGTGCATTCCTCATAAACATTACATAACCATAGGTAACCATTCCATGCTCAGGGTATGTGGGTCCATGTGGTACGAGTCCTGACCAATCAGCTCACAGTTCATCCTTCCACTAAACCATGAGTCTGCAACAGGTGTTGAACTACAGACCAGTTTAGTGCAGGGGTCTGCAACTCCGGTCCTAGAGAGCCACTATCTGGCATGTTTTAGATGTTTCCCTCTTCCAGTACACCTGACAGTCGTTATGAGACTTCTGTAGAGCTGAATGACAGGATGATCATTTGAAATCAGGGGTGTTGGAAGAGAGATACATCTAAAACATGCAGGACAGTGGCTCTCTAGGACCACAGTTACAGACCCCTGCACTAAACTGACTGTCTTCAT
The DNA here is from genome assembly GCA_020466265.1 of Siphamia tubifer. Classification (NCBI taxonomy): domain Eukaryota; kingdom Metazoa; phylum Chordata; class Actinopteri; order Kurtiformes; family Apogonidae; genus Siphamia; species Siphamia tubifer. The sequence continues at coordinate 45,286,148 of CM035796.1, forward strand.
GAACACTTCAGATGTTTATCATGTGGAACCAGGTCCCAGTTTGGGTTCAGGTTGGTTTGAATGAATGAAAATCACACTTACACTTCCTCAGACCTGGTTTCAACCATCGGACTCCAGCAGGTTCCAACCTGAAAGGAGGAGGAGGGTCAGAGCAGCTGGAAACATTGACATTCAGTCTGATCCACTGAAGCTTTTCTGTTCACATCCACTAAATGGTTCCTTGTGAATCACTGCTTGAGTGTCTTTGTCTTTGAACATGGGCTGTACCTTCAGACAGGATGTATCCCAGCTCTGACAGATACTTCCTGTCAGCTCTACCTGTTCTATCTGTCATTATCTGTGGATGCATCAGCTCAGTCCATACCTGACAGTGTCCAGTGTCCAGTGTGGATCCTCCACTAGAGCACACAGCTCCTGTCCTGAGGCTCCTGGATGGTTGTAGCTCAGGTCTAACAGTCTGAGATGGGACGGGTTGGACTTTAGGGCTGAGACCAGAGAAGAACATCCTTCCTCTGTGATCAGACACCCTGACAATCTGCAACAAAACACATGACAAACATCAACTGAGGATGGAGATGAGTGGAGTTGGAGTCATTGAACAGTCTGTGAGTGGATCTGATTTCACCAACATGACTTCAATGTGTAAAGTCTATGAGTTACAGACTCTGAACACAGTTGAAGATCAGTAGAACTGGTCTGGAGTTCAACACAAACAACTACTGACAAGTTACATGGATCCAACAATTGGAGACAAACATTTCAGTCATGTGTTACTTGTTAAACCCTGACCTGAGAGTCTCCAGTCTGCATCCTGGACTCTTCAGTCCATCTGACAGTATCTTCACTCCTGAATCCTTCAGGTCATTGTTGGTTAGATCCAGATGTTTGAGACTACAGGACTGGGATGTGAGAACTGAGGACAGAGCTTCACAGCTTCTCTCTGACAGGTTACAGTTACTGAGTCTGGACAAAACAAAAGACATGGTTCCAACAATTGGAGACAAAAGGTGCTTTCCCACAGAGTAGTTCTAGGAACTAAATAGTTCTTAAAACTCTACAGTTCCTAGGGAACCTTTGGGTACCATGGGAGGGGCCAATGTGACACTAACATCCACCACAGTGATGTATTCTTTAATCACTAAATTCAACAATTACACAAGGAAGTAGAAGACAGTGCTACTATAAACTAGAATAGAGAATGAGGAGGCCACAGCGTTACTATAAACTAGAATAGAGAATGAGGAGGCCACAGCGTTACTATTAACTAGAATAAAGAATGAGGAGGCCACAGCGTTACTATAACCTAGAATGCAGAATGAGGAGGCCACAGCGCTACAATAAACTAGAATAGAGAATGAGGAGGCCACAGCGTTACTTTTAACTAGAATGGAGAATGAGAAGGCCACAGCGTTACTATAAACTAGAATAGAGAATGAGGAGGCCACAGCGTTACTATAAACTAGAATAGAGAATGAGGAGGCCACAGTGCTACTATAAACTAGAATAGAGAATGAGGAGGCCACAGAGCTACAATAAACTAGAATAGAGAATGAGGAGGCCACAGCGTTACTATAAACTACAATAGCGAATGAGGAGGTCACAGAGCTACAATAAACTAGAATAGAGAATGAGGAGGCCACAGCGCTACTATAAACTAGAATAGAGAATGAGGAGGCCACAACGCTACTATAAACTAGAATAGAGAATGAGGAGGCCACAGCGCTACTATAAACTAGAATAGAGAATGAGGAGGCCACAGCGCTACGATAAACTAGAATGGACAATGAGGAGGCCACAGCGTTACTATGAACTAGAATAGAGAATGAGGAGGCCACAGCGCTACTATAAACTAGAATAGAGAATGAGGAGGCCACAGCGTTACTATGAACTATAATAGACAATGAGGCCACAGCGTTACTATAAACTAGAATGGAGAATGAGGAAGCCACAGCGCTACTATAAACTAGAATAGAGAATGAGGAGGCCACAGCGCTACTATAAACTAGAATAGAGAATGAGGAGGCCAGAGCGTTACTATGAACTATAATAGACAATAAGGAGGCCACAGTGTTACTATAAACTAGAATAGAGAATGAGGAGGCCACAGCGTTACTATAAACTAGAATAGAGAATGAGGAGGCCACAGCGCTACTATAAACTAGAATAGAGAATGAGGAAGCCACAGCGCTATAAACTAGAATAGAAAATGAGGAGGCCACAGCGCTACTATAAACTAGAATAGAGAATGAGGAGGCCACAGTGTTACTATAAACTAGAATAGAGAATGATGAGGCCATAGCGCTACTATAAACTAGAATAGAGAATGAGGAGGCCACAGTGTTTATGTTCTGTATCACAAGAATGTTAATTGTGGTGAAATACTGAGTCTAATGTCAAAAATGGAGGAATTTACAGAGTTAGGAGACGAAGAATCCAGCGGCAGGTGATACTATGACATATGTTAATTTCATAGCACTAACCCAAAAACAAAACCACATCATCAGTCTGTTTATTTGTTACTTTGTAAATTTTTTCCAACGTACAGCGAACACTACAGAGATGGTTTTAAATATAACAGTACTGCAAGATGCAAAAATAGGCGTGGTCTGGGCTCTACCAATCACCAAGCACCTACGTCATAAAGTTCCTAGAGAACTAAAAAAGACCCTGCCTCCGAGTAGGAACTAAAAAGGTTATAAGAACTACAAAAGGTTCCTACAGTGGGAAAGTTCCTAAACATTTCAGTCATGTGTTACTTGTTGAACCCTGACCTGAGAGTCTCCAGTCTGCATCCTGGACTCTTCAGTCCATCTGACAGTATCTTCACTCCTGAATCCTTCAGGTCATTGTTGGTTAGATCCAGATGTTTGAGACTACAGGACTGGGATGTGAGAACTGAGGACAGAGCTTCACAGCTTCTCTCTGACAGGTTACAGTTACTGAGTCTGGACAAAACAAAAGGGATGAGTGTGAAGTTATTGATTGTGTTAAAATGATAGATATATATTAGAGATGTTTGATCAGACTGTTTGTTCTCACAGAGTTTTGTTGGAGGCTTTGACCACTGGCAGCAGCCTCAGAAGACCCTCCTCTGAACCACAGTATTCCTTCAGGTCGAACACATCCAGGTCTTTTTCTGATGACAGTAAGATGAAGACCAGAGCTGACCACTGAGCAGGAGACAGTTGTCCTGTGGAGACACGTCCTGATCTCAGGTACTGTTGGATCTGATCCACCAGAGATCGATGGTTCAGTTCATTCAGACAGTGGAACAGGTTTATGCTTTTCTCTACAGACACATTCTCATTGATCTTCTTCTGGATGTACTCAACTGTTTTCTGATTGGCCTCTGAGCTGCTTCCTGTTGGTTTCACCAGACCCATTAGGAGCCTGTGATTGGTCGACAGTGATAGACCCAGGAGGAAGCGGAGGAACAGGTCCAGGTGTCCATTTGGACTCTGTAAGGCCTGGTCCACAGCGCTCTGGTAGAACTGGGCAGAGGTGTTCCACAGTAGTTTATACCAAACAGATGTTTGTTTTTCTGACAGCAGATCCACTCCAGTGTTGATGAAGGTCTGATGGACATGAAGAGCAGCCACAAACTCATGGACACTCAGATGGATGAAGCTGAACCTCTTGTCCTGGTACAGTCCACTCTCCTCTATAAAGACCTGTGTGAACACTCCTGAGTACACTGAGGCTGAGCTGATATCGATGCCACACTCTGTCAGGTCAGATTCATAGAAGACCAGGTTTCCTTTCTTCAGCTGCTCAAAGGCCAGTTTTCCCAGAGACTGGATCATCTTCCTGGTCTCTGGACTCCAGTGTGGATCTGTCTCAGATCTTCCGTCGTACTTGACGTTCTTCACTTTGGCCTGAACCACCAGGAAGTGGATGTACATGTCAGTGAGGGTCTTGGGCAGTTGTCTTCTGTCTGTGGTCTTCAACACGTCCTCCAGAACCTCAGCAGTGATCCAGCAGAAGACTGGGATGTGACACATGATGTGGATGCTTCGGGACTTCTTAATGTGGGAGAGGATTGTGTTGGTCTGTTCTTCATCTGTGAACCTCTTCCTGAAGTACTCGTCCTTCTGTGGGTCTGTGAACCCTCTGACCTCTGTCACCATGTCGACACACTGAGCAGGGATCTGATTGGCTGCTGCAGGTCGTGTGGTTATCCAGAGGCGAGCAGAGGGAAGCAGGTTCCCCCTGATGAGGTTCACCAGCAGCACATCCACTGAGGCCGACTCTGTCACATCAGCCACAGTCTGAGTGTTGTTGAAGTCCAGAGGAGGTCGACACTCGTCCAGACCGTCTAAGATGAAGACCACCTGGAGGTCTTCAAAGATCCAGATTCCTGCTTCTTTGGTTTCAGTGAAGAAGTGATGAACCAGTTCCATCAAACTGAACTTCTTCTGCTTCAGCACATTCAGCTCTCTGAAGGTGAATGGAAATATGAAGTGGATGTCCTGGTGGGCTTTGTCTTCAGTCCAGTCCAGACCCAGCTTCTGTGTTAAGACTGTTTTCCCGATGCCGGCCACGCCCTTTGTCAGCATTATTCTGATTGGCTGATGTCTGTCAGCTGGTGTTTTAAAGATGTCTTCACATGTGATGGTTGTTTGTGGTGTGTGTGGGTTCCTGGATGCTCTTTGAATCTGTCTGACCTCATGCTCCTGGTTGACCTCTGTAGCCCCTCCCTCTGTGATGTAGAGCTCTGTGTAGATCTGCTTCAGGAGGGTTTTGGGGTTTCCTGCTTTAGCGATGCCCTCAAACACACACTCAAACTTCTGCTGAATGTTACGTTTCAGTTTCCGCTGACAAACTCCAGACCGACTTCCTGAATGTAGATGCAGATAAAACCATCAGTCTCACATAGGGCTGGACGATATGACCTCAAATCAATATCACCATAAACTGGGCAGTTTGACCTTGATAATGATAAATGTACAATAAATGAGGGGGTTCAGCCACACACACAGTTGTGTGTGTGTGTGTGTTTCAGTCTGTAGTTGTCAATGATGCACCAGCTGACCTGAAGTGAGCGGGCGCCTGCGGTCATCCACAGTTGCAGGTCATTACCTCCGCCAAGGAGGTTATGTTTTTGCCAGTGTTGGTTGGTTTGAATGTTTGTTTGTGTACAAGATAACTCAAAAACATATGGATTGATTTTGATTAAATGTTTAGGGTAGGTTGGTAATGGGGAGATCTAGAAATGATTAGATTTTGGTCGTGATCCAGGGAGGGGGTGTGTACCTTGGCAGAGGTCTGTGCTCTCAGAGTGCTTTTCTAGTTCAAAAGTATTTTGTAATGATATTGGGTTTGCGGTCGGTTTGTTTGTTTGTTGTTTGAGATAAACAGTAAAATAACCTGGTAACCCGCCTAATACTAATAAAATGGAAGGATGCTGCCCCACCTTCAGTTACTCATTGGATAAGGGATGTGCTTGCAAATTTGAGAAAATTAGGTGCACACTACGGGGCTGTGAAAATAAGTTTAATGACACCTGGAAAGCCTTCCTGATATTCTTTAATAAACCCTCCACACACTTACAGGAATAAATACACAACTTTATCTCGGCCCTTGACACACACATTTCTCTGACCTGGTCAAACTGCTTTGAGATTATAACTTTTTTTTTTCTCATTTTGTATTTATTTACTGAACCTTTCTATACATCAAAATACCATTGTTGGCTTTAGGATCATGTTTATTATCAAGTGAGTTAAAGATAGTATGTGAGTGACATCTAATTTTATTTCATTATTTTTTTTGCTTATGTGTGTGTGTGTGTGTTTGCTTTGTTTGTTTTATTTGTTTGTTTTGATGGGTGTTTATATGTACAATTTAAAATTCAATAAAAATAACTTTGAAGACCCATGCATCAGTGGTAGTGGTGCAGTGATGGTAGTAAATGTCAGTAACAGTACATTTTGGGTTTATGGCCCAGGCCTAGTCTGTTCATTCTGTACAGAATCATCTTACTGCGGTGCAGACGCTCAGCCACATCCTCCTGCTTCAGCCTCCTCAGGAAGTTCAGTGTGATCTTCAGAAAGGCCTCTGAGCTCTTCCTCTGCTCTTCATCCTCATCTCTCAGACTCTCTAAGCATTCTGGGTAATCTGTACTCAGAACCTGGTGGAACTTCTTCAGTTGGTTCTTGACAAAAGTGCAGATGTTCTCCTCCAGCAGCTGGAACACAAAACATGATGAAAAACACAAAGTCCAACATGGACCAAAGCTCAGGTCCATGTTGGACACAGTGACGTCCACTGGTCTGAAAACAGCAGATGATTGGACAGAACAGATGGACCAGTAGATGTTGGACATGTACACACCTGAAATATGTGGTCCAGCTGAGTCTGATCCTGTAGACCAGTGGGAACATCTGAGCTCTGCTGCTCCACTCTGTGGACCAACCATCAACAATCAGCTCACATTATGTCTGTCCACACCAACAGGTGGACACACCTGGACGTCAACATCAGTCATATGACCCCCTGTAGTGGGACAGGTGTCCTGGTCCTGCTGATCCCACTGAGAACCAACATGTGAGTGAGTTTGGAACTTCACACTCAGTGTTTGAGTTGATCAACAGGTTTAGTTCAGTTCATCAGGATCCACATCAGTGACCTCATGGCTGCAGGACTGAACTCACTTTAGTTCCATAGAAATGTCATTTCACACACTGAAGAACATTTACTGAACAGTCTGTTCACACTAAACAAAGGGACACCTGTCAGCCAATCACATTTCAGAAGCCCCACCCCCTTGCTATTTTTGGTGCATTTCCCCATTGTCTTCAAATGCAGCTAAGTTTACAGTAAAATATCTCAGTAAGTTTTCTATCTAAATACATGACATTTTCAGAAAAGGAAGATGACCACATGTAGATTTTATATGTATATTATCAATAACAGTGTCTTTATTGGGACTGTGGTTTGACCTTGTGAAATCTGGAAAATAAACTGGAAACTTTTACCAACCTCTATATTTATTGACCAATTAAACACAAACCAAATATGATATATACTCATGAAACCTTTTGAGAATAAATGAGTCCATTTACACACACATTAATCACATCATGATCATGACTTCGGAGTTATCATATTATTAAAGTGATCATGTAAACAGGATCATCTGATTTATCAGATAACCACTGGATTATGAAAAATCTGATTAAATCTGTCATGACCTCCGCTCCGGTGACCTTTTCCCCAGTCATCTCCACACTCACCTGGTCCCGCACTGCGCAGCTGCAAGCCGTTCCTCATCTGTGGCTATAAAAGCAGTAAGGCTTGCAGTTGCCAGTGCGGGACCATTCAGTATTGTCACCTCCATAACCCGGACAACTTTGACCATCTCCTCAATCACCATAACCCGGACATTCATCATCACCACGGACTCTGACCGTTGCTCCCAGGTTTTGTCTGTCTTGTCTTTATGTTTCTTAGTTTTGTTATTAAATTATTTTTTCCTTCAGTACTGTGCAATGGAGTCCTCCTTCACCTCACCCCTATCCTGACAGAATGGTCCCGCCAACCATCTGGACTCCGCCAGTGCTGAAGAGACCCTTTTTGTTTTAGTCTTCCCCGGTCTGTTCTGTCTAAAGTCTGTCCAGTCTTGCGTTCTGTCCCGTTCTGTGTCTCTGCCCAGCGTTCTGTGTCTCTGCCCAGCGTTCTGTGTCTCTGCCTAGCGTTCTGTGTCTCTGCCTAGCGTTCTGTGTCTCTGCCTAGCGTTCTGTGTCTCTGCCTAGCGTTCTGTGTCTCTGCCTAAGCGTTCTGTGTCTCTTCCTAAGCGTTCTGTGTCTCTTCCTAAGCGTTCTGTGTCTCTTCCTAAGCGTTCTGTGTCTCTTCCTAAGCGTTCTGTGTCTCTTCCTAAGCGTTCTGTGTCTCTTCCTAAGCGTTCTGTGTCTCTTCCTAAGCGTTCTGTGTCTCTTCCTAAGCGTTCTGTGTCTCTTCCTAAGCGTTCTGTGTCTCTTCCTAAGCGTTCTGTGTCTCTTCCTAAGCGTTCTGTGTCTCTTCCTAAGCGTTCTGTGTCTCTTCCTAAGCGTTCTGTGTCTCTTCCTAAGCGTTCCGTGTCTCTTCCTAAGCGTTCCGTGTCTCTGGCGAAGCCTTCCGTGTCTCTGGCGAAGCCTTCCGTGTTTCTGGCTAGCATCTTTTCCGTCTCTTTGGTCTTTTTGGTCTCTTTGGTCGGTCTGTTCTGTCTGTGGCTGTCCCTACCTGTTGCCCGTTGCTGGCTCCTGTCCCCTGTCCCTGACTCTTGCCCGTTGCTGGCTTCTTAGTCCCTGTCCCTGACTCTTGCCCGTTGCTGGCTTCTTAGTCCCTGTCCCTGCCTGTTGCCCGTTGCTGGCTTCTGTCCCCTGTCCCTGCCTGTTGCCCGTTGCTGGCTTCTGTCCCCTGTCCCTGCCTGTTGCCCGTTTATGGTTGCCTGTCTCTTCCTGTCTCTGCTTGTTGCCCGTCTCTTCCTTACCCCGGACCTTTTTGCCGTGTCTGGCCGGGTTTCGCCCCGGACCTTTTTGCCGTGTCTGGCCGGGTTTAGCCCCGGACCTTTTTGCCGTGTCTGGCCGGGTTTCGCCCCGGACCTTTTTGCCGTGTCTGGCCGGGTTTCGCCCCGGACCTTTTTGCCGTGTCTGGCCGGGTTTCGCCCCGGACCTTTTCCCCGTGTTCGACCCGGTATCGCCCCGGACCTACTTGCGGTGTTCGGGTCTGTATCGCCCCGGACCTGTTCCCTTGTTGCCCCCGTGTCGGCCCGGTCCTTTTGTTTCCTCGTTTTGTCCTGTCTTTGTTTAGTGCCTTGTCTCTGTTCCTTTTTGTCGCCCCTGCCAGAGTCCGTGGTGACCCCACGCAATCAGTTTTGCTCCTGCTACCACCCCAGACCACTCATTCCAGTCCGCCCTACCCAGAGGAATTCCACACCACTCTGCCCAGAGGGTACTCCGCCCAGGGGGTTTCCACACCGCCCTGCCCAGAGGGATGCCACACCGCTCTGCCTAGAGGGTACTCCGCCCAGGGGGTTTCCACACCGCCCTGCCCAGAGGGATTCCACACCGCTCTGCCCAGAGGGTACTCCGACCAGGGGGTTTCAATGCCGCCCTGCCTGGAAAAATACTACTTAAAATGTTTTTTTTTTTAGCTCTGGACAATGGGGGGGGGGTTCTTTGTCTTTTGTTTTTTAGGGGCGTCAGGAGCCGCCCCTTAGGGGGGGGTACTGTCATGACCTCCGCTCCGGTGACCTTTCCCCCAGTCATCTCCACACTCACCTGGTCCCGCACTGCGCAGCTGCAAGCCGTTCCTCATCTTTGGCTATAAAAGCAGAAAGGCTTGCAGTTGCCAGTGCGGGACCATTCAGTATTGTCACCTCCATAACCCGGACAACTTTCACCATCTCCTCAATCACCATAACCTAGACATTCATCATCACCACGGACTCTGGTCGTTTGTTCCCAGGTTTTGTCTGTCTTGTCTTTATGTTTCTTAGTTTTGTTATTAAATTATTTTTTCCTTCAGTACTGTGCAATGGAGTCCTCATTCACCTCACCCCGATCCTGACAAAATCAACTGAATTTATTGATAATACTCCAATGTCTTCCTACATTTATACAGTTTAATCAGATTTATTTCATTCATTTCCATCTACACATGTGTAAAAGTTACGTAGTCAAACATAAACAGAAGACAATAACAGGAAGTTTGATTCTATCATCACTGTGTGTATGTACTCAAAGAAATGTGATAATGGACTCCAGTGTCTGAAGCAGAGTTTTTGATAATCACAGTTTTTAAGTGAATGTAAATGCATCAGATCTAATTCTAATTATCTGATTACTCTATTATCAGATTTTTATGGTCATGTAAACACACTCAATAATGTAAAGAATCTGAACTGAAAATAAACACGTTATAAACTAAAGTCACTGTTTGATGTTTTATAAACAGTCGTCGCCTCTGACATTTACATTAAACTTACGTTTCAGAAAAGTCTGGTGGGGCCCCCATGGAGCGGTCACTCCTGAAGGACACAGAACTGGATCCAGGACCAGGTCCAGAGGACTCTGGTCTGTGATGGATCCTGTTCATCAGGAAAACAGAGAGTTTAGTTTTCAAACAAAGTGTTAGAAAATGATCAAGACACTGAACATCAATAAAGTCTGAAGTTCTGATTAAAAAACACCAACAAACTAAAATTAAAACAAAATCACATCAGAATCATTTAGATTTACAATAGTAGAATAAGTTTTCACACACCCTTAAGATTTTATAGTTTAAAATATTTGCAGAAAAATATTTTTTGTTTCAAAAGATGTGGCTGCATCAGACAAACAGATGCAAATATTGTTTTTGTTTATTGTTTAGAAGAAGAAAAAAGTAAATTATTGAGAGTTTGAACATGTCATGTCCTGGATGTTTTTTCTGCTGAAACATCCAGTTTGGACCTGGACAGAACTGAGCATGTGCAGAAGGAGCATGTGGGTTTGGAGAAGGAACAGTACTGGGCAGATTTAATGACTGAAGGATGATTTTAATGGAATATATCATAAATGCATGGGCTGGAAAAAAACTTCTTTCCTCTGTAAGTTAATCAGGTCATTAATAATTATTGAGTGTAAATAAATAATGATATTAATGTATTTTAGTCAGATGTTGTTGAGTCCAACCAGGTGAATCTAATGACAGACTATTTGTATGTGTGTGTCCACAGCCAACCATCATATTTCCACCCAGCTGATGGATAGACCTACTACTGTATGGAAACATGGCACTGAAAACTGAACACACAACACTGTCCATCACATGAGGGAATCCAAAGCCAGTTTCCAGGTGAGTCCTGGAGGATCTGTTCATCCATGTGTCTGTGCTCACATCAACATTTACATACAAGTGTTTTTGAGTCACACTCTGGTGTAAAGTTATTCATATTGTTCTGTAGGTGAAACATTTTCCTTCTGTTTAACTTGTTGTTTCACACTTGACTATAAAGATGGTTTGACTTGAGTTGTTATTGAATGAGGACAACGTACTCTGACTCTGATGGACGTTTCTGTTGGAAGTTAATAAGAAAGTCCTTGGAGTCATCACTCTTCATGGACACACAGCTGGGTCCTGGTCCTGGTCCTGGTCCTGGTCCTGGTCCTGGTCCTGGTCCTGGTCCTGGTCCTGGTCCTGGTCCTGGTCCTGGTCCTGGTCCTGGTCTGTGAATAGTGATGTCAGTGGTTTTAGTGCTGAGCTCTGACATGGAGAACAGTGGTGGACAGATCCAGATGGTGGTCTTACCTCTGAGTCATGAGGGGTCTTTCAGGTCCAGGTCTTGGGGGGTTCCTTTTGGAGGTCTTTGAGGGAGAGGCTCCCTCCTCTGTGTCCTCACACTGATCCATTCTGCTGAATCCACATCAGTCACACAAACACTGAAAACACATCAGAGTTTGAGACGTGGTTCTATGATGGACAAACATCAGATGTGGAGCAGCGGTTCAGAGGTGAACCAGACTGAGGGTTTAGGACAAAAACCTGCATCACACATCTGATATGGTCTGAGTTTAATCTAGATGTGACTTAATGAAGAGAGAGAGAGAGAGAGAGAGAGAGAGAGAGAGAGAGAGAGAGAGAGAGAGAGAGAGAGAGAGAGAGAGAGAGGGGGGGGGGGGGGGGGGGGGGGGGGGGGTTATTGTTTGTTCCAAGTAAAAACACAAATTCCTCTTTTGTCACAACTGTAAAACTACATTTAAAACCACAGTCAGATATTAAAAACACACTCAACTGCACAAAACAATGGATAAAAACAATTAAAACACATCAAATGAGTAAAACCACAGTGCAGAGGGGCCAAAGATTTTCGAGAACTGTTTTTCTTAGCCAGTGAGGTTCTGTGGGAGGGACATGAAACAGTGGTGGTGTGTGTGTGTGTGTGTGTGGGGGGGGGTTCTTCATCGTTAAACACCTGTGCAGTTGACATGCGAGGGGGGGGGTGATTTTACTGCCTGGTTTAATATTGGGGACAGTTTAGTTTAGTGTTTGATGGTGATAAAGTTGAAGCAGGTTGAGACAATAATTCCTCTATTATGTGCAATTAATACAAACATATTTATATATTATTCTTATTCATCTCCACATAGTTTTATTCCTCCTGTATATACCGTATTTTTTTCAATCCCGTATATTTTGTATAGTGTACATAGCATATAGTCTTTTTCTCAATATGTGTTTGTGTACATATATTATTTATTTATCTATATGTTTCTTCTCTTACTGTCCCTCTATTGCTCTACATTGCTGGCTACTGTAACATGTGAATTTCCCTGTTGTGGGATCAATAAAGTCTATCTTCTCTTAGGGCCTATTCACACTGCACTCAGAAAATCCGGACTTTCCAGGAAAGTTCGAACCTTATTGACAAGTGTGAAACCTCCCCCGAACCTTGGTCCGGACTAAAGACTGAGTCTTTGGTCCGAGCTGAGGAGGTAGTTTCGGTCCGGACCAAGGTTCGCTGGTGCACAGTGTGAAACGTCTGTTTAGGAAAGTCCGGACTATCGGACCAATTACGTCACCGTCACGTGCGCGGAATCTAGTCAACGTCCAAGCATGAGTCGCGGCAATGCATGGAGAGACGAGGAAACCAGGACGAGCAAAATGCCAAAAATCGCCTCCTCCTTGCTTGTCTACATATAAGCGTACCATCTGCTGAAGACGCCTCGCATTCCTGGAGACAAGCCACTGGTGGGAACACTGGTACGAGAGTTAGCAACATTGCCAAACAGGGGCAAAAATTATGAAACTAGTAACTGTGTCCATTATCTGGGAGCATTTCCTGCAACAGTGTAGCGCGCTCATCTACTAACCAATCAGGGTCGAGTATAGAGAGATGCACGCTGTACACGCATTGACGACATGACGTTCTAAAGTCCGTTGGTCCACTTGATTCAATACAGTGTGAATGAAGACTGTAAATAAAGTCCGGATTATTAGTACAGTGTGAAAAGGCAAAAAAAAGGTTCTGGTCCGAACCTTGGTCCGGACAGTGCGAACCTTGGTCCGGACTTTACCATGTGAATACGCCCTAAGATGGTCTAGGTGAGGATGGATTCACAGAGTGACCTGGAAACAAGGGTTCAAATGTCTGTGCTGAGTTTACTGAGCATGTGCAGACGCTACTGTACCTTCTTGTTCACAGAGTGTGTGTTTGTGTGTTGTCCAAAGGACAGACAGGTGTCCATGTGTGTCCCCAGGTATTTAAAAGTGTGAACCTGCTCTACGCTCAGACCATGGATCCACAGGGGATGGAACAGTTCTGGGCTTTACCCAAAGAAACAACATAAATATAATGAAGTTAATTCAATGTAAACAGCTGCTGTTTATCACCTGATCATATTCAACTAGATCATTATCACCTAACTACACTGGTCTACAAATAAAATGAACCAAACTAATGAAATGTTCCCACATGTGTGTTAGTGATAAAGAAACTTCAAGTCTTAAATGATGGTTGGATCAAGTTTCCCAGATCAGTCTGGGTTCAAAATATGAAATAGTTAGAATGAATAGGTTTTAGTCCAAAGGAATATTGGTGTCAGATCTACTAGATCTACTTCAAACACAGTCTGCACATTATGATCCATTCACTTTACAGGTTCTTTCTAGTGGAATATTTACTAATCCATTGTATACATGAACATAAACCAACATATATGTGGAATAACACACCATCATATATCTATAATTCAGCAGATCTCTGTCTGTAGTGTGTCCTGTTTGTTTGAGGAACACCTAACACCTGCACAACTCCACCAAATGATCTGAGATTTGGAGGATGACTTTCCAGTAATATGATGGATTGCAGAGCAAAGTTTCTCACTATTACGACATAAAACAATGAAGATATTAAAGTAAATTCATTGCTCTTTCTAACTTTGCTGCTCTGAGCATTGCCAAGCCCCGCCCCCTGATTTGGCTGATTTTTTCAATTGCGCTAGGCTTTTTTTTTTTCTTAAACACAATTCTGTCATTTTCACTCACGCACAGAAAGTGAGCAAGAGTGTTGGGTACCGAAAGTCAGTATAGGTATGGAACCAGGGGAATCATTCACGATAGTAACCAGACGGAAATGTAACATGTATTTGGGTACCACACATGCAGCTGTTGTTTAATTACACCCTCTCTCCACTGTTAAATGGAAGTTTACAAAAGCAGTGGTGCAGACAAACACATGTCAAAGGCGAAGGTGAAATGTGTGGTTACAGTTCACAGGAAGTTCCAGATGCTTCCATGTGATACAGGTGTTAAATACATTTACATGAATATGACTGATTTAATGAAGCACTTGATGACACAGTGTTTACTAAAGCCTCTGTGAAGAGCTAGCACTGTGCTAATAGCACTAGCCTAGCACTGTGCTAATAGCACACTTAGAAATGACAGATCCAAAAGATGAATGTTCAGACCAGCTACTGTACAGATACTGGACCATATACGTGAATTCATCAACAGGTGATGTGGGTAGGTGGTTGCCCCAACTAATTATTATAGTCTTTCTTTCTGCTCCTTTCAACTCATTTCATCCACTTTCACAACACATCAGTAGCAAACAATGTCACATTTTGTACAGGCTGTTAGAATCTGTAAAATTCTATAAAGGATCTAGTTCTGAGCTGGGTCCTGGATCCTGGGTCCTGCTGGATCCTGGGTCCTGCTGGGCCCTGCTGGGTACTGCTGGGCCCTGCTGGGTACTGCTGGGCCCTGCTGGGTCCTGGGTCCTGGGTCCTGCTTCAGGAATGAATTGAGGCGAGCCAATGAGAAAGGTCCAAATCATCAAGGTCTGAGGTTCTTGCGGTTTATTGCCATCACATGTAAAAGACACAATTGATCAGCACTGATCACCAGCCAAAAGTCTAATGTACCTTTGTTTACACTACATTTGGTCATTTGTTGTCCCCTCATCTGTCTCCCCACTCACAGGTGGAGCTTGAGTTACTCCAGTTCGTGGTCGGTTCCAAATGGTTCCCTATCTAAGTACATGTGCCCTGGTTTATTTCTGTTGTTTACATATTTTAACCCAAACAATCATGGTCTATCATGGTCTGGCTCCTGGACTACATCCTTGTTTCGTGGCTACAGACCCTTTTTTTCCCAAACAATTGTCTTTTGTGGCTGTTACCCCCCAAGGCCATAACCGGCTCTAGGCTCAGCTGGGCTGACCAGGTGAGATATCTAACAAGGCTCTGCACTAGTATATATTAAAAATCTGAACTAACCAGCACTAAAGTCATTTGTTTTCTGATTCATCTGAGTATGTATGGAAGATTTAACACATTTAATGTCTGAAACACATACTTTCTAAAAAAAAAAATGTAGAGCAGTGTTATAAGTGAGTTCATCTGAAGGAAACACTGAGATAAACAACTGTAACGACCAACAACTGCTTTAATTCACATGAATGATTCACTTTTATGAGACTAAATATGAGACGTGGATGATCAATGTTCCAACACAGAAACAAAGTCCAACAATAAAACAATGTCGTCTGATAAAACAGCATCACTTTATAGTTTCAATGGATGTTTTTTTGTTGTTTTTAGGTCAGAACAGTTTTACACCAGCTCCAAAAGTGTCAGGATGCTTCATAAAATGTGAATAAAAGCAGAATAACATGATTTGTAAATCTAATAAACTCATATCTTTCCACATTTGAACACAGCAAAGAGATCAAATTATTAATGAAAATTAACTGTTTAAAGAAAAACACCCAAAGGTCATTTTAAAGTAATGGATGCAACATATGTGTAAAAGGTTGAGACGAATGAAACAAAAGACTGGAAAAGAAAAAACTGAAGGAACATTTTACATCTAATGAGTTTAATAATCAACAGACCAGACATGACTGGACATAAAAGGATGATGTTAGAGACAGAGTCAGTCAGTAAATATGGACTGAAACCTGAAACATCAGTCCTGGATGTGGATGATCTTCAAGGCTTGGAATTGGGGTCATAGAATAAAAAGTAAATTTAGGCTGAATTCACTGATGACACAGTCTGAAATGAAAAATGTTGGTGTTGAATCAAAAATGTTTGTGGAATAATCACTTCCATGTAATGATGTTTTATACTGAAAAGATTAAATAAATATAAGTGTATCAGATACATAGAAGAAACTGAGCTGAAATCAGTTTAAATGAAGTTAATAATCAACATGTCAGTGATGTCACTGGGTCCCATGTGACTGTATTGGTTCCATGTAAAATAGAACATCAGTCTTTGATCAGATTTCTGTCGCACATTTTTACTGACCAATCACAATACAGTGGAGTGTGATCTGTACAGACTCTAGGCTTTGCACATGTGTGTGTTCATGCCTCGTCAAATTACACACACTTAGAGTTAAGGTTAGGGTCATGGGAGCCGCAGATTTAGGTTTATTTATTTTTTTATTGACACGTGACCAAATGGCGTCCGTATCAAACCAAAGAAGAAACGATCTGACATGAAAATTGATTTCATGAGATTCAACTTTTAAGATAAGATAAACTTTATTGATCCCACATCTGGGAAATTCACACGTCACAGTAGCCAGTGATATACTGTGATAGGAGAAGAGAAGAAACATATAGATAATAAATAATATATGTAAACACAGTGTTCACAGTGACTTTATGTCAGTGAATTCATTAAAGTAGTTTAATTAATAAATTAATTAATTAATAATGACATTTGTACAGAGTAACTGGGTCCTGAGTAAACAAGTACATGTCAGCGCTCTATTTTCCCACACAGGTGGTGAGCCATAAACACCTCCCAAAAGCAGCTCCAGAGGGAGGAGGTCTGGTCTGATCCTGTTGTTTGGACCCAGTCGCTGTCCCTCCCCAAATATTGACCTTGGTCCACTGACACCTTACCTCAGGGACGAGGTCACTAATCTGGGGGATAAATTTGATTCTGATTTTAATTTTTATAAACAGATTAGCTCCATTTTTTCCCAGTTTTTATCAATTCAGCCAGATAATTAAGGTCAATTTGATCTAGATCTGACTGAGAAATTTTTATTCATGGTTTAAATGACTGTAATGTCCTGTAGGCAGGCGTCAGTCAGAGCGCTCCAACACAACTCTGCTGCTCCTCTGTCCTAGTGTCCCTACACTGTCTCCCCCTTGTCCTAGTGTCCCTACACTGTCTCCCTCTTGTCCTAGTGTCCCTACACTGTCTCCCTCTTGTCTTAGTGTCCCTACACTGTCTCCCTCTTGTCCTAGTGTCCCTACACTGTCTCCCACCTTGTCCTAGTGTCCCTACACTGTCTCCCTCTTGTCCTAGTGTCCCTACACTGTCTCCCTCCTTGTCCTAGTGTCCCTACACTGTCTCCCTCTTGACCTAGTGTCCCTACACTGTCTCCCACCTTGTCCTAGTGTCCCTACACTGTCTCCCTCTTGTCCTAGTGTCCCTACACTGTCTCCCTCTTGTCCTAGTGTCCCTACA
Organism: Siphamia tubifer; assembly: GCA_020466265.1. Taxonomy (NCBI): domain Eukaryota; kingdom Metazoa; phylum Chordata; class Actinopteri; order Kurtiformes; family Apogonidae; genus Siphamia; species Siphamia tubifer. Next base: position 45,303,604 of record CM035796.1, read on the forward strand.
CTGTCTCCCACCTTGTCCTAGTGTCCCTACACTGTCTCCCTCTTGTCCTAGTGTCCCTACACTGTCTCCCTCTTGTCTTAGTGTCCCTACACTGTCTCCATGTGCTTTACAGAATCCATTTTAAGCTTTTATTGTTTGTTTTTTTTATCTTTAAATAACTTTGCTCCGCCATATTTATCAACTGACCAGTTGCTTCTGTTGGTCCCTAAGATCAGCTGACCAGTTGCTTCTGTTGGTCCCTAAAATGAGGTGGAAGCTTAGAGGTGACTGAGCGTTCAAAACTTTTGCACCAAAACTCTGGAATGAGTTTCCACTGGTTGTGAGACTGGCCTCTTCTTTCTAAGTTTTTAACTCAAAGTTTAGAAACATATTATTTCTCTTTGGCTTTAACACTCTCTTATTTGGCATCTGCAAACACTGAGCTGACATAAACCTGTTTCTTTTGTCATTGTGGTGTTTTTTTCTTTGGTTTCCCCTGTGAATATTTTTAAATGTGTCACATAAATACAGTTGATTGATGGATCCTGTTAGTGTGAATCAAAGCCATGTACAGACGTGTGCTGGGAGCTCCACTTACTGTAGCTGAACGCTGTCTGAAGGCGTCTGTAGAGACAAAGCTCTGGGTTCGTCTTCAGCCACCAGTCCGTCCTGACGCTCACAGCCTCTGCTCCTTCTGCTTTTTCTGCCTCGTGTCTCTGAGACGAAGCGGTGACCAGTAAAGACCATAAACCAGTCGCAACCTGCAGGATCAGGTCAACGTTCAGCTGATGCAGCTTCAGAGAACGTGATAATAACAAACATTTATTGGACCATAAATGTCCTTATCACTTCTGTCCTCTCTGTTTTCACACTGTGTATCCACCATTAATCGACTACAGTCTAAATCCACACTGACTGACTTTAGCTTTGACACATATCACTTACAGCAGCTTTATGTTATTCTATCATGAACTTTAGGAATGTTACCGTATATTCTGGAATATAAGACACACTTAAAAACATTTCATTTTCTCCAAAAAACACAGTGCGTCTTATAATCCAAAGCTTCTAATATGGACTCATTCTGGTTGTTGCTTAGTGACTTGGAAGCCATTTTGTGTCCTACACAGTGTGGAGTAAAACATACTGTACATCCCATAATATTACAGTGTGTGTATAAGGACTGAACTGAAAAAGTCAGTGTATTGTGTTGGATTTGACGAGTTATAAGTGAACTATTAGGACAGTTATTGTGAATACACTAACATTTGATTTAGCAGAATGAGAGTGTGTTTTATTACATGTTATATGTTAGTTTTTATATCAGAATTATGATTTTTATCTCCTGATCATGAGTTTTTAATAACATAATTTGGACTTTTTTAATGTTAGATTTATTGTGTTTTGTTACAACTCATTAAGGTTAACAGTTATAGTGAATACACTTATTAACATTTCAACAAAGGTCAGAGCTATTGTCAACATGTTTAAGGCCAAACAAAATAATACGTGTGGTTCCGGTCACCCGACCGACCCAATTTTTTTACGACGAAAATGCCGACTATGTAAACATTTTATCAGTTTGTCAAAATAAATTAAATATAATGAACCGGCCGACTGCCGACTCTTATCTTCGAAATTCCCAATGACTGATGATGAGAGAATTTATTTCTCCGTATTTAGTCCGTATTCATGTTTACCAACATCTGTCACCTGTCTGACCACCGTGATTTATGACTAGCGACAAACGACGACCATATACATGGTGTCCATGTCCATCAAAACAACCCTCAATGCATGTGATTGCTGCGCCAGTTTTGATTGGCTGTTGGCCTCTTGATGAATCTTTGGTACATGGTCTGTTAATTTCCCACTCACTTCACACTTGGTTTGTTTCAAAAACACCAGCGTTTGTTTATTCATTGGGAAGACGGTTTCATATCTTTATGGAGCATCTCTTGGTCACAAAGACTTGTGTGCCTGGTGTGGGGAACCAAATACAAATCCTCTTCCAGAGCTAAAAAATAAATTTAAAACTGTACTCCCGCTCTGTCAAGATTGTGAGGAATGTGAAGAAGCCAGTAACAAAACAGCAGTATGGTAAGAGGAAATAAGTTGAACAGTAAATAGATAGCTGTATATGTCCACTAAAGCCTTCAATATTGGGGCCTTTATTTCATTAAAATAATATTTAGATGTGGATAGAATTTACATTTGTAGTTAAACTGTATTTTTGTTGAAAAAAAATCAATAAAAGACAAAATGTTGATGTCAAATCTGATTTTATTGTATTTCAATCATCTAAAATTCATTTATGCTCTCTTAAAACATTCTGTAAATATACATGTACATGTACATGGAAAATCTGAGGCAATGTGTTGATTTTCTAACTGCGGAAAGCATAACTGATATTAAATCTGAATTTTTGGAGCTTCTTTTTAGAAGACGGGTATATACAATTGTAAATAAAATAAAATATGGATGACCGACCTACCTACCCAATTTTTCCTATCCATGTGATGGGAACCACATATATTATTCTGTTTGGCCTAATAAAGTTTGACTGACTTTTGTTTTGCCTAATGCGTCTTATATATGCAAAAAATAGAAAATAAACATTCAGTGACAGTGCGCCTTATGATGCAGAAAATAGGGTCATATGTTAAGTCTCAGAGACAGATGGTCCTGACCTTATAATTGAACCTTCTGTAAATTTAACCTTCCTCTTGTGTTAGGGTCGGCACCCACCCCTTTAAGGTTTGAAATGTTAAATTAGGCCTCGACCGATTATATTCTGCATTTTAGGATTTTCGGTATCGGCCCCAATTTCTACATATTTCCACCAATAATTTCATATAATTTTCAGAAGCAAATTCGTGGTCATTTCATTGTGAGCGCAGCTGTCTAACTTCTGCTCTCACCACACTGAGTGTACGAGCACTGCCACGCCCCTTACAACATCTGATTTGTTTAGCAAAAGGAAAACAGCCAATCAACATGCAAGGCTGTTGAATGCTGTGAATGGTTCCAAGGGGGGCACGGTGGGAGTACAAGTTCCCCTCAAGGTAAGTATACACGAAGCCTTAACTCATGAAATAAGTCACAAACACCAAAGCACAGCATCACAATGTTTAATTCATGTCAACGTTCATCAGGTTTCTATCATATCACTCTGCTATGATTTTCACCTGGACTGTTTGAACAGATGTCGTGTCTGTCTGAACATGTCACAGATGTTCTGCAGCACACTTCACTCAACCATGTCTATGTGCTCAACTGTCATGGAAGCTAGTAGCAGCATGTGGAAAAAACTAAACATGTCAGAAGTTTAGGACCATTGTATGCTGCATAAGGAAGACAACAGTATGCACATGGCAAATTAGTATTAGCATTAGCCTAGCACTGCTGTATTTGCTACAACACCTGAACTGAACGCATCCATACTTCAACAACACTTTGTTTTGCTGACTGGTAAATACTAGCATGTGTTAGCATGTAGCCTCACTGGTGAATTCTAGCATCTGTTAGCATGTAGCCTCATTGGTGAATTCTAGCATCTGTTAGCATGTAGCCTCATTGGTGAATTCTAGCATCTGTTAGCATGTAGCATCACTGGTGAATACTAGCATCTGTTAGCATTTAGCCTCATTGGTGAATTCTAGCATCTGTTAGCATGTAGCCTCACTGGTGAATACTAGCATCTGTTAGCATATAGCCTCACTGGTTAATACTAGCTTCCTGTTAGCATGTGGCCTCCCTGGTGAATACTAGCATATGATAGCATGTAGCCTCATTGGTGAATACTAGCATATGTTAGCATGTGCTCTCATTGGCAAATTTTAGCATCTGTTAGCATGTAGCCTCACTGGTGAATACTAGCATCTGTTAGCATATAGCCTTCTTGGTGAATACTAGCATCTCTTAGCATGTAGCCTCACTGGTAAATACTAGCATATGTTAGCATGTATCCTCATTGGTGAATACTAGCATATGTTAGCATGTAGCCTTATCAGTGAATAATAGCATCATTTACAGTAATGGGGGGATATAGAAATCAAATTATTAGATTTTGGTGGCGATCCAGGGGATGGTGACACTTTGGTGGAGGTCTGTGCTCTCAGAGTGCTTTTCTTCTTCTTCTTCTTCTTCTTCTTCACTTTATATATGGTTTAATTCTGGTTCTGCTTAATGACTTGGAATTGACATTTTATCTCATTATTTTTGCTTTTTATCTCAGAAATGTAACTTTTTACCTCCACTAAGCAGGTTATGTTTTTGTCTGTTAGTTATTTAGCAAGACAACTCAGAAACTTATGGATGGATTTTGATTAAATTTACAGGGTAGGTTGGTAATGGAGAGATCTAGTAATGATTAGATTTTAGTGGTGGTGTGGAGGAGGGGGGTCTACCTTGGCGGAGGTTTGTCCTCTCAGAGTGGTTTTCCAGTTATCTCATAATTTAAAGTTTTTATCTCATGATTTGTCTTCGTTTAATGTGCCTTATAGTCCAGTAGACCTTATATATGAAAAATATAAACCATTCATTGACAGTGCGCCTTATAGTGCAGACGATCCGGTAATAATAATTTTATTATTGTTGTTAAACTATCATCATATTCCAGTCTAAATATTGTTTTTGTGTTGCCTTCACTGCCTTTCCTTTACTTAGTTTTTGGAAGTTGAAAATCAGTTGTTTTAGTCCACATTTAGATGAAAAAAAGCACAGTTCACAAATTATTTTTCTTACAAGTGTGTTTGATGTTTCATAAAAACAAAGGTCATGAATTTTGAAATAACAAAATGTTTGACTTAAAAACATTATATAAATGAAAATATCATCTGTTATCAATGTGAAAAAACATAGATTATTTATATTCAGTTTTCTGTAAGTGCATAGATGTTCAAATACAAAAAATAAAGTGAGACAGACAAATTATAAATGGAAGGAAGAACCAGGCACCTGTAGATAAACAGGAAGACTTTACAAACAGCAGCTTTTACATGTTAAGGCACAAAAACTACTTTAGAAATTTTTAAGCATCTGAAAATCTTTATGCAAATATAAAATACACAGGTATCTGACTTTACAACAGAAGATAAAAGGCTGTAATGCAGTGACAGAAAGGTGGAAAAACAGAACCATGAACAGTCCCTGTAACATTTGATATTTTGTTTTCAAAACAGATGTCCGTAAATACACCCGTTTTTTTTTTTTTTTTTTTGTGTGTCTCCTCACCTGAAGCACTTAAAGGGATAGTTCACTATTTTCACATGAATGTGTTTGTCATCAGTGTCTTTACTCTGGTGCACCCACACTGACTTACCCCCCACAGTGTCCTGTGAGTCAAGTTCTGGTCCAGTTTTGGTCAAAGCTAAAGTAGTTCTGGCAGGTTTCCTGGGGTCAACAAAATAAAACGTGTTTCTTCTCAAAACAGTATGTGTTGGAATGAGTGATTTATTTACATAACATAACCGTCACGGAACAAAAACTCACACCTCGTAATTGCTTAGAGCTACTTTCTCTCAATAGTGATCAATGCGCTAGCGTTGTCACTGCTAACAGCTGTGCACCTGCACGTAGCAGCTACGGCCATGGCTCAGTTGGGAGAGCGGGTCGTCCATTGACCGAAGGGTTGGCGGTTCGATTCCCGCTCTGTCCTAGTCAGTCCGTTGTGTCCTTGGGCAAGATACTTTACCCTCCTTGCCTCCAGTGTCACTCACACTGGTGTATGAATGCATATGAATGTTTGGTGGTGGTCAGAGGGGCCGTAGGCGCGAAATGGCAGCCACGCTTCTGTCAGTCTGCCCCAGGGCAACTGTGACTACATATGTAGTTTACCACCACCAGAGGGAGCATGTGAGAGTGAATGAATCAATAATGAATAATAATGAATAATGAATAATGAATCAATAATGATCAATAATGTAAAGTGCTTTGGGTGCCTTGAAAAGCGCTATAGAAATCTAATCCATTATTATTATTATTACAAACACTGCCGAACAACTGATGAAACTACAGTGGTACCTCTACTTACAAAAAACCCAGCTAACAAATAATCCAAGTAATGAAAAACCTTTACCTCAATTTTTCGTCTCTGAACACGAAAGAAAATTCTATTTACTAAAGGAAACTCCATCCCCAAAGACATAAATACCATGTACATTACTGTACGTACTGTACATAACTAAGTAATGTACGTAAATACGTCATGTATATACCATCCCATTGGTCATGAGGGAGCTACCCATGATGCTTTTCATGAGCCTTTGACCCTCATTCATCACAGAGTTTTAACTATATACACGTACAAGACAGAGCCACCGCTGTCCCGCGAGTCCCCCCAAGGGCACCAACCGAAACCCCACCACAGCACACACCCACCACCAGCCCAAAGAAAGTGACTCCCATCCACCAACAGAAGTGAAACAGGAAACGACAAAAAAGGAGCCATTACTCCACCAGCACAAACAACAGACATGCCGGTGAAACTCCACAAACCCTCTGAACCGGGGGAAAAGAACACCCTGAAAAAATGTCGCCAAGCCGTGTCATTGCCCACCCCGATGTTGCAAACGCCCCCCACGAAGATCAGGAAAAGCCGTCAAAGTCAATCGTCCCTGGATCTACACCCACCAAACGTCTGTCAACAAACACCACTGAAGGTGAAAGTGACAAAACAAACCCAATGGTATGAAAATGACCCACATGTCTGGTATGAAAATGACCCACATGTCTGGTTCATTTGAATGGTTTCATGTTTAATGTTCAGTCAGTGAAGTCACATTTACCCACTGACACCAATACATTACATCTAAAATATAAATCTACATTTTTTTTTTACTTTTAACACATAAAACTGGTAATTTTTTTTAATCATTTTTAAAGGGTTTAGGGGGTAGTATAAACTGCGACTAATAATAAAAAATTCACGTGATGAAAACATAATTTCATAAGTAGTGGTATCACTGTACTTTCATCAGTTGTTTGGCAGTGTTTGTAGCTGCTACGTGCAGGTGCACAGCAGTTAGCAGTAACAACGCTAGCGCATTGATTGTTATTGAGAGAAAGTAGCTCCAAGCAATTATGAGGTGTGAGTTTTTGTTCCATGACAGTTTTATTATGTAAATAAATCACTCATTCAAACATATATAGTTTTGAGAAGAGACACATTTTATTTTGGCGACCCCAGGAAACCTGCCGGGACTACTTTTGTTTTGACCAAAACCGGACCAGAACTTGACTCACAGGACACTGTCGGGGGTAAGTCAGTGTGGGTGCACCAGAGTAAAGACACTGACGACAAACACATTCATGTGAAAAATAGTGAACTATCGCTTTAAGTAGAACTACTGATTCAATTACTTTTCAGAAGTAAAAAATAAAAAAGTACAAATTCTCAATTGCAATAAAGTACAAAAATAAAACTGCATTTTTTTTGCCATGGATGAAATAATACTCATTTAACCAAGTAAAGTCATAAAGTCAGTGTTTTGAAAAGGGCTGTTCCTCCTGGTTGAAGAGGCTGTAATGTCTGTGGTATCAGTGCTATATCTGTCACATCACTGTGGAATCTGGACCAAAGCATGAGACACCAGGGAACTGTGTTCACTGGTGGAAAATGGACATGATATGTCCCCTTTAAAGGGATTATCTGGCGTAAAAATCAGTTTAGCTATTTTTTTTAGATGAGTGGGAGTACATACATGTAGTTGACATTAAAATCACACCATTCGGATCGACACAGAAACTTGGATTTTGCCATTTTGGGCCAAACTGTGTTACAGTTTTTCTCAGTTGCTTTGGTGCATTTCTCACACTTTGTACATTTGCACAACAGTTAGTGCAATTCTCAGAACATCCAGTGCAAACGGCAACACCTAGTGGATAATCTGCAAAAGCAAATCACTCTCTCAAAATAGATAGTCTATTGCACAAAAGCAAGTACTCATGCCAATGAAACTGTCATTGCCATCAACACCACAAGTCTTGACACCATAGACTATGAACAAGAAAGTCAATTGCTTTTGTCATGTTTTCATTATTCTCAGTGTTTTCCAATGCAAAAAAAATCATAACCCACTGACACTTCTGCCTGAAAGACCACTTCTAGACATTCGAAAACTTCCGTAAAGTTGCAAGTTGCTGCAGGTAGGGGCTAAATGAGTACAAGACACTGAATATGTTTCACATTTTTACAGTACTGCACTTTGTTCCCTGCAATACAGCATTGTGTAAATGAAAAAATACACCAACATTCTGTCAGTCAGAAATAAAACATAAGAAACACCCTTTTGGTAGAGCTTTGTGCAAACAATACTGTAATACAGTAATGGGACATAGTACAGTTTCATTCTGGCACATCCTGACGTTCCTGTCTGTATGGCCACATATTCTCATCGACGTCACACGAAGATTGACTCTGAGATTTCCTTTCAATCCTATGTTGTGGAGAGTTACAGTAAATGTCATTATAATGTACAGTAAACATGAGATACTGTATTACAGTGTAAACTATTGGGTAAGTGTACTTCCCAGTACTGTACATGCCTGTTCTCCCGACGAAATGTTTGAATTATAGAATTCACTGTGGTCCGTCCAACATTTGGTTGAACCCTGTGACCAGCCTCAGCCATTGTGAGACCGTGATTGATCACATGGTCCATGAGAGTTGCCCTGAATTAGGGAGAAATTAGAACATTTAGAAATTAGGGATTTGCCTTTGGCCTCTTCTCCCTGCTACTCTAGCCCTTCCTCTTCCTCTTCCTCTTCCTCTTCCTCCCCGCATCCTCACTCCTCTTTCGCGTTGCTGATCTTCCATTTGTCACAAAATTGTAGAAAGGCAAATATTCTGTCCTGCTTAGTTTATATAGTTTTGCAAATGGGGGTCCATGGGTTTCCACCCTGATTGATTGGGAACAAGTGGCTTGTCATTGGTTAGTAAACTATAGATCACACCCCCTCTTGTGAGGAGGAACTGAAGTTCACCTGAAAGTAATTGTTCCATTTACGTACTAGGAGGCATTTCAGGCAAAAAAATTATAAAGAAAAGCATAGAATTTGCTTGACATAATTTGAAAACAAGTTCATCAATTTTGTTTGTAATGACTAAAGCAATGAAATGAAGACTATTTGTTTTGTTGTGAATGACTATTCAGCATCCATTATGACATTCCATTATGACTCGAATGACAAAAGTGACTGATGATGAGCTGAAACAACATTTTATTGTATGAAAGCAACTGATACATGTCCAAGAACAATGGTAATTTGTTCAGAGGAAGGGGAAATTGCTAGTACCATGTGCACACATGACTGCATGTTGTGAAGGTTGAACTAACAGTTATGAGAATTCACTTTCTATCTGAATATTGCACCAAAGCGACTGAGAAAAACTGTAACATGGAAGTTATTCGGGAAAATATTTTTCGCTGACACGATAGTTAGACATCCTGGAAATTCACAACTTCATTGCATTCTTTTTAAAAACATAGTCCAGTATTTCATTATAAATGTAAATTAAGCTGTGTGCAACAGCAAAGCTTCATCTACTAACAGGTTGTTGTTTTCAAAAAAGAATGCAACGAAATAGTGAATTCCAGAGCGTCTAACTCTACACTCTGCAATTGACTATCTGGACAGGACTCCTTTCTTTGACTAGACTTACCCCCTGGCACTCGGCAGTACCATGACATGAATTTACTGTAGATCCTATTCTCACCATATTTGTGGAACTGTTCCAAATTCATGCCCTGGGTCGAATTTTGGAACCTTTGGCGGCCCACATTTGGCCCCAAGACCACATGTTTGAGGCCTTTTTATTTTAAGGTGTCCTTTATATTTGAGGAGGCATAAAAAAAGCTTTGGAAAAAGACGCTCTAAAATATAAAATGTAACAGGCCTAATCTGATGATTGCACCGATCTGTCGACATCCTCAGACGTACCCTGTGATGTCATATCCTGCTGCCGTGGTCTTTTTGGCGCCCTGGGCTCCATGTGCGCTAGAATGGGAGCTGTTGCTGGTACTGCGGACCAGGGTGGGACCTCTACTCGCCGTGCTGATACCTCCTCCGGCCTGCAGCGTGGGATTGCGGTACATTTGCGAGGTTGTCCGCGGCCCCGTTCCCGCTAAACCATTACCTACCGGGTACGGATACCCACCTCCAGCACGTCTTCCGCGGGCACCGTCCTGATCCTCACAGCAGGACACGCACAGCATCCCCCCTCCCAGCATGGAGATGAGCGCAGAGGCCAAGCCTACGTACAGACACTCCCCCAGCTCAAACTTCATGCTCGCGGGAATGTTGGGTCGATAGAACGTCTGGACAACTTCGTGAGTGGTCCACGACACAGGGATGAGCGCCAGGAAGCCAGCGGCGAGGAACAGGCCACCTCCGGCCCCCGCCATGCGACTCTTGACCGCACCGGAGCCGTCCAGGCAAACGGTGCACTGCATCCCCAGAGACGCTACGCTAATGGCGAGAATAGACAGCACCAGCGAGATGACCATGAGGGCGCGGGAGGCCTGCAGGTCGGAGGGCAGCGCCAGCATAGAGTTGTAGGTCTCACACTGGAAGGCTCCGGTGCTTTGGTACACACACTCCATCCACAGGCCCCGCATGTTGGCCACGGCCGTCACGATGTTGGACCCAATGTGGGCGGAAATCTGCCAGTACGGAAGCACGGTGGCGACCAGAGTACCCAGCATCCCCAGCAGGCCCAGGAAGAAGCCCATGAGCTCCAGAGCTGCGGACGCCATGGCAACGGCTGCACAAGAAGAAGAGCAAACACACACATAAGATAAGCCAAGTGACCCAGAAGAGTTTGTCCTGTAGAACATACTAGAACTGCTGATCAGACACCCGTATGGAGGACCAAACCTGACATAATTAAATATATATTTGTAAATACATAGAAAATGGTTCAATAAATTTGTTTATTAATTTTGTCCTTATTCATTAAAAATGACCCAGAAAAAGTGTTTGTCCTGTTGAACAGAGCATTTGTAAATTGATAAAGTTGGTTCAGAAAATAAGGATGAATTAGGATGAGTATTGGATTTTTTGTGTATTTTTAGTGCACTGTAATACATTTTTGTATATTTTACTATATTTTTCTGTATCTTTACAGTGCATTTTAATTAATTTTAGTGTTTTTGTGCAATAGATATTCTGTAATAGGGGGACAGCAAAAAGAAGAAACATATAGATAATAAATAATATATGTAAATAAACACAGATGTAGAGAAAAAGGAAAAAGACTGAAGATTATACAGAATATACAGTCGTGAAAAATATATACAGGAGGGATAAAACTACGTGAAAAATGATATGAACGGAGTGTAGTGGAGTATTACACATTACAGATTCCACAGTATGATGTAAATTATAAATAACAATAACAGTATTATATATACTGTATATATATATATATATATATATATATATATATATATATATATAGATAGATAGATAGATAGATAGATAGATAGATAGATAGATAGATAGATAGATAGATAGATAGATAGATAGATAGATAGATAGATAGATAGATAGATAGATAGATAGATAGATAGATCGATCGATCATTACCTTCTATAGATGAGCAGATGTGGATGTTTCTCCAGTCGATTCTCGATTCTGTTCTTTTGCTCCAGGAGCTGAAGTTGCAGCTGATGAGGATGAGGATGGTAGACGATGATGAAGAGGTGGCAGAGGCTGCAGCTCCTACAGCCGCTGGGTTTCCTGTTCAACCAGCATCTGCTCCTCCAGCAGGAAAAAAAAAACAATAAAGGATTGAGCCAGGCTGCGTGGTCCAACCTGTGGACACGCTAACAGCTGATGATCTGCTTCACACACACACACTTACAACACCATCGGCTGTTATTTTTAAAGACTGAACCCAGTCCTTGGGTTTTATCTGATGAAGTAGCTACAGTTCCTGTTGGAAAACCACCTTACTTAGACGTCTAGGAAGTCGTACGGCACACGCTCCAGTTGCAGCACATTGTTGTTTCTGTCACTTTCTGCCTCTTCTGTCATGATCAGATGCTCTACTGTCTTTGTTTAACAGCCTTATCTTTGGTTCCGGACCTTCACCTTCCTGTCATGTACACACTGACACTTCAACTCTTGTCCGGGTTGTTGTTGGCAGGTTAATAATTTTCCCTGAAGCTAAAACCAACAAAAACACCTAGACCTTTGGTCCACCATCAGCAGCAGCAGTCCCAAAAAACAAAATGCTCCAAAAAAAGACGGGATTCATTGGAGCTTTGATCTTCTACACAGAACAGACTTTTGTTCTCCAGCAGTTATAAAAATGACTTAAACTAGTTGTAATTACAGTGGTACCTCTACTTACCAGAGGTGGTTTTGTACCGTGAGTTTTTCATAAATAGTCACATTTTATATGTAAAAGACCTGAGTCCTTCCAAGGCCCTAAATACTACCCCTTAAACCCTTAAAAAATTATACAAATGTCCCAACTTAGTATGATATATGTGTTAAAAGTAAAAGAAAATGTAGATTCATATTTTAGAAGCAATGTATTGGTGTCAGTGGGTAAATGTGTCTTCACTGACTGAACATTAAACATTGAACCATTCAAATGAACCAGACATGTGGGTCATTTTCATACCAGTCATGTGGGTCATTTTCATACCATTGGGTTTGTTTTAATTGTCACTTTCACCTTCAGTGGGGTGAATCCAGGGATGATTGACTTTGACAGCTTTTCGTGGTGGGGTGCGGGGGGCATGTGCATCGTTGGGGTGGGCGATGGCACAGCTCGTGGACATTTTTCTTGTCGTTTCGCCAGCATGTATTTTGTTTATCCTGGTGGAGTAATGGCTGCCTCCTCCTGTTTCCCTTCTGTTGCTGGGAGTCACTTTCTTTGGGCTGGTGGAGGGTGTATGCTGTGGTGGGGTTTCAGTTTCCTTTCATAAATGTAATTTTTTTTTCATATTCAGAAACAAAAAAATTGAGGTAAAGGTTCTTTTTTAGTTGGATTATTCATTAGCTGAGTCTTTCATAAGTAGAGGTACCACTGTATATGTAAGTGGAACATGTGAACATTTTCTCCAAAAATGGCTGGTGAGCACTTTGGTGAAAGTTAGTGGCAGCAAGTGTAGAACTCTTCAAACTGAGAGAATATATATATATATATATATATATATATATATATATATATATATATATATATATATATATATATATATATATATATATATATTATCTCATTCATTCATTCATTCATTCATTCATTCATTATCTCATTCTTATTCTTAATGCTGCTCTTGAACCTTTTGGTTAAAATACAATTGGTGTTTGATTATATTATTAATGAAAATATTAAGATGAAAATTGGGATATTGGAGGTGGGTCCTGTTAAATGATACAATAGTTATTTGAGGATATGTATTGATGTTTTGGACTACATTTGGACTATGTAAAAGTACTAGGTAATTCATTACTGAAGTATTACTATACTATACTATACTATACTATACTATACTATACTTCATTACTGGAGTATAGTATATTTTACTCTATTTTTAGTGCATTTTATTATATTTTTTACTGCATTTTAGTGCAAGGGTGTCAACCTCATGTTCTTTATCTTATGTTATTTGGTTATTTGGTCTGTATGTGGAACCTGAACTAAAATCAGTTCCACAGCCTTGACTGTTGAATTATTAACCTTTGAAAATTCATCCCAGGGACCGCATAGGAACCCTTGGCAGGCTGCATTTGGCCCCCAGACCACATGTTTGAGACCCCTGATCTACACAGTAACTCACTTTTGAAGGCTTTATTTTTGGAAACTTTTGAAACTCTAATGATTTTTCCTGGTTAAATAAGTATTATTATTATTTCATACATAGCAAAAAAAAAAAAAAGCAGAGTTTTACTTTGTACTTTTTTACTTTTATTTCAGTAAAAGAGTTGTACTTGTACTTTTTCACACCAGCAGTTGTATTTCTACTTAAATACAGAATGTGAGTACTTTAACCACCTGTTGTCATCCCTCCAGTGTTTCCTGGGCTGTCAGTGTGCAGACCGCTAACACCACTCAATCTGCAAATGCATCAAATAAAACAAATATTTTGTACGTACCATGTCTGCGTGTCTCCGGTAGAAGATCTGAGCTGTCCTTGGCTTTCATGGTCAGTGTCATGTAACAAATGCCATCAGTCAAATGCGTGTCAGAGTTCCTTCCAGTTTGTTGGTAATCCATTCCTGAACCTGGGGCCAGTTCCTTTCCAATCCCTCAGACCAGTAAATCACATGGCAACGACATCATAATGAGATTAACATGAAAATCCACACACCGAGAGGCCAACGTCCGCACAAACACAAACACTGAGGCATTATTATAAACCACAGAGAGGCTTTATGTGAACACACCGCATAATTATGAGGCAGCTCAGATCAGCCTGTGAGCCCTTGTTTCATTGTTGTTACTGGTGACGCTTGAGTTTCTGTAAATGTGAGAGAATATCGACGAGTGTGTACACTGTAAAAAAATCATTGAGAATACTTCAAATGTACTTTTATGTTTTGCCACTGATGTATTATATCAAGGGTGTAATAATGATGTTGACACTGGTGGGGACATACAGTAATTTGCTCGTTCACCACTCGCACATGGAGTGTTCATTAAAGTAGACCTATTATCTGTGTTTATCTACATACATACGATGTTAGCTGCAAACCTCAGTAAAGTTACAAAACATAAGCTATAGTGCTACATGGTTTCCTGCCACTATAAACAGCTCATTGCAAGATGTTCACGAGATGTGTACAAAACCTGATGTCAGGTTGAAATGCCCAATTGGGGACGAATGTTCTAACAGTGTTGAACCGGCCCACATGGCATATGATTTGAATTGTAACATAACGTAATGCGCAAATTATCCAAAATATTAATGTGCTTGATTCCTCGTGGTTCAATAGTAAATGAATGTTCTGCACTGACATAGTTCTTCATGGTGCTCAAAGCTCTTTACATCAGCCTCACATTCACACACACTCATACACCAGAAGGTTTCTAAGGTCAAAAGTCAGTCCTACTGGGAGACTAAGTCAGGGTTCAGTGTCTTGCCCAAAGACACTTCGACATGTGGACAGCCAGAGCTGGGACACGAACCACCAACCTCTCGGTCATTGGGCGAAATTTATATTAAAACCGAAAAGCATGTGATTTGATAGCTCTGTGTACAGTAGCCTATGTTAGCCTACAGTTATGTTAGCCTACTGTTATGTTAGCCTACTGTTATGTTATCTTACTGCTAACCCTAATCCTCATTAATTGAAGGTGCAAAACGCACATCAGAGACAGAGGTGCTGTCAACTGGTAAACAACTTCAGAAGACAGAAAAGTGCTACACACTCCGAGTTGCAGGTGAAGGATTTTTTAATATGATGTTTCAGCCAGTCGGCCTTCTTCAAGTCACGTAACAAACAAAAGATAGTACATAGGCTACTGGTATCACACAGTAAACCAATACACATATGGGGACAGACCCCATATGTGTATGTTTTTGTTTAATCCATGTTTGTTTGTTTTTTAAAATGTATTTAACTTGTCATTTAACTTACTAATCTTTATACTTTTATATTTGCACTTACATTGACATTGCGGACTCTTAGACTATTTTTAAATTGCCCTTTAGGATAAATAAAGTCTTTTGAATTGAATTAAAGACCCAAAAACCTCGGTCTGCCTCTCGCTCTACCCTCCCCAAAGCCTCCACTGAGCTGACCAATCAGAGAACAGCAAACCGATCATTTAAAGGTGTCATTCCATTGTTATTTCATTAATATTACTGTGTTCTTCATTGTTATTGAATACATTGTGTGTTGGTTCTATTGTTTTGTTTCCAGGTGTTTTTTCACGGTAGAAAAATAACTTGAGGTGGAACAACAGAGTTTACCGGTACTTCCTCATACATGTTCATGACGCGGTGATGAGGCGTCTCTCATTGGCTCAGAATGGGTGAAGGAAAACTTCCCCCTACCCTCTCTGTATGTGTTTACTTTTACCAGAGTAGCATCCAGCTAGGTTTTTTGAAAAGAGACACATGAACCAGTTTGATCTGACAGTTTTTCCACTTTGTGCAGCAGCTACTGTGGCACCGTCTTCTCTTGTAGATGCTAATGCTAATGCTACTTCATATTGGCTGCAATGGGGGAGGGGCTTAACCCCACATGGGTGGGTCCAATGTCCTGGTGACATGTAGTGGACAGACTTTTTCTGAGTGTCTGGTTTCTCTGTTGTTTTCTATGAATGATGGTAAATCCACACAGCATGTGTTGGTAACTCGGGGTGACCCATCAGATTAAAAAAGGAGTGTGAACAAGTGGTTTTCAGCAGAATGACACCTTTAAATTCTTTTTACAGAAGCAACAACAGTCGTTCAGCTCCAAAATCCACAATTTTGTTTAGTCATTCCTAACTTTCTCCGGCGCTCTAGCTACATCATCCTAAAGATTACGCTGATTGGTTGTAGTTCTGTCCTATTGCATACAGAGGATTTGAAAGACAACCTTTTAGCCCCGCCTCCCCTGACAATGAAGCACCACTAGACCCATACATGGAATCTGTAGAGATAGCGTGGCTCGGCTAGTAAAGATGCGTTTCCAGAGGAAAAAACTCAGTTTGTGTAGAAACAAAAAGCACAAACCAAGGTGAATGTCTGGTTTTACAGACCCATCTCCAGATGTGGAGCCAGGCTCATGGTCAGTTACCTGGCTGGAGGATTTTTACCCTAACAAACATGTTTTTAGATGATGGGGGGAAAGCAGAGCACTTGGAGTAAACTATCCAGACATGGAGAGAGAAACATGTAAACTCCACACAGAAAGGCTCACACGGTCCGGGAATCAAACAGAAGTCTTCTTGCTGTGAGGCAAGAGCGCTAACCGCTAATGCCTTAAACCTGTCCTCAATTGCAGTGAATCTGAAATAGCATTAGCATTAGCAGGAGACCACAGTAGCTGCTGCACAAACTTGAAAAAATGTCAGATCCAACTGGTTCATGTGCTCTCTGTATATTTTCAAAACAAGCGACCACGAAACCTAGCTGGATGTTACTCTGGGATGGTAAACACACAGAGCGAGAGGGGAGGGGGGGAGTGTTCCTTCACACATTCTAAGCCAATCAGAGACACCTCATCACCGTGTCATGGACATGTATGAGGAAGTAGAAGTCTGTATAACTCTGTTGTTCAGAGTGCTCTTCAGTCATTTTTCTCCAAAAACAGCTGGAAACAAAACAACCTGGATGGGTTTTTTTTTTTAATAGAACCAACACACAATTTATTCACTAACAATGGAGACCACAGTAATATTAATGAAATAACCATGGAATGACAGTTTTAAAACTAACCCTGACATTACCAGCATGCGCTCAAACCTTTAAATACATATTGAAATTCTGGATTGAAAATACACCATTTCCTGTGAGAGTCATGTTCTTTCAACCCAGAATATTTATTGACTATCGTACATTTGCACATCATTGACTTTCACTTCATAAGTTTGTTCATAGTTATTCACATTTTCTTGTCAATTCAATTGTGAATATGAAATGACTTGAACAAAGTGTAGTTCTATTTTTTACAGTGTAGGGTAGAAACCAAAACAGTCATTTGTGCAGAAGCTGTAGTTTAGGCTCATGCAGGATCAGTGCTCAGCCAGTGTTAATATGCTGCTGCAGAAAAAGCCAGCATCATGGATCAAAATTATATTTCTTATTTATTCTGAGACTATATTTTATAACACCATATCATAAATGCACATTCAAATTCTGTGTTTGTTGGTGTGTAAACCACCACCATGTTGTCTGGAACTGTCCAACGTTAAACATCTGAGATATAGAAGGGTTGTGTCCCCACAAGTTTAACCTCAAAGATTTTCATATAAACTAAACAATGAAATATTATATTCTAAAACATGAAATGAAAATGTCCACATGTCTTTGTGCTTATAACACACAAACATATTTTAAATATTATATTTTCAAACATTGTCTGGGTTTCTGAAACGTACAGTTCAGCCAAATGAGCATGTCCCCACTGAGAAAAGTCACTGTTTTATTGAATATAAAATAGTAACCAGTTTTTTTCTGCTAATATAATCATTTATCTGTCTACTTTAACCTTAATATAAGAAATACGAAAAAACAAAACTGCAGGACAAACACTTTTTCTGGGTTGTTTTTATTAAATTACAATATAAATAAATACGTGGTACCTAGATCTCTGACTCCACCTCTTTTGCAAGATAGTGTAAGTTGTAGTAGCAGCAGTCGTATAATTAGTAGCAGTTGGTGTACTGGCAATAGTTGTAGTAGTAGTAGTAAACAATAGTACTAGTATTGTCCAGTTTTGCTGTGGATCTGTATCATCGCCCCTCACTGTCTTTCTTTAATTGATAGAGAATTAAAGAGAGACAGACACAGCTTTCTGTGTGAAAAAATAAATAAATAAATAAATATATATATATATATATATATATATATATATATATATATATATGTACATGTACAAATAGCTCTCAATTATCCATTGTCCTTCTGCATTATGCTCCATTAGAAAAACTCTAGTGAACTATGTGGACATTCTTCATAAAATTCTTCATATCTAACATTCAAATTTAAAAACACTTTATTCATCCCCAAGGGGCAATTTAAAGTTGCACAAAAGTAGCTTAAAAGGCTTTAAAAGGACAGTGCAAGTTACAGACATATATAAACAGTCACTTGTTTAAAAAACAATACATTTATAATAAACACCACATTTTAAAAACCAAACATGTTTTAAAACCACTGAGGACATGTGTGGACAGTCCAATTTTAGAGTCCAGTCCAGACCACATGCAGACATATGTTCACCTACTTATGTTGTTCAGTTACATTTAACTGAAAACTCTTTGCTAACGTTAGCCTTTGTTTTGTTGGGGTTAAAATGCTGTCTTTGTCTTGTCAGTGGACATTGTTATGTTACAGTGAACTTTAATACCAGTTGTTCATTGCTGGACAGACGTGTGTCCATGTTTTTTTTTTTGGTTTTTTTTAGCCGTGTGTCTGTTGTTTCTCCACTGACAATGTGATGATGTCATCACGACATGTCGACTCAACTTTGACTTTTTTGACGGATAAGTACTTGAAAAACACTGAAGTTGTTAATGTCCTAATCTGAACACACAAGAATGTCCAACGTCACAAACAGTCCATGAACATAAGGAGTTACTTCTGACCTTTTTTTTGGACACCTACTCATGTGAACAGTATTTTTTTTCTCTGGGGGTGGGATGGGACAGGAGTGGAAATCCACTCCCACGTCATACTCTATTACATACAGGTATTCGGCTACTAGTATTTTTATGCTAATATCTTAAAAATGGATGCCGTTGTTTGCATGTGTACCACACTCAACATGCGTACCACATGGTGCGGCTTTTTTTCCCAAAAACCTATTTAAACCTTTTTTTATGGACTTACAATTATGTCCACTCAGCTGCAAAACATGTGTTTAATGCAAATGAACATTTATTTATAAAATAATAATAATAATAATAATAATAATAATAATAATAATAATAATAATAATAATAATAATAATAATAATAATAATAATAATAATAATAATAATAATAATAATAATAATAATAATGGATTACATTTATATAGCGCTTTTCAAGGCACCCACTTCACATTAGTATCAGAACACGATGAAATAAATTCAATTTTATTCAATTTTTTTAATAAAGCCCTAAATCACAACAAAGTCGTCTCACAGGGCTTTATAAAAACACAATCAACAACAGAGATATATGAAAAGTCCCAGGCATCCCCTGTCCTTAGACCCTCCCCCTGTCCTTAGACCCTCCTTCTCAGCAAGAAAAAACTTCCAAACCCAGTGGGAAAAAGAAGAAATCTTGAGGAGAACCACATTGAAGGACAGATCCACTCCCATGGACGGACAGACTATAGATGAACGTCCATTTATAAATGAAGGAGGGGGGGCTGGTCCAGACAAGCAGGGGTGGGGGTCCGGGGTCACAGGTCAGGACAGGCGAGACACTGCAGATCCTGTCGTCCATGGCTCCCGTGCAGACACTGTCAGGAGAGCCACCACTCCCCCCAGGGGGGGGGACACCAGGTGACTAGTCATGAACAGACTTGGTATGAAAGATAGGTTATAAAAATGACAGAAACAGGTGTGAGAGAGAGAAAGAGAAGAAAGAACTCAGTGTCTGTACTTCCCCCAGCATTCTAACTCTTAGGGCAGCCTAGACTGAACTGTGACTCATACATCATGTATACATGATGTATGAGTCACATCATTTTTAACTAACCTGACCATAGTCTTTCTCAAACAGGAATGTTTTCAACCTCATTTTAAATGTAGAGACTGTTTTGGCGTTTTTAATATTAAAGGGAAGCTGATTCCATAAGACAGTAACCATGGTAACTAAAGGCTCTAGCTCCTACTATACTTTTAGAAACCCTAGGAACTTTCAATAAACCTGCATTCTGAGAACGAAGGGTTCTATTGGGCTGGTACGGAACCAGATCATCTTTAAGATAAGAGGGGCCCATACCATTAACCCCTGACCCCTGACCCTAACCCATACCATTAATGGTTTTATATGTAAGGAGGAGGATTTTAAATGTAATTCTAAACTCAACTGGTAGCCAGTGAAGGGTTTGGAGCACAGGGGTGGTAGGGTTAGGGGTCAGGGGTCAGGGTTTGGAGCACAGGGGTGATGTGTTCTCTTCTATTTGATCCTGTTAATAATCTTGCTGCTGCATTTTGAACCAGTTGAAGCTTTTTAGGGAATATTTAGGACACGCTACAAGTAAGGAGTTACAATAATCTAATCGTGATGTAACAAATGCATGAATTAATTTTTCTGCAGTCGCTTTAGACAGAATATTCCTAATTTTGGCTAATGTTGCGCAGGTGAAAGAAGGCTGTTCTGCAAGTTTGGTTAATGTGCATTTTGAATGAAAGATCTGGATCAAATAAAACTCCTGAATTTTTAACTGTGGCACTGGGCTGGGCCGTCATCACGGGGGGACAAATGGGTCTGTTGTCCCGGGCCCAGAGACATAGGGGGGCCCAGAATGGATCCTTCATGAAGATATGATTAATAATTCTGTTTAATTTCAAAATGTGTTGATTTGTGGGTGAAATGTGATATATTTGCATTCAATAAATGATTTCTGGTTCTTTTGCCTGTATTGTCCTAGAAAATAGAGTCAAGGTCACCCCTATATCACCCATAATGCAGAAATGGTTTGGTCTTTGATTAAAGAATAAAAAAGCGCGGCACTATTTGATCACACAGCTTTGGAAATAAGCCTGCGTGCTCGCTGCCATTCTGCACAAATCAGGAGCACAGAAAAGAAAAGACAAGAGAAAAAGAGATGAAGAAGCAAAGAGCCTCAGGGGTCACTCCATAAATATTTAAAAAGATTCAGATGATGCAGCAGGTGGGACAGCTGAACCAGGTAAAGGAAACTTTTTTCCAGCCTCTTAATGTAGCCTAACCCGTACATGTGATGCACCATTCATAGTTATAGAAGATACACAGAGTGAGGACTGATCTGCACACATGCACAGACCATTGATTATTTCATAAACATATCAATTTAAAAACACTGTGTTACATATGTCTTATTGAAGTATAGAATATGCACATTAGGCCTATGTCCACAATCATATCCTAATGTTTCAGGAACGTTATCTGCACTTATTAGCTAGTGGAATGCTGCCTCTTGTTAATGTTGTTGTCCCGGAAAAAAAAAAATACACTTTCCTGGACACTGAATGGAGGATTGCATTGCATACAAGGAAAGATTCAACTGAATATAAAATGTCCTGGATTTTTGTCAGACAGAGGTGGCAACCCTAGTTCATAATCCAGTTCCAACCTCAAAAACAGTCGTTTTGGTTTATCTGTTATGGGAACGTCAGCCCTGCTGCAGGTGACGTTGTGAGCAGAGCCCATTCTATACTATCTCTGGTTAGGAGTGCACTCTCTCTCTCTCTCTCTCTCTCTCTCTCTCTCTCTCTCTCTCTCTCCTTTTTTTGTTAACATTTTTAATGGAGTACGGACCCATTTACAACAACACCAAAAATAAATAAATAATAATAATTTATTATTATTATTAATAATAATAATAATAATAATAATAACAATATGCAATAATAATAATAATGCTTGATAGTGATTAATAGTCAAATTGAATGTTTTTCAAATGGTTAACTGTGAAATGGTTGATTTTTGACCCCTGGTAATGTTAGGCTACTTTATAATAAATGTTATTTTACCTCTTATAGACACTGTCGAGGTTGGTAGCTCCAAGGAGGATGAGAGAGAGAAAGCAGAGGCTACCAGGGAGGATGAGAGAGAGGAGAGAGAGGCTATCAGTGAGAGAGAAGGAGGAGAGGGAGAAAGCCAAAGTGATGCAGGAGGAGAGGGCCCACCCCCCAGAGTAGAGGATCAGTCAGAGGCTACTTCTAGTGAGAAAGAAGAGGGTGAGAGAGAAAGTCACAGTCGAGTGGAAGGGGTTCATTTCGGATGAAAGTGGTTTTTGGGTGGTATAGGTTACTGTGCAGCGGTGTGTATGTGTGTGGGAAAGTTGGGGGGGGGCACTCATATGATGTTGTCTCAGGCCCAGCCAAAGCTGGCAACGGCCCTGGGTGTTCCACTTAAGTTGTCCAGAGTAACTATCTGGTCAGTTAGGGAGTCTCTCGCATTTTTAGGACCAATTATAACGACTTCAGTTTTTTCAGGGTTCAATAAAAGATAATTGGCACTCATCCAAGTTTTTATGTCTTGGACACAAGTACTTAGTTTATCTATTTGTCTGGTCTGATCAGGTTTAATCAATAAATATAGCTGTGTGTCATCCGCATAACAATGAAAATTAATGCCATGATTTCTAATGATGTTACCTAAAGGGAGCATATATAGTGACAGTGAAACACTGTTAATACATTTTTTGGTTACAAGAGACTGTTAATTACTGTTAATTACTGTTAATTACTGTTAATTACTGTTAATTACTGTTAATTACAATCTAATAACAACAGTAATATCTTTCCAGGTAAACATGTCAGTGCAGATCAGGTTTAAGAACAGAACTGTTACAGTAATGATATGAACTGAGCCTATGAATATACAAGAGAAGGACTGGACAACAACTGACCACTGGACTGACCAGTACAACAACTGACCACTGGACTGACCAGTACAACAACTGACCACTGGACTGACCAGCAGAACAACTGACCACTGGACTGACCAGTACAACAACTGACCACTGGACTGACCAGCAGAACAACTGACCACTAGACTGACCAGTACAACAACTGACCACTGGACTGACCAACAGAACAACTGACCACTGGACTGACCAGTACAACAACTGACCACTGGACTGACCAGCAGAACAACTGACCACTGGACTGACCAGCAGAACAACTGACCACTGGACTGACCAGCAGAACAACTGACCACTAGACTGACCAGTACAACAACTGACCACTAGACTGACCAGTACAACAACTGACCACTGGACTGACCAGTATGCAGCAAAGGGTTAAAATGATTTTGACACCATTGTCTGTTTATCCCACTGGCCACATTGGACCCTTTAGCAGCTCTGATTTGGCCCCTGGACCACATGTTTGACACCTGTGGAATGGATGGATTGTACCTCCAACTATATTTCTGTGTAATGATCCTGTCTGTGGCGCCCCTGTGTGGTCATACTACAGTACTGTTATGACCCAGATAGAAAGATATAGTAATAATTAAAAGGGAATTAAATTTAATAAATAAGTAAAAATCAATGATTAATTAAAAAATAATTTAAATAATAAAATAAATACATAAATAAATAAATATAATAATAATAATAATAATAATAATAATAATAATAATAATAATAATAATTATAATAATAATAATAATAATAATAGTAGTAGTAGTATTATTATCATCATCATAATAATAATGGATTAGATTTCTATCACACTTTTCAAGGCACCCAAAGCACTTTACATTTTTGATCCATTATTCGTTCACTCTCACATGCTCCCTCTGGTGGTGGTAAACTACATATAGTCACAGTTGCCCTGGGGCAGACTGACTGG
Organism: Siphamia tubifer; assembly: GCA_020466265.1. NCBI lineage: Eukaryota > Metazoa > Chordata > Actinopteri > Kurtiformes > Apogonidae > Siphamia > Siphamia tubifer. Next base: position 45,327,754 of record CM035796.1, read on the forward strand.
TCCCCATAGTGTCAGAGTTCCACATGTGAATGTGTAAACTTATCAATGTCCCCATAAAGATAGAAATACAAGCGCACACACACAGACACATATGCAAAAGAGTTCATTATTACACATTAAACAGATCATTATTACACATTAATAAAACATTATTACACATTAATAAGATCATTATTACACATTAATAAAACATTATTGCACATTAAACAGATCATTATTACACATTAATAAAACATTATTACACATTAAACAGATCATTATTACACATTAATAAAACATTATTACACATTAATAAGATCATTATTACACACTGAAGAGTCTAATTACTCTCAGCTCCACTTTTCCCTCCTCTATGACGCTCCAGTTGATTTAAAAATTCTATATTTTCTGGGAAAAAAAAACTCCGGTGCCTAAAGGGTTAAAGTTCATAACCTGATGAGATACATTTGTTTATTCAAACCACAGTCACTTTCACAGCTTTGGTGTGTCTGTAAACCTGAACATATGATCTGGGTCTGAAGTGTCTGGTTCTATCTGCTCATTCTTTGTCTTGTCGTCAGGTTACCATCAGCTCACTTTCATTTTTAACTCATAAACATCCAAACATCCACTGTCTGAGCTACACTCAACTGTGTTAAACCTGTTCAGGTGTCAAACATAAGCCCTGGGGCCCTACCCGGACCACCAAAGGCTCCAGTCTGGCCTTAGGGATGAATTTGTGAAATGCAAAAATAAATATTAAGCAGATGTGTCAAAAGTACTCACATTCTGTACTTAAGTACTTGAGTGAAAAAAATACGCTGGTAAAAGTACAAGTACTGATTCAACTCCTTTACTGAAGTAAATGTTAAAAAGTACAAAGTAAAACTGCTTTTTTTGTTATTTAATCAGGAAAAATCATAAATGTTTCAAAAGTTTCCAAAAATAAAGCCTTTAAAACTGAGTTATTGTGTAGATCAGGAGTCTCAAACATGTGGTCCGGCGGCCAAATGTGGCCATTCAAAGGTTCCAATGCGGCCCCTGGGAAGAATTTTCAAAGGTCAATGATTCCAGTCAAGGCTGTGGAACTGATTTGAGTTCAGGTTCCACATACAGACCAATATTATCTACAGTCAAATTACAGAAAAACCTACAAAAAAATTATAAATGAATATTTTCTTCTGGGTTTAATGTGAAAAACATTTCACATTATGTCAACAATGAAAACTTCTTTTTTTCATATAAATCTTTGTTTTAGTTTAAAAAAATATAATATAAAAATATGGAAATATTGACATTTACAAACTTTAATGTAAGAATAAAATGTGAAAAACCTGAACAAGTATGAACAACATAAAATGTCTAAAAAAATTCATTACAATTTTAACAGTTTTTTTCTTGGGGCGGCTGTGGCTCAGTTGGTAGAGTGGGTCGCCCAATGACCGAGAGGTTGGCGGGTCGCGTCCTGGCTCTGGCTGTCCACATGTCAAAGTGTCCTTGGGCAAGACACTGAACCCTGACTTAGGCCCCCAGTAGGACTGACCGTAGACTTTAGAAACCGAATGGTGTGAATGGGTGAATGAGAGGCTAATGTAAAGCGCTTTGAGCACCATGAAGGTGGAAAAGAAATATATAAATGCAGTCCATTCTTCATGTAAAAATGAAATGTTGAAGCAAAACATTGTTAAAATAACATTTTTTTCATAGGAAATGTGATTTTTTTTCTGGTTATTTCCATCTTTTTTGTTTGTATAGTTTGTAAAAGAAAATATTTTCATAATTTAATGGAGGTGTTTTGCACTAAATCAAAGACAAATGTTATTATTTACATGTTTACATTACATATTTTACTGGAAATCACATCAGGCTGAATGTGGCCCTTGATGAGTAGATTATTTTATTGGGTCACAGTACTCAGGTTTGTGGGTGTGGTTAGGAAATTTAGGAAAAACAACATCTCAGTTGTAATAAAGTAAAAAGTAAAACTACATTTATTTATTTTATTGCCATGAATGAAATAATACTTATTTAACTCAGAAAAATCACAAACAACATCCACAGATAAATCCCTTAAAAGTGAGTTAGTGTGAAGATAATGTGTTTGATCAGGTCACAGTACAAAGTTTAGTGCATATGGGCAAGACATTTTGGAAAAATTCAAGTCATAAATAGGAGATTAAAAAAAAAAGGAGAAAAAAAAGTACAAGATAAAAAGTCAAAATTATGAAATAAGTAATGCATAATTAAGAGTAGGAGTAGAAATGTTGAGATAAAATGTCATAATTGAGATAAAAAAGTGTAATGATGAGAAACAAATATAAGATTAAAAGTGTGAAATTCTGACGTAAAGAGTCAAAATGAAGATATAGACACTGACAAGTTCTCACCATTGATTTACAATTTATTTACCAATGGATACATTTGTTTAGTTTGAAAAAAGTAATGAGACAATTCTGAGAATGTAAAGAGTATAAAGTACAAATATTTATATAAATGTAAGGAGTATAAAGTACAAATATTTATATAAATGTAAGGAGTATAAAGTACATATATTTATATAAATGTAAAGAGTATAAAGTACAAATATTTATATAAATGTAAGGAGTATAAAGTACAAATATTTCTATAAATGTAAAGAGTATAAAGTACAAATATTTATATAAATGTAAGGAGTATAAAGTACAAATATTTATATAAATGTAAAGAGTATAAAGTACAAATATTTATATAAATGTAAGGAGTATAAAGTACAAATATTTCTATAAATGTAAAGAGTATAAAGTACAAATATTTCTATAAATGTAAGGAGTATAAAGTACAAATATTTATATAAATGTAAAGAGTATAAAGTACAAATATTTATATAAATGTAAAGAGTATAAAGTACATATATTTATATAAATGTAAGGAGTATAAAGTACATATATTTATATAAATGTAAGGAGTATAAAGTACAGATATTTATATAAATGTAAAGAGTATAAAGTACAGATATTTATATAAATGTAAAGAGTATAAAGTACAGATATTTATATAAATGTAAAGAGTATAAAGTACAGATATTTACATAAATGTAAAGAGTATAAAGTACAGATATTTATATAAATGTAAAGAGTATAAAGTACAGATATTTATATAAATGTAAAGAGTATAAAGTACAGATATTTATATAAATGTAAAGAGTATAAAGTACATATATTTATATAAATATAAAGAGTATAAAGTACATATATTTATATAAATGTAAAGAGTATAAAGTACATATATTTATATAAATGTAAAGAGTATAAAGTACAGATATTTATATAAATGTAAAGAGTATAAAGTACATATATTTATATAAATGTAAAGAGTATAAAGTACAGATATTTATATAAATGTAAAGAGTATAAAGTACATATATTTATATATCTGCGGCAGCCATGGTTCAGTTGGTAGAGCAGATTGTCCATTAACCAAAGGGTTGACGGTTCGATTCCCACTCTGTCCTAGTTAGTCTGTTGTGTCCTTGGGCAAGACACTTCACCCTCCTTGCCTCCAGTGTCACTCACACTGGTGTATGAATGAGTATGAATGTTTGGTGGTGGTCAGAGGGGCCGTTGGCACAAAATGGCAGCCACTCTTCTGTCAGTCTGCCCCAGGGCAACTGTGGATACATGTGTAGTTTACCACCACCAGAGGGAGCATGTGAGACTGAATGAATAATGGAACACTAATATGAAGCGCTTTAGGTGCCTTGAAAAGTGCTATAGAAATCTTATCCATTATTATAATTATAAAGAGTATAAAGTACAAATATTTCTATAAATGTAAAGAGTATAAAGTACAAATATTTATATAAATGTAAAGAGTATAAAGTACAAATATTTCTATAAATGTAAGGAGTATAAAGTACAAATATTTCTATAAATGTAAAGAGTATAAAGTACAAATATTTCTATAAATGTAAAGAGTATAAAGTACAAATATTTCTATAAATGTAAAGAGTATAAAGTACAAATATTTCTATAAATGTAAAGAGTATAAAGTACAGATATTTATATAAATGTAAAGAGTATAAAGTACAGATATTTATATAAATGTAAAGAGTATAAAGTACAGATATTTATATACATGTAAAGAGTATAAAGTACAGATATTTATATAAATATAAAGAGTATAAAGTACATATATTTATCCAAACATGTAGGGAGCAAAAGAAAAAGTTGCCAGAAAGAGAAATATTTAAGTAAAGTACAGATACTTAAAAAATGTACTTATGTAAAGTAATGAAATACTTTTTTTCAGTTACTTCCCACCTCTGGTATTAATATTAATAATATTAATTAATATTGATAATCACTTTAGTTCAGGTTCCACATTCAGACTAATTCCATCTGAGGTCAAACCAGTAAAATTACATCATAATAATCTAGAAATAAATACAACTCCATTTATTTTCTTATTTTGTATGTTTGACACCTGTGTGTTGTATATTACAAAAAACTGACATAATTGTTTTAACCCTGTGATATATTTAATATGAAAAACTCCTCAGGAGTAAATAACAGCTGTGGTGACGACGTAAACAGTCAAACTGATTATTGGTCAACACTGAACATATGTTTCACTGTCATCTTTTTTGTAGCTGAAATTCATTAAAAAATAGAAATAGAAAATAATTAAAAATAAATAAATTGATTTAAAAAATTAAAACATTAATGAATAAATAAAGAGAAACAAATAAAAATCTATGAATAAAAATACATTTAAAAATAGAACAATAAAATAAGTAAATAAATAAAAATGCATATAACTAAAGACAAATAAATAAAACAATTATAAATAAATACATAAATACATGAAATATAAAAATATATGAACACAAATAAATTAAAGAAAAAAGGAAAAAAATAGAACAATAAAATTTAATTAATAATTAAAAATAAAAAATGAATTAAATAAATACATATAAATATATACAAATAAATTCATAAAAATAAAGATAATAAACAAATGAATAAATAAAAACACCAAAAATATTTTTCTAAATAAATAAATAAATATATAAAAAATAAAAATATATGAATGAAAATAAATAAAAATACAATAAGAAAATGAATACATTAAAACAAATAAATACATAAATAAATATAAATAAATAAATACAAATAAATAATAAATAAATAAATAAAAACTAATTTAAAAAAGAACAATGCAATGATACACAAATATACACAAATAAGTAATAATAAGTAGTAAATTACAGGTGTACGCAGATGTACTATTGCGCATGCGTATCTTGTGACATCATTGCCCAAACAGTTGGTTTTTATGGGTGAAACCAGTTCAGTGTTCTTGGCCACGCCCTCTATTTGCATACAGTGTATAAGCCCCGCCCCCTTCCCCGTCAGTACTTTTGTTTTCGTGTCCGTGGAATGTTTCTTCTCCCTGGGCTTTTCCTCTGCAGTCTTCCCCGCACATCGAACTGGACCTGGGGCTTCTCAACAGTCCGCCCCGAAGCCGCCCAACTACCGAACTGAACCGGAAGAACGTTCGACAAACAACTTTACAGCTGTTTTCGGAACTTTTGGGGTCATATCTGATCCATTAACATGTCGGTCCAAACGAGCCGAAAATCCACCTCCACCTACCGGACCCTGACCACAGCCTCTGCAGAGCCGGTATCCACCACCTACCGGACCCTGAGCACGGCCTCTGCGGAGCCGGTATCCACCACCTACCGGACCCTGAGCACGGCCTCTGCGGAGCCGGTATCCACCACCTACCGGACCGTAAAGGTGGCCTCCCCGGACCCGTTGCCTACCACCACCTACCGGACCTTGAGAGTGGTGTCCCCGGACCAGGTACCGAAGACAGCGGCCACCTACAGGACCGTGAGCGTGGCCTCTCCGGACATGGTGACCAACTCCGCCGTGATCTCCGCCGCCTCCGTGTCCCAGATGCCGTACACGGTCAACGGCTCATATGACGGGGTCCGATACCTGGTTCCGGTACCGGTGCAGCCCGCCGTGCAGCAGCCGTCCTACGTGATGATGCAGCAGCCAATGGTGCAGCAGATGGTGTCCCCAGTGTACCTGCACAGCATGCCCCACCTGAGCGTCGGCAGCCAGGACTCAGACCTGCTGTACCAGCGGCACAGCGCCGAGGTGAGCCCGCACACACGGCCCGGTACCACCCGGTAGAACCCACAGGGAGGTATCAATGGTTTACCCAGAACCACAGGAGCGTCATTTCTAAAACATGTTGGCATTCCATAGGAAAAGCATTTAAACCACTGTGGGAAAATATCCTCATGTTAAACAATATTATTAGATTAAAAAAAAAACGATGACATGAAACTCATCATTATGAGATACAGTCAAAATGATCACATAAAAAGTTCTAAATATTACATAAAACAAATCAAAATGACACCATAAAAAGTCAAAGTTCTAACATAAAATCTTCAAATTGGGACAAAAATTCATAATTGATATCAGAAGTCATAATTATGACATAGAAACTATAATTGATATATAAATTGACAAAAGTCCAAATTATCACAAAAAGTCATAATTGACATAAAAAGTCAACATGATAAGTTCAAAGTCATAATTATCAGGTTAAAAAGTCCAAAATTATTAGATCAAAAATCATGACAAGAAAAATTTTAAATGGTCATAATTCTAAGATAAAAAGTCACAATTGGGACAAAAATTCACAATTGGTATCAGAAGTCTAAATGATGAGATCAAAGGCCATAATTTATATAAAAGGTCAAAAAGTCATAATTATTATAAAAAATAAATAAATTATGAGATAAAAAAAATTAATTATTACATAATAACTTATAATTATAACATAAAATGTAAAATTATGACCAAAAGTCAAAATGACGAGTTCAAAAGTCATAATTATCAGGTAAAAAAGTCAAAAATGATGAGATCAAAAATCTAAATAAAATAATTTTTAAAGAATCTGGTAAAAAGAAGTCGAAATTAGAACATAAAAATCATAACATCACAATTATGACATAAAAAGTGAAATTTGTCAGATAAAAATAAATCCCTCTGAGTCTGCAGTTCCCTCCAAAACATGTTAGAGGAGCCACCGTTGTTCAGTCAGTGCACAACAGCTCATGGTTGTTGACTTTTACCAAAGGTACAGTTTGTATCAATGTGGACAGGACGGACCGGCAGAGGTAGAGGTCATGAAAAACATCAAATGATTACAGGCTGATTCTACTGGAAATACAAAACTAAAAGAGATTAAACCACAGTTAATGTTGGCTGCTGTCGCTCATTTTGACGCGGTAACTTGTTTTCACAGACACGTCTGTCATGTTATTCGTCCTGGTGGAATATGTACGTCCTTGTGATCAGACCAGGAGCATGTACAGAACAACAGGAATAATGTTAAAGCGGAATTTTAAAAAAATTATTATTAAACTAAATTATTATTTATTATTATTATTATTATTTATTATTAAACTTTATGAAATATATAAACAATTGGGCACATTGAATAGAACACAAGAATATTACATGAAAGGCTTAAGGTACACACAATATCAGAAGGCAGAGTTATTTCTAAAGTAAAGATTTGAAGAGAAAAAAAGACAGATAAATTAACTATTAAAACAATTAAAGCAGAAACGGGAATAAATAATAATAAAGAACAGGGGTGGGATGTATTGGGATTTTTTGTTTTACGATTTTTAAACCAATGTTTTTGGTTCACAAATAGTTTTTTTTTCTATATTTAAATAATTCATTTGAAGCCGGTGAAAAAAAATATCGCTTGTAAAGACAGTAGACGACTGTATGAGGCACACAGATGACAGCTAGCTTATTATGGTATTCAACAACACACCAGCGTTAAACAGCATTAACTTATGCACAGATAAACAATACACTGTGATAATATCTATTCAACTGTATTGTTATTAATCTGACCTTGTGTCATTTACACACATAATAAAAGTATATGAATTAGAGTTGGAAAAAAGAGGGTGATTAGCAACAACACAGCGGCTAAAACACGGAAATGGTGCGTTCAGGACCGTTGTAACATCTCTAATCTCTCTCTGAAAACTTATAGAAAATGAGTTGTTCCTGAATAAATATAGTTAAACAATCAACAACAGTTAAAGTGTGTGGTGTTTGAAACAGAAGGAAGAGCAGAGCTGGACATGGACACTTTAAAACGCACTTTATTATGAAGTCTGTTTATTTAAAGGCTCCTGTTTGTGTTGTGTGCAGATAAATGGAACAGTTTACTTCCCAAAGTCTGGTTCAAATATATTAATGATGAATAAACCTGAACTGACTCATATATGATGTGGGTAATATGTCTCCTGATATGATCTGTAGGATCATCATTCAGCTGTTTCACCTGCTCTGGTGTTAAAAAGGGAAGAGAAAAATCTGGAATATCGAAGAATCGCAATTTAAATCGAATCAGCGCCCAAAATATCGTATAAGAATCGAATCGGCATGAAAGCATATGGTCCCAGCCCTAATAAAGAATATGTGTCCCTGGGTCTGTGAGGTTAAAGTCATTAAATGTACTGAAGGCTGTTGCATCTTTGTTTTTCTTTAGTCTTAAAAGAGCTGAGGTCATTGTCTGTGAGCTCGTTTCTTTTTGTTCTGCTCCATTTGCAGCTGTGGATGAAACATGTAGCTAACAGAAATAGGTTGTTTAACATCAGTTCACATATATTGTCCTTCAAAATGAAACCAAAGACACTGTTTTCTTTGGTAAGAGGAACAGAAAGAACATTTTTAGTTGACAGCCAGTCTGGAAAATCATTCCAGAAAACTGTTGTGTGCTCACACTAAAAAAAAAAAAAAAAGCAGTAGTTTCAATATCTTCACAGAAAGGACAGTTATTGTGATCAATACCAAAGCTCAGTCTGCGCAGCTCATTGGGTTCATAAATGTTGCTTAAAATTTTGAAATGGACTTCTTTTTACCTTGGGTGTAACCGTGTGTTGGATGTATAAAGTTAGAATTTTCTTAATGTCTGAATCTGAAAACATGTGGATGATGGAGTTCCTGTTTGATCGTATGGTTGTAGAGAGTTTCAGTCAGAAAAAGGTGGAGCACTGTGTTAAAAAATGTTTTAGTCCAAAAGGTCATTATTATTGAATTTCAGAGTAGGTCAGTCTGTCACATAAAATTGTCTATGTTTTGAACCAACGGTTGAACTGACGTTGGGATTCCTCTGACTTTGTTAAATTTGGCTCATGTACAACTTCTATTATATTTCAAACAGAAGTCAATGACACGGCTGATTCCCACGCTCGTCACGTAGATGGGTGACTGACCAAATATTTTCCGAATTAGCTACCTGTTTACATGTAACAAAAATAATCTTATTCTGAATTAACATCAGAATAAACCAGTTACTTTATTCAGAGTTAAGTTTAATTTGGAATTAGGCCTTTACATAGTTTATTCAGTCATTCATGGAAACAATATATACCAATAATTTATCCAATTATACAATGACTGAAAGGGTTTATGCTGAAGTTAAATACTTATTATACCTAACCTTATAAAGAGAAAAATAATAACAAAAAATAATAATAATCAGATTATGTTGCACAACAAAAATACAAAACATAAGATAAAGTACTTTTACAAATTCATAGAAAATAACCGATTTTACACATTTTCTATTATTTCTGTATTAATTATTTACAGGAAAAACAATTCTTTATAATGTGCTATATTATTCTATAATGTAAAAGTCAAAAAGCTTTTTAAATGTAACGATTGAATAATCTTAAAATGGAATAAACTTTTATTCAGAATTAAACAGGAATAAAACCTGTCAGTGCTGAGTAGACAGTTTTTCTAACACTGACAAAAATAAAACAACAAACCCTAAACTTGATCACATTCTTTATTTTTCGTACCTAAAGAGGAAGAAAAACACTCAAGAAAAATATTTCCTAAGGTTGTTATAATGAATCGATGGTAAGTGTGTGTGTCTGAGGCTACGTCCAGACCAGTTCCATACGGGTTACTTTTGAAATTGTGTCAAAAATGGAAAATTTTCAGTAAAAAATCTGTGTCAGCATGGTGACGAAACACTGCTGAAAATTATGGACAAACTGCCGACCTCCAGCCCAAATGAAAACAAACACAAAACACACTACAGTGCTGATGGTAAAAAAAAAAAACCTACGTCATCATGGGGAGAAAAGCTGCAGCAGGACACGCCTCTCCTCACAGCTGATTGGCCACCTCACATAGCTGACAGGTCTTCAGCCTTGATGGTGGTGGTCTACCTGTGACGAGAGGCGTGGCAGGAACGAGACACACGATAACATAAATACAGTTATGGATGAAGTAATTACTCTGTTAGTAACACTGTTATACTCTTAACGATGTTATGGCCGGCACTGCTGCAGAGACATATGACGCTATAACTCAATGAATACTGTAGATATTAGCATGAAGTAGAGCATTAACTAAAACGTCAACTGGTCGACACGTTGACTTCTGGAGCACAAGTCGACTTAAATTTGGAGAAGTCGACAAGTCGCATGTTATTCTTTCTCTCCCTGCCTCTCTCTCTCTCTCTCTTTCGCTCTCTCTCTCTCTTTCTCTCCCTGCCTCTCTCTCTCTCTCTCTCTCTTTCTCTCCCTGCACCCGCTCTCTCTCTTTCTCTTCCTGCCCCCCCCCCTCTCTCTTTCTCTCCCTGTCTTTCTCTCTCTCTTTCTCTCCCTGCCCCCCGGTCTCTCTCTTTCTCTCCCTGTCTCTCTCTCTCTCTTTCTCTCCCTGCCCCCCTCTCTCTCTCTCTCTCTCTCTTTCTCTCCCTGCCCCCCCCCCCCCCCCCCCCTCTCTCTCTCTGCACATAAACACAGACCAGACATAAACAAGACACCTGCAGGTAACACAGTTGTGGTGGGCTAACAAAACAATAGTGACACACACATGAATGTGTGGAAACACTTGACTTTAGATGAAAAACAAACGGCATCTGAAGAGGTATCGGCTAATGTGAATGATACAAGCAGCATTAGCTAACCTGTGTGATGAGCAGCGCAGACAACCCGCATTATGACAACACTCTTTTTCCCCCAAACACATGATATGGACAGTGTTGTGTTCATCTTATTAAAGTTTTTACACTTAATATAAAAAGTGAGGACGTGTGTCAGACGTGTGGACAGACGTGTGGACAGTCCAGTTTTAGAGCCGTGGGTCCATATGTTCACCTACTGATGTTCACTTACATTTAACACAAAACTCTTTGCTAACGTTAGCCTTTGTTTTGTTGCAGTTAAATGCTGTTAGTGTCAGTGGACATTGTTATGTTACACTAAACTTTAATACAAGTTGCTCATTACTGGACAGACGTGTGTCCGTGTTTTTTGTTTTGTTTTTTTAGCCGTGTGTCTGTGTCATTTCTCCGCTGAAAATGTGATGATGTCATCACGACCCGTCGATTCGACTTTATTGACAGATAAGACTTGAAAAAAACTGAAGTTGTTAATGGCCTAATATGAAGTGACATGGGCGTATACATATAGCTAATGCACATCAGATGCAATGATCCATGTGAAAAAAGGTCAAAGGTCAAAGGTTGTATTTAACAGAAAGGTCAAAATCACATTAATGGCTCTAATTCAAGTACAGGTTGTCATAGAAACTTGATTGGCACAAATAAGGGGCGATGTTTGGCATTCTCTGAATACTAGTTAATTTATGGAAGTGTTAGAGTTGATCCAGGTGGACAAGCATCCACACCACACAGTAACGTTTGTAGAAGTGTTTTAGGTCGTCCCACCTTCCCTCCAGTCCAGTGTCAGAGCAGGACGGCGGCGCAAACAAGTAGTTAACAGATGTCAGCGTTTGGGCAGTGTAAGCATGTCGCCCACATGACATCGACTTCTTAACTCTGACACGTTGCTCTGAGATTTCACAGCCTGCGGTCGGAGGTGCACGGACGAACATGACGGACACACGGCGGTAATGAAACTAACGTGACATCAGTCTATCTTCTGTCACAACAAACGTCATTAAGTCTGTCTGGAATGAAATGAAATAAAATGACAACTGTGAAATAATAATTCCAGCTGAGAATATCAACACATAAACCTTAAAGACAGAACATGTGTCATAACAGTGTTTGTAATAGAGCTGCACGGCATTAGAAAAAAGAAAAAAATAATAGATAAAAAAGACACATAAATAAATACATAAAAAATAAATGATTAAAAATGAATAAGATGGTAAAATAAATGAATAAATAATAGAAATAAATTAAATTAAAAATGAATAAATAATACATAACAATAAAAATAAATGAATAAAAATAAATAAATAAAGACAAATAAATAATATATAAAATAAATGAATAAAAGTAAATAAATAAAAAAGACAAATAAATAATACATAAAAAATTAACAATAAATAAATATATAAAAAAGACAAATTAAAATAATAATAATAATAATAATTTCAGTACTTGTCTCCGTATCGTACATTGTGACGTGGATGCTCAGCTCTAGTTATAAATCAAACTGTTCGACGGTTAGTTTTCGGTCTTTTACAAATGAACCAGCTGACACATTCTTCTGGCATTTACACGCTGCTGTTCGTATCTCTGCCAAGACGTAACATGATTTGGATCGTGTTAATACGCTGCAGGCGTCAGTTTGTGGACTCGTCGTCTGGTATTCCCTGCCTCTTCCCGCTCTTAGATCATGTGTTCGTGTATTCGTCTAGTCCTCCACCTGCTGCAGGCTTCACTCCCACATTTAAATAATCACTTCCTGAACGCCATGGCCTTTGCCCTGGGCTGGTTTGTTCAACACTTTCCCTGAAGTTTGAAGTTGTGAATGAATGTTATCTGATTAGAAAAAAGGCTTTTGTGTTCCTGTGTAGAACTGGACCATGTTAAAGGAGTCCTCCTATGGTTATGTCATTAATACTACTGTGGTCACCACTGGTAGTCAATACATGGTGTGGTGGTTCCAAGGCTGGGACAAAAAATCAATTCACATATGGATTGGGATTTTTTGTTTTATGATTTTTTTTTTATTGATTTTTTTCCATACTTAAATTATTCTTTTTGAGCCAGGTGGAAAAAAATGACCGCTTGTAAAGACCGTAGACGACCGTATGAGTCACTCAGATGTATAATATGTGTCACAGAAATCACCTCAGTGAAGGCACACAGATGACAGCTAGCTTATTATGGTATTAGCTTCAACAACACACCAGTGTTAAACAGCATTAACTTATGCTCAGATAAACAATACACTATGATAATATCTATTCAACTGTATTGTTATTAATCTGACCTTGTGTCATTTACACACAGTAATAAACCAGGAGGATATGAACTAGAGTTGGAAACAGAGGCTGAGATGGTGATAGCACCAACATTGCTTAGCATCAACACAACAGCTAATTCTAAACACGGAGGTGGTGCGTTCAGGACCATTGTAACACCTGTGGTGCGTTCAACAGCGCGGGATATCTGAAAACTTAGACAAAATGAGTTGTTCCTGAATAAATATAGTTAAACAATTAAAGGGAGATACAAGATGGCGGCTCATGCACATGCAGCGGCTCCTCTCTCTCCATGCAGACCTGCATTTTTAGGTTTTTTGTGTTGTGCACGTACATGCATCTGTCCATGTCTGTCACGTCCAGTATATATTATTACACTGGATTATACATTAATCCAATGTTCGTGGAAGAGCTATGTGACTGCTCTGGAGGCCTCCTCTATTACTGCTGCTGCTCCCAGGTAAATGCAGAGCAGGAACACATACATAAGATAAATACTGGAGGAAATGTATTTGATATTGTACATTTATTTGTCTATTTTACATACAGTCCAGGCTTTGAAATGAAAGTTTAAGTTCACTTAATTATGAACTTCATTTAAAGGCTCCTGTTTGTGTTGTGTGCAGATAAATGTCACAGTTTACTTCCCAAAGTCTGGTTCAAATATATTACTATAAATAAATCTGAACTGACTCACATATGATGTGTGAAATATGGCTCCTGATATGATCTGTAGGATCATCATTCAGCTTTATCACCTGGTCTGGGGTTAAAAAGGCAAGAGGAAAATCTGGAATATCTAAGAATCTGCACCCAGAAAAAATCATGACAGAATCGAATCAGCATAAAAACATATCACCCCAGCCCGAGGTGGTTCTGTTTAAAAAAACTTTGGATTGGGTTAGGTGTGTTTCCACTGTTGGATCTTTGGGGCCATTTTACTGAAACTTCACTTTATGCATGTTTCCACTGACAGGGCCGCCTTCCGGAACTTTTACAGGAACCAATGGTTCCTGCTCAAAGGGGTGTGTGTGTGTGTGTGTGTGTGTGTGTGTGTGTTACATGTGTCATAAAAATCAGTAGAGGTTGTTTGTGACTCGTCCTGATAAACGTCTCCTTTGATCAGGAGGGTGACGTTATGTGAGCAGGATGTTACTACTTGTCTTTGGGTCGTAACGTCGCCCTGAAAACATCGAAAAATCCAAACTGAACCAAAGCCAATAACAGTCAAAAATAAACCCATGACTTAAGATGAAAAAACCACCTCACAAAACATTTGCATAAACCAGTGTGATGATGCTGAGGCGTAGTCATGGTAACACTGGTTTCCTGTCGCACTTTACAGATGTTCATCTGTTTTTATCAGCTTTGTTTTTACCTCAGAGTTTATATACACTGTATAAGGTGCACTTAAAATACTTTATTTTTTTCCAAAAATCACAGTGCACCTTATATATGGATTAGTTCTGGTCGTGCTTAGTGACTTGGAATTTTTTATTTTTATCTAATAATTATGCCTTCACCGCGTACCATGTTGGTCGCAAAGGCCTATTGATACTGCTTATTTTAGCTTTTTATCTAATAATTTAGACTTTTTATCTAATAATTTTGACTTTTTATCTCACAATTTTGACTTTTTATCTAATAATTTAGACTTTTTATCTAATAATTTAGACTTTTTATCTAATAATTTAGACTTTTTATCTAATAATTTTGACTTTTTATCTAATAATTTTGACTTTTTATCTCACAATTTTGACTTTTTATCTAATAATTTTGACTTTTTATCTCATAATTTTGACTTTTTATCTCATAATTTTGACTTTTTATCTCATGATTTTGACAATTTAGCTGATTTGTAAAAAATAAAAAAATAGTAACCCCCCCTAAAAAAAAGATGATTTTACACAACTAAAAATGATGGTAAATGGTGTCATTTTTATTTTTCCTATGACAAAAAAAAACACTTGAACACAACACACTGGTAATTTGGAACTCACTAGTGAAAGGTAAATTTTTCTACCAGCAAGAATGACCCCTGGGAAAAAAGTGAACCTAGTATTTATCTATTAATCCTCAGTCAGTCAGTTCTGTCACGTAGTCACATTTTTTTAACAGTAGTTTTTTACTTAAATCCTAAAACTAAACTGTCCCTGAAAGATTTACTGTGTTTTAAATATGTCCCCACTTTGACCTGCATGTACTGTTTGTCTTTTATGTTTGACCTTTGACCTGTCAGAGCATCAGTGGGAAGTCTTCGTCCGTGTTCAGCCAATCGTCGAGTCCCATCAAGAGTCCTGCGCTGAGTGTTGAGGAGGAGGTAAACACACACACACACACACACACACACACACATACACACACACACACACACACACACACACACACACACACACACACACACACGCACACATACACACACACACACACACACCAAGAACAGACATTCTCACTTTTCACTGTTTGACCGTTTCATATCGCAATATACATTGCAAGGTTAAAAAATTAAATTAAATTTTTTTTTTATTTTATATATATATATATATATATATATATATATATATATATATATATAATTTTTTATTTGCACATGAATAATGAAATGAGTGTTTTATTTTTATTTTATTAATTTTTTTCCCCATCGTGGATTGTCAGTCAAATAAAAAAAGAAGCTGTTGTTCACAGTTCCTTCATGTCTGAACCTGCTGCAGTAACGTCAGGGTGTTTTTGTCTTTAATGGAAGAATAGAAGAACTAATCAAAGAGCGATGAAGACAAGTGCTCCATCTGAAGGCTTTGGCAAAATGACATAGACATGAGTTTATAACATGTTGCAGCGAGTTACTGTGACGATGTTAAAGTTGATCACAAAGGAGGAGAAAACTGTTGCCAATCCTGTAATAAAGTTCAACAGGAGGTGGTTTATGGGTGTGGGTGTGGGTGTGGGTGTGGGTGTGGGTGTGGGTGTGGGTGTGGGTGTGGGATGGTTTAGTTCCTGAGCAGAGTCTGACTCAGTGGATCCAAACAATTTAATTGAATGCTTTTTTGTCATTTGGTCCGGGTCATGGGTGCAGCAGCCCAGACTTCCCTCACCTCAGCTCCTCCAGGGGAATCCCAAGGCGTTCCCAGGGCAGCCCAGATAGAATCCCTCCTGCGTGTCCTGGGTCGACCCACAGGTGTCCTACTGGATGGACATGTCCAGAACACCTCCCCAGGGACGCGTCCTCACGAGGTGCCTGACCCACCTCAGCTGACTCCTCTGGACATGGAGGAGCAGCGGCTCTACTCCGAGCTCCCCCCGGATGTCCGAGCTTCTCACCCTATCTCTAAGGCTAAGCCCCGCCCACCCTGCGAAGGAAACTCTTTTCAACCGCTTGTACCTGTCCCCTCATTTTTTGGGTCATGACCGTTGGTGAGGGTCAGAACGTAGATGGACCAGTAAGTGCAGATCTTCTCCTCCTGGTTTAGCTCCCTCTTGTCACTACGGGTCGGTTTAACACCCACATTACTGCGGATGTCGCCCCAATCCACCCGTCGACCTCCCGCTCAACCCTTCTGTGACTCATGAATAAGATCCTGAGGAACTTAAGCTCCTCCCCCTGAGGCAGGACCTTCCCTCCGACCCACAGTTGGCACTTTACGCTTTTCCAGCTGAGGACCAGGACCCAGACTTGGAGGTTCTGGTCTTCATCCAGCTGCTTCAAAATGTTTTGTGTTATTAAAAAAACACAACATGAGTGGGAGTGGGATGGGGTCAAAGGTCAGTTCTACAGGAGTGGGACGGGATGGATTTTTTATTTATTTATTTTTTAACTCCAGCCTTAGATTAGAATGGGGTGGGATCTTTTTAATCTGGGAGTGGGATGGGACAGGAGTGAAAGTCCAGTCCAGTCCAGACTTTAAACCCGACACACAAGTCGACTCATCATTTCAATACTTGGTGACGAGTCGACTGTTAAAACACTCGTTAGCGTTTGAAAACAGCTGCAGATGCTTCAGGTCATTATTTAAATATGAATGTAGTGCAGCGTTGGACAAAAGCGAAGCCTACAGGTGTGTTTTCACTGACGTCCATATGAAAGGAAATGAAGAATGCAGGCAGAGGAGATTCTTTCAGACACACCCCGCCAGTGTAAAAGCTCAGCATGGGAACATGTTGGTATTTAAGACAACTGTAAAATAACACACGTCTTGTGTTTTTTCTGGACTCCTTACATTAGTGGGAGGTGTGTGATCGCTCTGAGCATGTGCAGCTGCACCCTCCTGATAATTCACCACATTGTCACAAAAGCACTTTGTTCAAATTCACAGAAACGTAACCCTCAACGGGAACACGTCATTTATAAACGATGGTTAAAAAACAGCTTTAAAAAATCACACAAGCGTCTAACCAATCATATTGTAGCATAAATGCATCACCTAAAGTCCTGTCGAACCAATAAAATCTAAGATTATTTAGAATCCTGATGTCATGTGACGCAACAAGGAAGTACAGGAAAGAAGAAAGAGCACATGTTGGGTCACATGCAGGAGTAGTGTCGTGTTTTTAAACTATAAAACACACATAAATCACCAATAAAAAATATTACTAAATAGCCTAAACTTTTCTTTTTAACTATTTTAGTCATTTCATGTGAAAAAAATCTACAAATCCTTCTTTAAAACAGTTAAAACATTTTTAAAAAATCCTACTTTACTCATAAAATCATGAAGCACATTTCATTTGTAGTTGTCCATTCAACCTCATCAACTTTTCAGAATTTTTGTATTTTTTTATTTTTTTATTTTTTTATTTATTTAAATAAATAAATAAGCGGCTGAGCGGCTGTGGCTCAGTTGGTAGAGTGGGTCGCCCAATGACCGAGAGGTTGGCGGTTTGCGTCCCGGCTCTGGCTGTCCACATGTTGAAGTGTCCTTGGGCAAGACACTGAACCCTGCCTTAGGCCCCCAGTAGGACTGACCTTTGACCTTAGAAACCTACTGGTGTATGATTGTGTGTGTGAATGGGTGAATGAGTAAAGTGCTTTGAGCACCATGAAGGTGGAAAAGTGCTATATAAATGCAGTCCATTTACCATTTATTTATTTATTTATTATTTTCGAATCATTCTAAAATTAAATATTCTAAGTGTTTTTCAGTCAAATATGTTCATGGATAATGAAGACATTGTTCTTTTACCAATTGTTTTTTATGTTAAGAATTTATAAAGAATAAAAACATAATATAAATGATTGTACCCCAAAATAAAGGTCAAAGGTCAATTCTTTAAAGTGAGCATAATACATTTACTTTAGGCCTGAATAAATTTAAAATCAAATGTCATTCATTCTTTCTTTTTTTTAAAAATGAGTTTCCTTAATAAATCTCAGAGGGTTAAAAACTGTCACAACTACAACGAGCCCTTCAGACCTGGTGGTAAATCAAGGTGTGTCCGTGGGTTCTTTGCTGTGGGTGGGTCCGTCAGGTGCATTCCTTTGATTTGGACCTGCAGCGTCATGCTTAAAGCTGTTGTCAAAACAGGGAGGTTCCTTCATTTATGGCGGCTGTGGTTGTATTTGCAGGACATGAGAAAGTCCTGTCTGCACTTCAGTGTAATTATCCTGACACACCAGAGCCTTTTGTCAGAGCGTCACCTGCAGACTTATATACATGACAGGTGGTAATAAAGCTTTGAGCGTTTGCCATCATGGGCGTTTCCACAATTGTAATGGTTATATGTACTTCAATAGTTTCATTGGATTAGTCATTTAACCCAGGGCTCTCACACTCATTTTCTTCAGGCGCCATATTATTATTATTATTATTATTTATTTTATTTTTTTTTCAAATATAATTCAACATTTTTATAGTATTTTCATTATTACAACAGACAAACATCAAACCCAACAGACAGAATGGAGGTTGAAATAGTATGAAAAGGGAAAGAGAGAGAGAGACAGAGAGAGAGAGAGAGAGAGAGAGAGAGAGAAATGCATATAAATAAATAAAATGAAAAATCTAAAAATAAATTAACTAAAAACAAGTCAGTCAGAAACAGCAGACCTCCGCCAAGGCTTGATATGTCATCATATGATGTCAAAATGTGACATAATGGAGCCATAGGTGTTGACCCATCTGATGTCTGAAGGTTAGGGGTCAAAGGTTAGGGTTATAGGTGTTGACCCATCTGATGTCTGAAGGTTAGGGGTCAAAGGTTAGGGTTATAGGCGTTGACCCATCTGATGTCTGAAGGTTAGGGGTCAAAGTTTAGGGTTATAGGTGTTGACCCATCTGATGTCTGAAGGTTAGGGGTCAAAGGTTAGGGTTATAGGTGTTGACCCATCTGATGTCTGAAGGTCAGACCATGTGACCATTTATTTAACTTAGTTTAACAACAGAAACATTTGTCTTTACTAACTGGTTGATGACTGTTTATTATTTGACCCTGGAACATTTGACCCTGGAACTGAGGTGCGCTTCATTTCCTTATGCTGGTGTACCGCCAGGGGGGGTAAACAGTTTAAACCGTAGATATTGTAACGACCCCACAATGTTATTGATGTTTATTCGGTGTGATTATGACCGACAGTAACTGTTTATCCTGTAATAAAAAGTAGGTGACACCAACTCTGTCTGTTTCCTGGATCCAGTAACGATACGATATATAACCTGAGGAGAAAGTGTGGGGGTGGGGGTGGTGGGTCATCTGGTTGTATAAGTGGGGGTGTCACAACATGCTGGACAGTCACCCTCCAAATTTTGGATCATTTGTTGGAGTTGTGCAGGTGTTAGACATTCTACAGACAGAACACAGTACAGACACAGATTTGTTGAATTATAGATTATAGATAGATTAATTAAATAGTCTATAAATCGATATATAAATGTGCCTCTTTCTGCTCCACACTTCCAACATACATCATTATTAATTTGTCCCATTCTGTTAAGTTTTGATGATGTAAAATAATACCTATGTGTTATTTTTTACTGAATAAGTGTGCCTCTGGAGTCTCTTATGTATTCTTCAGTGTAGCTCTGTATTCTACTGACTCTTGAGGAACCACATTTTACCCATGTGGTTCCTCAAGTTCCTTAGTGGGTTAGACCAGTAAAATAATAACATAATAATCTATAAAGAATGACAACTCCAAACAGAATGTAGAATATATTGGATCATTAGTTTGTAAAAAGAGGTGGAGTTTATAAGTGTGACTTCCTCCCACTCTTTTTTGAGTGCAAGAATTTTTTTTTTTTACCATTTTGATGAATGTTTTAGTTTTTTTGTGCAGGAAATAAAATAAAATGAAACTGAAGTGAACATTTACATGAGCTGGTTTTATCAGCAGTGACAGAAGAAAATATGCAACGTCAACAACACACTGTGACACAAGTAATGAGGAACAATGAATGATTAGTACAGCAGGTGTGGTCACTGGTACAACCAAACAACTGTTAAATATGTTTTTTTTTTTGTTTCATTCTTTCGCAATAGACTAAAAAAACCAGTAGTAAGTCTGACTGAAAAATAATTAATGAATGCATTTATTTTGGAACATAAAGGTAAGGTAAAGTACTTTATTTGACATTATACATGTTACAATGAAATATACCACAATATATATATATATATATATATATATATATATATATATATATATATATATATATATATACAGTATATATATATATATATATATATATATATATATATATATATACCAAAGAAAGAAATAACGATATAAACAAAAGCATAAGATTAACAACATAGTTCAAAAAAGGAGTAAGAAGAAGCTACGTTTTTTGAAGATTCCTACCCCTTTTAAACTATTACCAAGTTTTAAGTTCATATAGCATCCAATATAATATAATATAATATAATATAAATGCATGTATTTACTATATACACACACACACACACACACACTTATACCATGATGATCACAGGACCTTATCCACACAAAATGAAGCAGAATGAAAGTTTTAAAGCTCCAAATCAAACTGTATAATAATAATAATAATAATACATTCAATTTATATAGCGCTTTTCTAGGTACTCAAAGACGCTTTACATGGTAGCGATAAAAACAATTTTAATGCCTTTTTTAACGTATAATCTCTTCCCACACTGTCCTTTAACAGGCTCATATTTATCTAAACTAACTTTTATTAGTCTGTGATTCATTTGCTGTGTGTGTGTATTTGGAACCTGCTAGTTAATCCAGTTTGAATACGAACCCTCCAGGTGCTGCTTTAGGTTCCGTCAACAATCCAGTGGAATTTTATAACGTGTCTGAATTCCTGCTTAATTAGTTGCATCTAAAACAAGTGTTGCCAGGTACAACAAACCCTGCCCTCGTGCAAATAAATGATATTTAACTGGAAATGAGGGAGCATTAAGACAAATATAAACTTAGATCTGGTTCCAATGTAAAGATTGTCACCTGACAGTAATGATAATTATCATAATAACAGTCAATTCATCATTTATTTGATATTTAAAGGTATATTTTTGGTCTAAAGGAGAAAAGAACATGAAAGTAATGGTAATGGAAACACCTGAATTTAAAAAAAACAAACACTCAAATATCGCTAAAAATGTTTAAGCTTTCAAGAGGTGGTGTTTCAGATGTTTAGATATTCTAATATATCACAGAAGCACAATGGAAACACTTTTTCCATAATTATGCATCACAGGACGTGGTGTACATGATCACATGATCACTTCTCTCAGAGTGAAAATGGAGCGATTCACATAAACAGAGGAGGAGAAATAATTCAGGTGTCATTTTAAACAGCAGAGGAATGAAGCGTGATATCAACACATGAAAGCTCCGTCTTCCAACAGTGAAATCTAATGGGATGATATTTAATGGAGTTAGGACGCTCCTGCCTACAACAACTGTCTATAGACCTTTGTCATAAAAACCACAAATGCGTCACAGTAGCGTATCTGAACTTCCTGTAAAACGTCAAAACAGTAGAAAGTCTTCTGAACTTCTTTAATTTGCCACTTATTACATTTACAGATATCGGAAGAAACATGGAGGGAAACTCAGTTAAAAAAAACCATTTGATAAAGGCTACAAATTTTTCTATGAGGAATGTGTCCATAAGTATCAAAGTAAGGAGAGAGCACTGGGGCTAACTGCTAACTGCTACTGAACTGATAACAAGGACCACAAATCATTAGTGTGTCCACTTATACCTAGGACTAGGGTTATAAGGACATGTATGGATAGTATAGATGACATGGACTATTTCACTATTTGTATTTTGTTCTGTCTATGGTTCAATTAACGTCTTGTTAGCATAATGTTAACGTTAGCCAAATGCTATCATCATAAGTTAATATTTTTCTCTGGCAGTATGTGTTTATGTTGTTTGTTTATCATAGTATCTAATATAGTAAACAGGCAGGTTTTTGTGAGGGTTAGATGCTACCCATCATAATGAAAAAACCAGGAGCCTCATAAACTAGAGGTTTGATCACTGTGCACAAGTTTACTGTGACGTACTACTGTAGTAGTAACTACTGTTCTACTACTACTGTCACTAGTTCAACTCTTTCCTTACAATGTTACTGTTGTTTACTGCTGACACTGATGGACTGGTGTGTAAAGACAAAAGGTCCTAACGACAGTTTAAGTCAAAAATGATTTATTTGTGTTCACCATAACTTTCAAAATCATAACAGAAAGACACACCTGCAGTTGCATTCTTTGGCTTTGATTGGTCATGTCAAGTGTCCACACTCTAACATGTTACTGTTCCTGCTCACAGTTACTATTGTTTTATTGTCCATTAACTAGTATTCACAGAATGTCTAATCTTGCCCCTATTTTATGCCAATCTCCAGTTTCCATGACAACCTGTTCTTGACTTAGAGCCAATATTGTGATTTTTACCTTTCTGCTAAATGCGACCTTGACCTTTGACCTTTTGCAATATTAATAATTTTGTTATATGTATATATGTGTCAGTGTGTGTAATATTATGATAATATATCCAGTATTAAGTTATAGTGTGATATGTCTATGTTTGACACAAACACTGTTACACAAGTTAATTTTGCAACATGTCACCTTTGACCTCCAGAGATCTCAAAAACCATTAGTCGTACGTGATAACACCAAATATGAGACTTGCATAAATCTTCATTCCACATCATTTGATACCAATCCTAAAGTTCTGTGACCCTCTGTTCTTGAGTTATAACTGATAATGTGATTTTGATCTTTTAGTGAATTGTGACTTTGACCTTTGACCTTTACTCAAATGGATCATTGTATCTGATGTGCATTACCTATATGTATATGTCCATGTAATTTCATGGTGATATCTCAAGTGTTCAGTGAGTTATAGCATGATATGTGTCTGCGGACACAAACACACACACACACACACACACACACACTCCAACCAATGCTGGGTGAGATTAAAAATTGCTGGTGCAGCAGTAGGGTTACACTAGGATTGTGTATTTCTGCTACGACATACAGAAGTTGTAATAAAGGTCTATGGAAACACGTTCAAATCACAAATAAAGTTTGTCGAAAATTTTAGGAATATCGATATTGTTTGCTACAAACGAATGGAAACAAAACTACTGATCACCACTAAACTTTTATCACATGTTCCTTGTGTCAGTATCAACATTTACTGAAAGTTTCAGCCAAATCCATCCATGACTTTTGGAGTTATGTTGCTAACAAACAAACAAACAAACCCCAGTGTTTACATTAGAATGGTGTTGTAATAATGAGTGTTTTTTGTTTGTTTCCATTCTTCACTGGGTGTAAAAAGTGAAGTGTCCTCATTCTCTCCACACATGTAGTTACTGTATCAGATGTTTGCATGTTGTTAACTCTGACCACAAATGTAAGGGTACGGTTTCAGGTCTGTACCTGCTGAAGGCTCAACTATGTGGGGATATTAGTTTCTGAGATTATAATAAGAGGTTTACACAGATACAACAGTAAGAACCTGACACTCAGGTTTCAGTTTGTGTGTTTATTGGTCTGTGAAAATATTTGGCACCAAAAGAAAAGACTCTTGTTGCCATGGTGCTGCATAAAAGATTAGAAAGATGATGAATATGATCTGATCATCTGAAACTGGATTAAAGGAGGTGTGTGATCATCTGAAACTGGATTAAAGGAGGTGTGTGATCATCTGAAACTGGATTAAAGGAGGTGTGTGATCATCTGAAACTGGATTAAAGGAGGTGTGTGATCATCTGGGAGGAAAAACGCAAAAGGGGAAAACCCCATTTATAGGGATACAGTCTGTACATTTCCTCCACGCCTTCAAAATAAGAGCAGGGTCAGTGCAGATGAAAACAGTCAGATTACAGTGGAAGTGAAGCAGCAGTTCTTGGCAGAGACTTTACCTCTGGGACTGAAACTAAAGAGACAACTTCAGATAATTATAAATATTAATGTTCATGTGGGCGTGGCCTGACCATAACTTCATTTTACCAAATGCTGCCACAAACACAGACATGCACATTCACACACAAACACAGTAGGTAATTTGCGGCAGAATAATTACTGAGCAAATTATAGACATGACGCATTGACACAGAACTAAGAACTCAGACATTCTGTGTAATTATTCTGAATTACCAGTGGGTCAAAGGTCATACTGATCTCATGCGAACAGGACATTACTGAACCAGATTGTCTGACAAACAAATAAACTGTATATTATTATTATTATTATTATTATTATTATTATTATTATTATTATTATTATTATTATTATTATTATTATTATTAAGATAGCACCACATCTCATGTCACCAGGTGAGGAATTCACAAACACCAGTTATTTATTTCCTCTTCAGAGGAGGTTATGTTTTACCTCATGTTTATTTGTTTGTCTGTCAGTAAGATAACTCAAAAAGTTATTAACACATTTTGATGAAACTTTCAGAGATGATTAATAATGCATCAAGGAAGAAACCATTAAATGTTGAGATATAGAGGTCAAAGGTCAAGGTGCCAGTGAAGGTCAACAGAATCCAGACCAGATAGAATCAGGTGTTTTTTTTTCCTTCACTTCGTCTGACCTTCTGACCTCAGATGAGGTATTTGGTAAATGTATGACCTTTAACCTTAAAGCAGGTTATTGACATATTTAGTTAAATCAGACAATATATTGTGCTTCATATTTAACATTAGATCTAACATGTGACATTTGGTCGTTGTGCGACGTCACATAACGTCACAGTGACGTCATACGTGGTCGAATATTGAAATGGACATATGTGAAAAACAGGGGCCAGGATTTCTGGGAATGTTTTTAAACCCTCTAAGGGATTGTTAATGACTGATTAAAAAAAAACTGTTAGCAAACATGGAACACAAGTTTCTAAATAAATTATGAACATCCAGATCCAAACCTTGGCAGACTGGTGCTGCTTCATGAAGGTCTGCGCTCCTGCAGTGTTCTAGTTTGTAGTTGTTATTAACATGAGTCACTGTCATGGTCCAGTATCTGCACAGTCGAGGATCTGAACCGATATCACTGGGGTCAGTCATTAACACACTGGGTATTTACATGTCTGATGTGCTAGGCTAGTGTTATTAGCACAGTGCTAGGCTCGTGTTATTAGCACAGTGCTAGGCTAGTGTTATTAGCACAGTGCTAGGCTCGTGTTATTAGCACAGTGCTAGGCTAGTGTTATTAGCACAGTGCTAGGCTAGTGTTATTAGCACAGTGCTAGGCTCGTGTTATTAGCACAGTGCTAGGCTCGTGTTATTAGCACAGTGGTAGGCTAGTGTTATTAGCACAGTGCTAGGCTCGTGTTATTAGCACAGTGCTAGGCTAGTGTTATTAGCACAGTGCTAGGCTAGTGTTATTAGCACAGTGCTAGGCTAGTGTTATTAGCACAGTGCTAGGCTCGTGTTATTAGCACAGTGCTAGGCTAGTGTTATTAGCACAGTGCTAGGCTAGTGTTATTAGCACAGTGCTAGGCTAGTGTTATTAGCACAGTGCTAGGCTACTATCAGTCTTGCATGTCCATATGGTCGGGGTGGAGGTGTGCGTATTCACAATTAATCCAGCTGCTGAGATCACGCACTTCAACAGTACAGATGTTGCAGGCACAGACAGGTACGCTCCGTGCTCTGTTTTATTTCCGTTATTGCAACATTTTTCTCTTGCTTTTCTTTTATGTGTTTATGGTTCCAGTTGTTCATCTTTCTTGTGTTTGCAGAGTTTTATCGATGTGGTGTGTCCGTCAGCCACCACACAATGACAGTCACTACGACATTCTGTCCAAGTCAAACACAATTCAAGTAATGCAGCATTATAAATTAGTATTCTATATTCCAGCATGTCACAAATATTTGAATATTTGATAATCGTGTCCCATCCCTACCACTTATAGCTCTGTTTGAAGCAGTAAGGGACAAGGGGTAGGGGTAAAAAATAGAAATGGGAGTGGGCCGTATAGTCTGAAAAATACGGCTGCTGTTTATCTTCTTTAAAAGAAGATAAACAGAAAGAGGGAAAAAGATGAGTGTCTTTAACAATGTGAAAATAATCACCTTAAAGGTCAAAGTGTTGATGCTAACGTTAGAAGGAGTGGTGACAGAGGAGCTCAACAGACCAGGGAAATGTTTTCTCACGGGATTTAGTCGATGACTGTTGACGGACAGAAAGTTCAGACCTTATTTACCCTCAAGTACAGGTTAGACCGATGTTGGAAAATACATTTACTGTAAGATTTAGTGCAGGAGTGTTAGTCATGTTAGATCTGTTCAACATTCAGTCCAATGTGATGTGAAAAAGATCAGAGTGGTCAAATAATAATAGATACATTATATTTAGAGAGAGAGAGAGAGGGGGGGGGGGGGGAGAGAGAGGGAGAGAGAGAGAGAGAGAGAGAGAGAGGGAGAAAGAGGGAGAGAGAGAGAGAAAGAGGGAGAGAGAGAGAGAGAGAGAGAGAAAGAGGGAGAGAGAGAGAGAGAGAGAGAGAGAGAGAGGGAGAAAGAGGGAGAGAGAGAGAGAAAGAGGGAGAGAGAGAGAGAGAGAGAGAGAGAGGGAGAAAGAGGGAGAGAGAGAGAAAGAGGGAGAGAGAGAGAGAGAGAGAGAGAGAGAGAGGGAGAAAGAGGGAGAGAGAGAGAGAGAAAGAGGGAGAGAGAGAGAACACAGTTCAATATCTGAGAGAGACCAAAGCCAGTGTCATCTAAACAAAGAGTCTGTGAGGTAATGTGACTCTACCTCTAGTGTTACCTGGGCGCTCACACACTGACCTACATCACACACACACACAGACACACACACACACACACACACACACACACACACAGTGTGTTCTAAAGTTACTGCTCCCATGGGACACTCTGTTCACAGCTTGAACTTAAATACAGTAGAAAACAGTTTTACAGTTTCTAAGATTGTCATGAAATATTTTCATAAAAATATGTGGTATGTTTTCATCAGATAAACACATGCAAATATTTGTGATTTTACACACACACACAGAAGGGGAGTTTGTTTATCAGCAATTACGCAAAAACTACTGGACTAGTTTCCATGAAATACATTTAAAAAAGTAATAATAAAAATAGAAATAAATTAAAAAATGTTATCAAAATAATAAAATAAATAAAAAGACAAATAAATGCAAAAAATAAATAATAAAAATAAAAAAGGAATAAAACATTTTAA
>CM035796.1:45360684-45370684 GCA_020466265.1 Siphamia tubifer
AGCATTTACTTTTATTTGATTTTATTTTTTACTTGTATATAAACTGGGGCTACACGATATTAGAAAAAAATGGACACACCGCGTCACACTTTGATATATTTTTTATCGTCTCCTGTTTCACTTCTGTTCGTAACACACTCACTTCTGTTCGTAACACACTCACTTCTGTTCTTTCACACCAAGAATCACTTTCTTTGGGCTCATGATGAATAATGAATATGTAGTGTAATACAGTTTAAATGAACACACAGTGAAAAAACTCACCAAACAACAGTAAATCTGTGATGAATGAGGGTCAAAGGTCACCAAAAGCATCATGGGTAGCTCCCTCATAGCCAGTGGGATGATACGTACAGAACTGTATATATTTATGTCTCTGAGGTTTCGGTTTCTTTTGGCAAATATAATTTTCTTTCATATTCAGAGATGAAAAATTGAGGTAAAAATCTTTTCATCACTTGGATTATTCATTCGTTGGGTCTGTGGTAAGTAGAGGTACCACTGTACTGTGATATTAAACAATCCTCAGGAGTAAATAAGAGCTGTGCGGTGTCGACGCAGAACATACGTTTCAGTGTCACCCTTCTGTAGCTGAAATAATGAAATAAAAATATATTAATACAAATAAATAAATAAGACAAATAAAAGATAATAAATACAAAAAATAAATACAAATAAATTAATAAATAAAAGATAATAAATACAAAAAATAAATAAAAACTAAAATATATGAATAAATAAAAGACAACAAAAAATCAAATCAAAATAATTCCAGAAGCTTCCATGTGACTGTTACACATGTAACAACAGTAAACTATTGTGTAACTCATTTAAATTCATCTTTTAAGGGTTTAATAATGTTGGTAATATCTTCAGTTTAATATTTGTATTTTTTCCTTCTATGTTTGCGTGTTCTGATGGTTTGGACAGAAGGTCAACTGTTTCCTGCAGGAACACTTTAACGTCTCTGACCCAGTATTTATCCAGAACATCGTATCAGGTTTCCTGCAGGAATGCGATCTTTCATGTCTAGTGAATCCCCTGCAGCCAGTCTATTCTTTTTTTTTTTTTCACTAAATCCCAGTTCTTGTGCCAGTGTTTGATCCATGAAGTTATTTCCTTAAAGTGAGGAAATAATTGTGTGTAGTTCCACCCAGTCACAGGAAGAGTACAGACCATAATACTCAGACATTATGAACAGATGACAGATGAACTCTTTTCCTTTTACTAGTTTAACTCTCAGAAAGTCTGTATTCAACCTGCTTTTATGAAACATTTTATTATTGAGTCTGAATATGTGACTAAATAACTGAACTTTTTTATTTATTGATAAGATACAACCACGAATCAACTGTATAAAATTAACCATTCCTGTGTAGGGCTGAGATGTGGTTTTATTTTTTTTATTTAAATTGCGATTCTTCGATATTCCAGATTCTTCTCTTCCCTTTTTAACATCAGAGCAGGTGAAACAGCTGAATGATGATCCTACAGATCATATCAGGAGACATATTACCCACATCATATATGAGTCAGTTCAGATTTATTCATCATTAATATATTTGAACCAGACTTTGGGAAGTAAACTGTTCCATTTATCTGCACACAACACAAACAGGAGCCTTTAAATGAACAGACTTCATAATAAAGTGTGTTTTAAAGTGTCCATGTCCAGCTCTGCTCTTCCTTCTGTTACAAACACCACACACTTTAACTGCTGTTGATTGTTTAACTATATTTATTCAGGAACAACTCATTTTCTCTAAGTTTTCAGATATCCCACACTTTTGAACGCACCATAAATGTTTCAACGGTCCTGAACGCACCACTTCTGTGTTTTAGCCGCTGTGTTGTTGCTAATCACCCTCTTTTTTCCAACTCTAATTCATATACTTTTATTATGTGTGTAAATGACACAAGGTCAGATTAATAATAATACAGTTGAATAGATATTATCATAGTGTATTGTTTATCTGTGCATAAGTTAATGCTGTTTAACGCTGGTGTGTTGTTGAAGCTAATACCATAATAAGCTAGCTGTCATCTGTGTGACTCATACAGTCGTCTACGGTCTTTACATGCTGTAAATGTTTTCCACCTGGCTTCAAATTCATTTAAATATGGGGAGAAAATTTATTTTTGAAGAAAAAAATTGATTTAAAGATAGTCAAACAAAAAATCCAGATACATATGTGAATTGATTTTGTCTTCCACCCCTCTTTCTGTGTGGAAACATTGACTATTGAAGTCTAGAAATCAAGCACATTCACACCATTTTGGACTAAAGGCTCAACAAACATCGTCCCCTCAGACTTGCCTCTCAGTCCCTGTGAAGGGGTGTAATTAGTGTCACCATCTGGTGCTTTGATGGTGAGGCGTGTGGCCTAGTGTTGTTATTATTGGTCAAAACATCCAGAGAAACAGACACTCCCTTGGTCGCCCTCTGAAAATTCTCTAAAAATACACATAGGTTCCTCTTATGGACTTATGAAATAACACCAAGTTTTAGACCCATATCTCTAATAGTCTTGAAGTAAAGACCTTCCACTTTTTGTTTTTTGACACATTTACATTTGGTCCAACTTGGGATACTTGTGTATCATTGGTTCATTAGTTTTTCAAAATAAAACCAAAAATAAGACCACGAAAAAACAAGAAGTAGTTTCTTCATTATTTGTTTCTAAAAACCAAAAAGATAGTGATGCGTCTTTTCAGTTTTCCCTTTTGTCTTTAAATGAATAATAGAAATCAACGGTCATTTTCCCGTTTTATCCAATTTTGACCTGAAGCAAAATCAACACTTTCCTCTGACAAGTTCAACAATGTCCTCATCAGGTCAACTCCAAATGATCACGGTGCAAAATCAAGACCATAAAACAACGTTCCCTTATCTTGAACATAGAAACAAAAAACATGGATTTAAAAAGAAAATAAAAGTTAAAAAATGTCCTTCAGCTTCCACGGCCGCTGCAGTCATCACAGGAACAGCGGAGTTTGTGACCAATGAAAAAACAAAAAACATACAGTGTTAATAAACTGGAAATAAATCTAACAACGAAACAAACATGTCCATGGACTGAAGATCGTTATGGTACGACACCGTGGTCATATCCTCAGGTCTTAGGGTGACCCTCTTAGTTTCCCCAAATAGGACGTAGTTTTACATATTTGTCACTGCGGGTCAAAGGTCATTTCCAGTTTACTGAATTTGCTTCAGGTCAAAATTGGATAAAATAAAAAACAGCCGTCATCAGTTTTTTCTATTATTCATTTAAATACAAAAAAGAAAAACTGAAAAACAGCATCGTTATCTGTTTTTTCATTTTGGTTTTGGAAACAAATAATAAAGAAACAAGTTCCTTTTTCGTCGTTTGATGTTTGGTTTTATTTTGAAAAAGGAATGGTACACAGCTTTTTGAGCTTCCACTGTTCCTCTATCATTTGACCTGTATTTTAGATTTTTGGTTTCCCTGGATAACTTTTCCCCTAGAACCACAATCTATGCTCAGGTTAGAAATATCTACCTTTGTTGAGCCACAATATGGCTCCAAATTTGGCTGGAAGGTCAAAATTATGAGATAAAAAGTCAAAATTATGACATAAAAAATCTAAATTAGCAAGGGATAATGTATTCCCCATGCGACTATCAGAATTGAAATATTATCGATAGTCACTCATGGACAATACATTATTCCGCTTATTCTAAGGTTATTACAGTTTATTACTGTTACTACTCTATCAGATTGGATAAAATAGCCGTTATTACGTAGCGAAAATTTACTTTCAAAGTCACCAAACTACCTGCGTAGTGATATGGTGCCGTGAATCTGAAGTGACAAAACTCGTTGCCATTGGCAGCGGGCGTTAATGGTGCAGTGGGCGGTTATCCAAAAAAATCCGCCCGCAGAACGCTGGGAACGTCCATTCAAAGTGAATGGGAACTGCTGCAACGTTCTAAAGAACGTACAATATTTAACCTGAGGAAAAAGTGTGGGGTATGAAATCATCTGGTCGTAGAAGTGGGGGTGTGTGACGCCCATGGTGTACAGGTATTCATGTTCCCAGTGCAGGAACCTGTGGTTAATGTCCTGCTCTTTTGTAAAATCCGGTTGAACTGCTCCGTTCAGTGGATACTGAAGAAGGGATGACATCAGCTTTAACCTTATCTCTGTAGATCTGTTCCCATCCAGGTTTTTCCCAGAGGGGAAAACACTGCAGTTCCACTAATTACAACATACCACTAAACCAGTCCTGCCTCCAAAAACAAAAGCTCAGATTTAACTGGTGACAGATTAAAAAATACTCCATCTGCTGCTACATTAACCCACAGGCAACAAACATGTCAAACCTCCTGCATCACAGCCTCCAGTACAGGACATGAACCTAAAGCTAGGCTAGTTATATTAGCACTAGTACAGGACATGAACCTAAAGCTAGGCTAGTTTTATTAGCACTAGTACAGGACATGAACCTAAAGCTAGGCTAGTTATATTAGCACTAGTACAGGACATGAACCTAAAGCTAGGCTAGTTATATTAGCACGAGTACAGGACATGAACCTAAAGCTAGGCTAGTTATATTAGCACTAGTACAGGACATGAACCTAAAGCTAGGCTAGTTTTATTAGCACTAGTACAGGACATGAACCTAAAGCTAGGCTAGTTATATTAGCACTAGTACAGGACATGAACCTAAAGCTAGGCTAGTTTTATTAGCACTAGTACAGGACATGAACCTAAAGCTAGGCTAGTTATATTAGCACTAGTACAGGACATGAACCTAAAGCTAGGCTAGTTTTATTAGCACTAGTACAGGACATGAACCTAAAGCTAGGCTAGTTATATTAGCACTAGTACAGGACATGAACCTAAAGCTAGGCTAGTTTTATTAGCACTAGTACAGGACATGAACCTAAAGCTAGGCTAGTTATATTAGCACTAGTACAGGACATGAACCTAAAGCTAGGCTAGTTATATTAGCACTAGTACAGGACATGAATCTAAAGCTAGGCTAGTTTTATTAGCACTAGTACAGGACATGAACCTAAAGCTAGGCTAGTTTTATTAGCACTAGTACAGGACATGAACCTAAAGCTAGGCGAGTTTTATTAGCACTAGTACAGGACATGAACCTAAAGCTAGGGTAATTATATTATCACTAGTATAGGACATGGAGGTTAATCTAGGCTAGTTATATTAGCTCCCGTACAGGAAATGAAGCTAAAGCTAGGCTAGTTATTTTAGCTCCAGTACAGGAAATGAAGCTAAAGCTAGGCTATTTATATTAGCACCAGTACAGGACATGAAGCTAAATCTAGGCTAGTTATATTATCACTAGTATAGGACATGGAGGTTAATCTAGGCTAGTTATATTAGCTCCCGTACAGGAAATGAAGCTAAAGCTAGGCTAGTTATTTTAGCTCCAGTACAGGAAATGAAGCTAAAGCTAGGCTATTTATATTAGCACCAGTACAGGATATGAAACTAAAGCTAGGTTAATTATATTAGCACCAGTACAGGAAATGAAGCTAAAGCTAGGTTAGTTATATTAGTTCCAGTACAGGACATGAAGCTAAAGCTAGGCTAATTATATTAGCACCAGTACAGGAAACGAAGCTAAAGCTAAGCTAGTTATATTAGCACTAGTACAGGACATGAACCTAAAGCTAGGCTAATTATATTAGCACCAGTACAGGACATGAAGCTAAAGCTAGGCTAGTTATATTAGCTCCAGTATAGGAAATGAAGCTAAAGCTAGGCTAATTATATTAGCTCCAGTACAGGAAATGAAGCTAAAGCTAGGCTAGTTATATTAGCACTAGTACAGGAAATGAAGCTAAAGCTAGGCTAGTTATATTAGGTCCATTATGGGAAATGAAGCTAAAGCTAGGCTAGTTATATTAGCTTCAGTACGGGAAATGAAGCTAAAGCTAGACTAGTTATATTAGTTCCTGTACAGGAAATGAAGGTAAAGCTAGGCTAGTTATATGAGCTCCAGTACAGGAAATGAAGCAGAAGCTAGGCACCTTATATTAGCTCCAGTAGAGGAAATAAAGCATAAGCGAGGCTAGTTATATTAGCATTAGTACAGGAAATAAAGCGAGGCTAGTTATAGTAGCTCCAGTACAGGAAATGAAGCTAAAGTTAGGCTAGTTATATTAGTTCCAGTACAGGAAATGAAGCTAAAGCTAGGCTAGTTATATTAGCTCCAGTACAGGAAATGAAGCTAAAGCTAGGCTAGTTATATTAGTTCCAGTACAGGAAATGAAGCTAAAGCTAGGCTAGTTATATTAGCTCCAGTACAGGAAATGAAGCTAAAGCTAGGCTAGTAATATTAGCACTAGTACAGGAAATGAAGCTAAAGCTAGGCTAGTTATATTAGCTCTAGTACAGGACATGAAGCTAAAGCTAGGCTAGTTATATTAGTTCCAGTACAGGAAATGAAGCTAAAGCTAAGCTAGTTATATTAGTTCTCTGTATACACAGACTAAACTAGATCACTTAGACCTCCACAGCACCAGCCTGTGCTAACGCTAACACATTAAATCTGCCAAGGTTTGGATCTGGATGTTCAGAACTTCTTTATAAACTAGTGTTCTGTGTTCACTAACCATTTATTTTATGGATCATTAACAATCCCTTAGAGGGTTTAAAAACATTCCCAGAAATCCTGGCTCCTGTTTTTCACATATGTCCATTTCAATATTAGACCACGTATGACGTCACTCTGAAGTTATGTGACGTCGCACAACGACCAAATGTCACATGTTAGATCTAATGTTAAATATGAAGCACAAGATATTGTCTGATTTAACTAAATATGTCAATAACCTGCTTTAAGGTTAAAGGTCATACATTTACCAAATACCTCATCTGAGGTCAGAAGGTCAGACGAAGTGAAGGAAAAAAAACACCTGATACTATCTGGTCTGGATTCTGTTGACCTTCACTGGCACCTTGACCTTTGACCTCTATATCTCAACATTTAATGGTTTCTTCCTTGATGCATTATTAATCATCTATGAAAGTTTCATCAAAATGTGTTAATAACTTTTTGAGTTATCTTACTGACAAACAAACAAATAAATATGAGGTAAAACATAACCTCCTCTGAAGAGGAAATAAATAACTGGTGTTTGTGAATTCCTCACCTGGTGACATGAGATGTGGTGCTATCTTA
This sequence comes from Siphamia tubifer, assembly GCA_020466265.1. Lineage (NCBI taxonomy): Eukaryota > Metazoa > Chordata > Actinopteri > Kurtiformes > Apogonidae > Siphamia > Siphamia tubifer. Next base: position 45,367,864 of record CM035796.1, read on the forward strand.
ATAATAATAATAATAATAATAATAATAATAATAATAATAATAATAATAATAATAATAATAATAATAATAATAATAATATACAGTTTGTTTGTTTGTCAGATAAACTGGTTCACTAATGTCTTTTTTCGCAGGAGCTAAGTATGACCTTTGACCCACTGGTAATTCAGAATAATTATATAGAATGTCTGAGTTCTTAGTTCCATGTCAATGCGTCATGTCCATGACTTGCTCAGTAATTATTCTGCCGCCTGTTACTATCTGGTCTGGATTCTGAAATATGTGTTTGAACTGGTGACCTTCACTGTCGCCTTGACCTTTGACCTTTATAGCAAAAAAATTTAATGGTTTCTTCCATGACACATTATCAATCATCTCTGAAAGTTTCATCAAAATCTGTCCATAATGTTTTGAGTTATCTTGCTGACAGACAGACAGACAGACATGAGGTAAAACAAAACCTTCACAGAGGTAAAAATATGTTCACAATGATCAAACACAAAGCAAATCAGGTCAAACGTGTGCGAGGAGGCGGGGTTTGTTGTGCCTGACAACAGCTGTTTCCATGTGTGTTGGTGTTCAGTGCATGTGCAGACACTGGGTTCTATTGAATGTGGAACGGCGGGTCTGGGACCAGGTCTGGAGCTGTGTCCACACTAACATGGCCTGGTCCCAGCACCTACATGACAGTAGTTTAATGGGAACTTTATGTAATAATAACTTTATTTATATTACATTTGATTAAAAACAGAGTTTGATTAACAGTGCTTTGACAACCAAGCAGGACACAACAGTAGAATAAATAAAATACAAATGGTGTCAGGAACAACAAACACTGGCTGAATAACTGGTGAAGCATTCAACAGTTATTTCCAAATGTAACCACTTTGGAAAAATGGATAATTCCCCAAATGTCCCCTCGGTAAATCACATAAACCATGAAAAATGGTGCAAAACTAAAATTTTTCCCAAATGAAATTCTCAAAGATAAAGAAAACAGTTAACAAAATGAACAAAATAATCAACAAAATCAGCCAAAAATTTAATTAAAATTGAACCTAATTAAATTAAGTAAATGATAGATAGATAAATAGATGTAAAGCAGTTTGAATTGTCGTCCAGATGAAATGTACCATAGAAACTAAAGCTGTTGTTTCTCCACTCAGTCCATGTGAGTAGGACACGCCCACCTCCCCTTATCTCCACAGAGAAACACAAAAGACTTGTTACATAACCTGTGTGTACTCTGCACCTACACACACACACACACACACACAGACTGTCCAAACATCTGTCCATCACCTGCTGTTCAGAACAAACAGCAGGTTTATGTTGGACGTGTTAGTGAAGTCTTATCAACAAACTACGACTAAACCTGCTCTTTACAAATCACATTATTTCACTTCAAACTAGGAGTGGGCGATAAGTCCAAAATATATAACAATAAATACATTAAATAATAATAATAATAATAATAATAATAATAATAATAATAATAATAATAATAATAATAATAATAATAATTTTTTAAAAATCACAATCTCAATTTTATCAGTTATTGTGAGTAATTTTCCTGTTCGTGAACAGTTCAACAAAAACACATTTCTTCATGTAAAAGAAAAAAAAACATTTAGTCCAAAGAACCTTCCAGAACATTTTCAATTTCATTTCTGCAAGTTTTCCAACTTGTGTCAAAAACATAAAGATAGAAAATGTGAACAACACTCTGATTAAATGCACTCTTAAATTTAACAGTAAAATTGGTTTTTGAGGTAGACATCGATAAATATGAAAAGTAAAAAAATAAATAAAATAAAATATAGAACAGATGTTGTTTGTTCATAGTGTTAATATGTTTTATTCTACCAGTTTAATGTATGTAATGTATATGAACTGTATGTGAAAAACAAACTGAACTAAAGGACTGGAAACAACTGTTTGTGTATTTTTACTTCATATTTAGTGTATTTTAGTGTATTTTAGTGTATTTTAGTGTATTTTAGTGTATTTTAGTGTACGTAACTCTGCTGTCACTGTTTATGGTAAATGGACGGAGCTCATGTAGTGAATTATATACACCTATAACACTTCACCATTCCTCACATTCACCCATTCACACACACACTTTCATACACCAGTAGACAGTGCTCCCTGTCCCTACAAGGGTTCAGTGTTTTGCCCAAGGGCACTTTGACATGTGGACAGTCGGAGCCAGGATTTGAACCACTGCACATTTGGTCATTGGATGACCTCCTGTACCAACCGAGCCACAGCCACCCACGTGTGTGTGTATGTGCGTGTGTGCGTGTGTGTGTGTGTGTATATTAGGGATGGGAGAAAAAAATCGATTCACATATGTATCAGGAGTTTTTGTTTTACGGTTTTTAAATCTATTTTTTTGGTTCAAAAATCAAGTTTTTTTCCCCATATTTAAATTATTAATTTTAAGGTGGAAAAAATAGCGCTTGTAAAAACCGTAGATGACTGTATGAGTCACTCAGATGTATAATATGTGTCATGAAATACACAGAAATCACCTCAGTGAAGGCACACAGATGACAGCTAGCTTATTATGGTATTAGCTTCAACAACACACCAGTGTTAAACTGAAGGAAGAGCAGAGCTGGACATGAACACTTTAAAGTTCACTTTATTATCAAGTCTGTTCATTTAAAGGCTCCTGTTTGTGTTGTGTGCAGATAAATGGAGCAGTTTACTTCCCAATGTCTGGTTCAAATATATTACTGATCAGTAGGATCATCATTCAGCTTTTTCACCTGGTCTGGGTTAAAAAGAGAAAAAATCTGAGAAATTGGGAATATCA
>CM035796.1:45375684-45450684 GCA_020466265.1 Siphamia tubifer
ATTAAAAGGTTTTTTAATTTTTTTTAAACTATCTGTGCAATAAAATAAAAAAAAATTAATAAACTTGGCTCACAGCTGTTTTACTGTTAATAACTGTTAAACAACTCTAGTCTAGCGTCTGTCACCAAACAGACACTTAACCTTTAAAGCTACTGAACAATCTGTCTGTGTTTCTTTTAATCATAAATCTCTTCGTTCTTCTGACATTTTTCAACTTTTGCAATGCATGATGGGATATAGTGCTTTGGTTAGTGACCATTGATGTCCACTGCATTTCTTGGTGGATTGTGGGATATATTAAGTGATTATATAGTGATTATAAATAGTTTACTAAAGATGGCCAAATGGCCTTATGTAGTGACTATAGAGTGTTTAGGGAGTGATTTCAGACACAGCTTCAGTTACTATTATTGATGGATGGGAAACTTGGCATGGGCTTCAAAATGGTGTCATGACCTTTGACCTTGAGTGACCTTGAAAGGTCAAACTCACAGTCTCCCGTTTCGAGAGGGAGATGTCCATTAAGACCTAAAATATGTATGAAGGGGCGTGGCTTGTTGTGTGTCACACCAAATGCCAAGTTTCACATTCACGCGTCGAGATTACATTCAAAGTCAATCAGAGACACGTGTTTGGGCGTCAATTCACCCCAGTGGTGCAAATACACCTAAACGCTCGAGTTGAAAATATTGAACATTTGCAGGATCGGTTAAACACCAAAACACCTTCCGTCGTACCTGGAACCTCCAGAGCAGGAATCCAAGTGAACTGAGCTGTAGTTGAGGAGAGACTGAATTGACGGGACAGATTTAGTTTATTTATTGAAAATGAGTGGGTTAGTGACTGGCCCAACACTGTCCAGTGTCCAGACTCTGGGTTTACGCAGGACGTCACAGGCGTACACGTGTAAACTCGGTGCGGCCGTACCATAAAATAAACGGAACAAAGTAAACTCCTAACATTCTATAAAGAGCAGAGATTGTCCTTATGTGTGAGTCACACTCATCCACACATCTGTTTTCACCATCCTTATTGTTTGTCTTTCCTGTCTGTTTTTACAGGAAACACCAGTTGAATGCCAGCAACGACTACAAGGTAAAAAAATATATATATATGTTTTAACCCTGCTCTACAGTCTGATACGAATGAACATTCTTAACTGCTTTAATAAAATTAAACTTTTACTAGCCTTATGTCCTGGTATATATTATATATACCTATATATACAGCTCCCACATCAAAGGTCACCAAATGCATCATGGGTAGCTTCCTCATAGCCAATGAGATGATACATACAGTATGTACAGTGTGTATTTATGTCTCGGGGGGGGGGTTGTTTTCAGAGACAAAAAGTCACCATAAAGGTTTTTCGTAACTTGGGTCTTTCATACATTGAGGTATGACTGTATATGTTAGTGTGTAATGTGTGTGTGTGTGTGTGTGTGTGTGTGTTCAGGTGGAGAAGCAGGAGGTGGAGGCTCTGCTCCCTAAAGGAGCTACAGAACTGACCAAACAGCAGATCCGCTACCTGCTGCAGGTGAGACCAGATCAAACCGGGTCAAACCCAGACCACATGTGTGTTCCCATTATGATCTGAACTACTGGAATAATAACCTGTCAGTAAAAATGCAGTCTGAAAGACAAACTACATCATATATGTGTGTGTGTGTGTGTGTGTGTGTGCGTGCGTGTGTGTGTGTGCGTGCATGTGTGCGTGTGTGTGTGTGTGCGTGTGTGCGTGTGTGTGCATGTGTGCGTGCGTGTGTGTGTGCATGTGTGCGTGCTTGTGTGTGTGCGTGTGTGCGCGCATGTGTGTGCGTGTGTGTGCGTGCGTGTGCGTGTGTGTATGTGTGTGTGTGCATGTGTGTGTGTGCATGTGTGCGTGCATGTGCGTGTGCGTGCATGTGCGTGTGTGTGTGCGTGCGTGCATGTGTGCGTGCGTGTGTGTGTGCGTGTGTGTGTGTGTGTGCGTGTGCGTGCGTGTGTGTGTGCGTGCGTGTGTGTGTGTGTGCGTGCGTGTGTGTGTGCGTGTGTGCGTGCGTGCGTGTGTGTGTGCATGCGTGTGTGTGTGTGCGTGCGTGTGTGTGTGCGTGTGTGTGTGTGTGTGTGTGCATGCGTGTGCGTGTGTGCGTGCGTGTGTGTGTGTGCATGCGTGTGTGTGTGTGGACTGTCATGTTCCTCAGACTCGTCTGACCGCTGATAAGAGCATGCGTCTGTTGCTGTCCACCTTCAGCAGTCTGAGAGAGGAGCTGATGCACATGTCTGAAGACCTGCGGGTGAGCCCCCCCCCCCCAACACACACACACACACAGACACACAGACACACAAACAGACACACACAGGCCAGGTCAAAGGTCACAGATGGACGATACACTATTGTAACTTTCATAACTGTGGAACCAGACCAGACTCAGACCTTTAACACTGGTCTACAGTGTTAAAGGTATATCTGTGTGTCTGTCTGTCACACACAGAGATAGACAGACAGACAGACAGACAGACAGACAAACAGACAGACAGGTAAATCCCAGTAACTCTATTGTTCTTCAGTGTATTAACTAGAACAGTCAGTGCAGTATTTAGTTGGTTTATAGTTTTTAATGGGTTAGGGTTAGAGTTGTGATTCCACTTCCTGCTCCTTGTTGATCCGCTGTCGTCATGGCTGACATGTTTGTGGTTTTAGCGTCTGGAGAGTGAGAAGGAGTCTTTGGAGAGAGATCTGAGTTTTAAGGCGGACCAGGCTAAACAGTACGACACCCTTCTGGAGGCTGTGAGAGAAAACAACAGACAACTGCAGGTACTGCTTTGACTCATATTCCCTACAGCCCCTGAACGCACCATCACACACATGCTTCACTGGTGGGAAGTAAAAGTACTTCCTTTACTCGACTTACATTTTTGAGGTATCTGTACTTTACTGCAGTATTTATTATTCTGGAAACTTTTTACTTTTTCTCCCTACATTTGTTCATAAATATCTGTACTTTATACTATTTACATTTATATAAATATATGTACTTTATACTATTTACATTTATATAAATATATGTACTTTATACTCTTTACATTTATATAAATATTTCTACTTTATACTCTTTACATTTATATAAATATATGTACTTTATACTCTTTACATTTATATAAATATTTGTACTTTATACTCTTTACATTTATATAAATATCTGTTCTTTATACTCTTTACATTTATATAAATATATGAACTTTATACTCTTTACATTTATATAAATATCTGTACTTTATACTCTTTACATTTATATAAATATATGTACTTTATACTCTTTACATTTATATAAATATCTGTACTTTATACTCTTTACATTTATATAAATATCTGTACTTTATACTCTTTACATTTATATAAATATATGTACTTTATACTCTTTACATTTATATAAATATCTGTTCTTTATACTCTTTACATTTATATAAATATATGTACTTTATACTCTTTACATTTATATAAATATCTGTTCTTTATACTCTTTACATTTATATAAATATATGTACTTTATACTCTTTACATTTATATAAATATCTGTTCTTTATACTCTTTACATTTATATAAATATATGTACTTTATACTCTTTACATTTATATAAATATATGTACTTTATACTCTTTACATTTATATAAATATATGTACTTTATACTCTTTACATTTATATAAATATATGTACTTTATACTCTTTACATTTATATAAATATATGTACTTTATACTCTTTACATTTATATAAATATATGTACTTTATACTCTTTACATTTATATAAATATCTGTACTTTATACTCTTTACATTTATATAAATATATGTACTTTATACTCTTTACATTTATATAAATATCTGTTCTTTATACCATTTAGATGTTCTTAATCTCATAATTTCTATTTTTTCCCCCTCATATTTATGACTTTTTCAAAAATATCATAATGATGACTTTTTTAATCTCAAGTGTGACCCGCCCCCCATTTTTTCCAAATTTCCTGCGTGTACCCACAAAACTGAGTAAATGGATTTTCTGCACAGTAACTCGCTTTTAAAGGCTTTATTTTCTATTGTTTTTCTTCTGTTGTTTGTTTTTTTATTGTAGTTGGACTCTTATTGTTCTATTTTTTCACTTTTTGTGAAGTGTGCTATACAAATAAAATGTATTATTATTATTATTATTATTATTTTTGGATTATTTTTAAACTTTTCAGATTTTTCCCGGTTAAATAAGTATTATTTCATCCACAGCATCACACGGCTGGTGTGTTAATTGTCAAACGCTAATGTTCCTCACAACAAGGCGGTAACATTTCCAACCATGACATTTCCCAGAATGCCCCTGGCTCCTCTGGGGAAATGGAGAGTGTTTCCCAAAGTCCAGGAAGGTCCTTGAAGGCCTCATTTACATGAAGTGATGTTATCAAACTGATCCAATGTCCTGGACCTGAACTCAACCTGGACTGGGGAGTGTTTAAATACCCACAATCCTTTGGTGTTTAACAGGCTGGTAAATGAAGCAGAACCGACTAATAAAACCTTTACACATTAATACAGATTAATCCATTATCATGATTAAGCTGATTAAAAATGTTAAGGTCATTAAATCAAACAGTTGTTTTGTTGAAACTGTTGAAGTTTTTCTTGTAATTATATATATATACGGTATGTTCATATTTTTGCACATTTTGGATATTTTATTACATTTTGGCTTTTTTTCTGTATTTTCTAAGAGTTTTTGACTATGTTTTGTGTTTTTCATCTGTATTTTGTGTTGCTTTTTTTGTGTGGATTTTAGCATGTTTTGTAAATGTATTCTCCACATTTTCTGGGGGTTTCCTAGTGTATTTTTGTGCATTTTGGGGAAAATTTGAATCAAAAACCGAACCAAAAACAATGATTCTCTCCCCTTTCAGGGGAAAGAAGACAGACCTACAGACAGACCTACCTATGGTCTGACTGTCCTGAGCATGATTGGACATATATTAACTTTAATAATTAAATACACAAAGCTCAGGCAGTTCTCTTTTTTTTGTTAATATTTTGTTTGGGGGTAGTACAGTATGACATTTGTCTTTTTCCTTTAAACAGTCGAACACAGTTTCTGTACATTTTAAATAAAACTGAACTGAGTCAAAGTTTAAGAAATATGTGATGTATAAAGTACAAGCAAATGACCTAAGGGGAAAAAAAGATTAAATAAACATGTCAGACATCAACACTTTATATTCATAGAAATTGGGGGGTGGGGTGGGGGGGCTTAGTGATGGGCAAATGAAGCTCAAACTGTTGAAATTGTTGAACTGTTCAACCCTTTATTGAACACAGAGCTCCATCTGGAGGGATACAAAAAAACAATCAGTGCTTCATGAAGCTTCATTTACCCATGGTGGGTGAGGGGGGGGGGGGGGGGTGATCAGCCTGAAGGTAAGATTTGTAATGAAAACAAATAATCTATGAAGGATTACCATTTTTGAACAAATTTAACTGAATATTTTATCTTTTCCAATTTGAGAAAGAACCATTTCTCTTAAAACAAAACAGAACAAAGAAAAAAAGTAAGTGTAAAAAAAATGTTAATGTGTTTTTACTTCTGTGAAGGTTATGTTTTAACTCCTTTTAACAAGGTTGTACGGTGTGACGCCAATATTTCTGTTTCAACACGGTTATTTCATGGATAAGTACTTCCTGTTAAAGCTCCGCCTCTAAATTTATGTAAGTGAAGAAACCAAAGAAGCCCATGATCAGTGCACACATTCATGTTGTATCTTTACTGTGTGTGTGTGTGTGTGTGTGTGTGTCTGTGTGTGTGTGTGTGTGTGTGTGTGTGCGCAGACGTCTCTGAAGGAAACCAGCAGTGCTCAGCGTTCTTTGGAGAGTCAGCTGATGAGCAGCCGAAGCACCGACTCCAGCCGAGAGTTTAAGCTGAAGGAGGTGGAGGGACGACTGAGGACCATGGAGAAGGAGAACGATGTGCTGCGACAGAAGGTAACAGAACGAGCCACAGCAAGCCCCGCCCCCTCACAAACATTTTAGCTCTTAATGGACATTTCCTCTCAAAACGGTCACTCTAGGTCAAAGGTCATGATAACATTCTGGAACCTACATGTAGTTTCCTATATGTCAATAATACTTATCAATAGTAACTGAGAGTCACTGGGTCAATACTAAATCATAAATAATAAATAATATTGGCTGTAACATAAAAACGAGAGCTTACTTACTATTACTGACAGATAGGAAACCTGGCATTGGCTTCAAAATGGCATCATGACCTTTGACCTTGAGTGACCTTGAAAATGAACATCAAGGTCACATGGTTTTAAATGGTCGTAACACCGGAAACAAGTGGTGATAATAACTGAGTTACTATTGTTGACAAATGGGAAACTGCCTGTAGGCTCCAAAATGGCATGAGATCAACAGTTTCTGAGGGGGCGGGGCTTGTCGTGGCTGGTACCACTTGTTTTTAAAACCTGTAAAAGTTCTGTTCAGATCAAACACTTCAGGGTAGGAAAAGTGTAGATGTCACTAGATCACTTAATGCTTCGTCCATGTGAACATGTAATTGTAATGTGAGCTACAGTTGTAATAAATCTTTGCGTTGCCGTTTCCTTCCTGTAGCTGGCGGGCCAAAGCAGCAACGCAACCCTGCAGATCAAGACCGAGGAGTTGTCACGTCAGTACAAGGAGCAGCTGAGCACCATGAGACAAGAAAAAGATCTGGAGATAGAGAACCTGCGGGTAAGACTGCTGCATCTGTGGCAGGGGGAGGGGCATCAGAACCACATGGGTTTGATGCACTAGGTTTATGTTCAGTTAATTAATCATCTTTTTGAATAAAAACCTGGTGTAGATTCATGTGACTATTGTTGTTAAATCAGCTGTTTCTGCTTGGACTGTTAAATAAAATAGAACAGTGGCTGCGGTTATTGCTGTATCAAAACTAGAAGATGAGATAAATTACTCAGAGAAGATCAATGTTGTTGTTGTTGTGTGATTTGTAATATTGTTGTTTATTCAGTAAACGTTTGGTTACCCCTTTTACCCATCACATGTGTGTTTGGGGCTGGGGGCACACATCAGCAGGGGGATGGAATAGTTTCTACTGAATTTTGAATATTGTTTTGGACCAAAAGTCACATCCCTACACCAGAGTATTGGTAGTAGCAAAGTGTCCATCATGGTGGACACCAGAGTAGTGGTACTAGCAGAGGGTCCATCATGGTGGACACCAGAGTAGTGGTAGTAGCAAAGCGTCCATCATGGTGGACACTAGAGTAGTGGTAGTAGCAGAGCATCCATCATGGTGGACACTAGAGTAGTGGTAGTAGCAGAGGGTCCATCATGGTGGACACTAGAGTAGTGGTAGTAGCAGAGGGTCCATCATGGTGGACACTAGAGTAGTGGTAGTAGTAGAGCGTCCATCATGGTGGACGCCAGAGTAGTGGTAGTAGCAAAGTGTCCATCATGGTGGACACCAGAGTAGTGGTAGTAGCAAAGCGTCCATCCTGGTGGACACCAGAGTAGTGGTAGTAGCAGAGGGTCCATCATGGTGGACACCAGAGTAGTGGTAGTAGCATAGCGTCCATCATGGTGGACACCAGAGTAGTGGTAGTAGCAGAGGGTCCATCATGGTGGACACCAGAGTAGTGGTAGTAGCATAGAGTCCATCATGGTGGACACCAGAGTAGTGGTAGTAGCAGAGCGTCCATCATCGTAGCTTTGTACTGACTGAGTGTTTTTGGTGATTAACTAACCTCCCTCACTGTGGTCTGTTTGTGGGACCCCCTCCCTCACTGTGGTCTGTTTGTGGGACCCCCTCCCTCACTGTGGTCTCTCCAGGCTCAGATTACGAAGGTCCAGTCAGAGTTCAGCAGCAGTAACAGTAAACAGTCGTCCACAGAGCAGAGTCTGCAGCTGAAGATCTCTGAGCTGCTCAGTGTGTTGGAGCAGCGACAGTCCACCATCAGCCGACAGGAAGAGGTACGTAACAGGCTGGAACCGTCAGCACTGTCCAACGATAGACACCAGTGATGTGACCCGCAACTGCAGATGACCACGAGGCACTCGCTCACTTCGGGTCAGCCCACACCCCACAAGTTTTTACTGCATCTTCAAAACAGCACGTCAGGATTTCATGGTTCACACGACTGACTTCAACAACGTGTGTATAAATATATATATATATATATATATATATATATATATATATATATATATATATATGTGTGTATATATATATATACACACACACACACAAACATACATATATATATATATATATATATATTGTTGAAGTCAGTCGTGTGAACCATGAAATCCTGACGTGCTGTTATGAAGATGCAGTAAAAACTTGTGGGGACATAAAACGCTGTTGTGGCATTTCTGGTCCCACAACATTCTAACAGAGTTTGTTTACACGCAGCTGTGACTTAATTTACCAGGAATGTTGTTCAGGTGTGTGGCATCAGTTCACACATGCTCACAAACACATGCTTTTGTCTGTGTGGGGTCTGTCCTCATAAAGCCATGATCAGCTGTTTTATACATGGTCCTAAAGCTCAATGAGAGCGTTGTCACAGGTGGGGTCGTCACAAACAATTAAATAATAACATGATCATGTGACCTGCACCTTTTGTTTTCAGGAGATCAAGAGACTGACGCAGGAAAAGAACGACAGCTCCAAGAGCGTCACCAAGACCATCATTACAAAGAGGTAAACAACAAAATAAACAACACAAAACATGTCAAATAAACAACACTGCTGTCTGAGGTTTTATTGTATGTGCTGCATTTCTGTCTGACTTGGTTACTACTGCTGTACTAACCAAGTCATTTCCTGTACAGCCTAATTTATTTCCTCCATTAATTACAGAAACAGATGTTTTCATCTGGTTCTGGGGGTAGTTTCACCCGTCAGCTTGTATGTCGGTCAACAGTTTATCAGTCCAGTGAGCTCTGGGCGAAACGGAGCAATACCACAGGAAATTTTGGGGGCAGTCGAGAGGCCAGAGTGTAAAATTTCAGAATTCCACCCACGAAGAAGGTTCCCACGAGGACTTTACGATATAAATTAGGCTTAACCCGGGAAAGGAGACGGTGGAAGGTATCAGCAGTCATCCTGAAATACTGAAAATGTTTCTGCTCATCCATCTGACTCATCAGTAGAACCAATGACACCAGTTCACCATCAACTATCCTCCTTGTATTCAGTGGACACACACTCCACCGTCTTGTGCGTCTATTTCTGCTCAGTTTTTCATGTTTTTTTCACAGTAAATACATCTAAATCACCGCTTCAATAGATGCCATGTTTCTTGAACCCCCAGCAATGTGACTCGTTAGCGCCCCCTAGAGGATTTCAAACGCAACATCCATAACACAGACGGAGGCATAAATACCAGCTCTGGGAGCAACGTCAGGAATGGAACGACGTACTTCGTCCAGTTCCGGGGTTATAAATTAGACTTTACTGATGTGATATGTTGTGTATGTGTGCAGGTACAGGAACCAGTACCCCATCCTGGGTCTGTTGAGTGATGACTACCAGGCTATGTCACCAGTCAAAGAGGCCAAGACCATCGTCATCGAGAGAACTGGAGAGATGATCAAACAGGTACAAAAGAGGACAGAAAACAGTTGGCAGGTACCAGAGATGATGGAGTAGAGATAAAGTCATGTGACTCATCAGATCCACTGTTAGTGCAGACAGAACCAATGAAAACACTGTTTACAAGAGCGTACAGATCCCATCACTGCCAGGAACCACATCATCTGACACCTTTACATGATAAACCCTGGTGTGTGTGTGTGTGTGTGTCTGTGTGTGTCTCTGTGTGTGTGTGTGTGTGTGTGTGTGTCTGTGTGTCTGTGTGTGTGTGTGTCTGGTGTGTGTGTGTGTCTGTGTGAGTGTGAGTGTGTGTGTGTGTGTGTGTGTGCCTGTGTGTCTGTGTGTGTGTGTGTGTCTGTGTGTGTGTGTGTGTGTGTCTCTGTGTGAGTGTGTGTGTGTGTGTGTGTCTGTGTGTGTGTGTGTGTGTGTGTGTGTGTGTGTGTGTGTGTGTGTGTGTGTGTGTGGCTTAATGGGGTTTTGAACCCCCAACCAAGCCTCCAAGGCAGCTGTACCTGGAAGCCACTCCCTGCCCCCAGCAGCTCTAGCCAATCACAGCACTCGAGGTACATTTTTGTGGATAACTCTGTAATTGTCCAGTTGATCCAAGGTGAGTCGTCTGTACCTTCATAAAGTTATTTATCTGTAAACAGTGTGTAACTGTAAATACTGCAGGTGTCATATAGGCTATGTATGGTTACCTGAATAGCTCATTAGCATACCTGCCTCTTCAAGTAACCATACATAGCGTATATGACAGCTGCAGTATTCACAGTTACACACTGTTTACAACATTTCACAACATTACACATGTTCCAGATAAACTTAACTTAACTTTATGAAGGTACAGACGACTCACCTTGGACCTTGGATCCTCCTCAGGGGAAAATACAAAAATGTACCAAGAGCTGCTGAGGGTGGGGAGTGTCTTCCAGGTACAGCTGCCTTGGAGGCTTGGTTGGGGGTTCAAAACCCCATTAAGCGTGTGTGTATGTGTGTGTATCGTCTCCAGTCCATTATCAGATTTCTTTTGGACTTTGTATTAAAGCTACACTGCAAAAATCTGAACCTGAACAAGTGTATTTTCTCATTTCTAGTTGAAATATCTCATGACAGACAGAACTAATTCACTGCCAAAGTCTGTTTTATAGTTTTAGACTATAAATAGTTTATAACTTAACAGGCTACGACAACATGTACAGTACGTTACTGTAATAAACCAGTTTAAACTGTTTATACCAAAGATATTGAGCTGCTGCAAGGCTGTGGTCCATATCTTTATGGTTGGGGTCCATATCTTCATGGTTGGGGTCCATATCTTTATGGTTGGGGTCCCTATCTTCATGGTTGGGGTCCCTTGCTTCATGGCTGTGGTTCTATGGTGCTAACCAGAAGCATGCTAATGTGAAAGGTTGTGTAGCACCACCTAGTGTCTGCTAGTCCAACCTACCTCACTCAATAATTCCAATTTCTCCGGTGCATATCAACATGGACTTCTGGGTAAACTCCAGTTTAGTCTTTAACTGTAGTAAGGCAGTCATTTGAATTTGTCAGTGATTGAAAGTGGTTCATATTTCAGAGTTTGTCCCTAATCACTTCACAGACACAGACTAATTTGTTGGACCTGCTGCCGTCTGAGGTGGGTGTTACATTCTGCCTCCACAGACAAACCTCACTGTTACACTACATTCAACACACACTCATGATGACACCCAGGTCACCCCAGAGGTCAGTTCAGCTCAGGCCACGCACCGATTGTTGGAATCTCCTGGAGAATAAAAAAAGCAGAAAAACAAACACAAAGGTTCCAGTAGGTTTTAGTTCAACTCAAGACTAACAGTGAATGTATTAATTAAATGTTACAAACTTAAGTTTCTGTCAATTGAATAATAAACATTGATAAGGTGAGTACAGTGGTACCTCTACTTACTACATTCATTCGTTCCATCAGTGTTTTCGTACCGTGAATTTTTCGGAAATAGAGTCACGTTTTACATGTAAAAGGCCTGATTTGTTCCAAGGCCCCAAATACTACCCCTCAAACCCTCTAAAAAAAATTTAAATTTACCAGTTTTGTATGAAATATGTGTTAAAATTAAAATAAAATGTAGATTTATATTTTAGATGTAATGTATTGGTGCCAGTGGGTAAATGTGTCTTCACTGACTGAACATTAAACATTAAACCATTCAAATGAACCAGACATGTGGGTCATTTTCATACCAGACATGTGGGTCATTTTCATACCATTGGGTTTGTTTTGTCACTTTCACCTTCAGTGGTGTTTGTTGTGAGATGTTTGGTGGGTGTAGATCCAGGGACCATTGACGTTGACGTCGTCCCCTGATCTTCCCAGGGTGCGCAGGGCATGTGCGTCGTCAGGGTGATGGCACGGCTCGTGGACATTTTTTCGGGGTGCTTTATTTCTGCGGGTTCATGGGGTTTCACCAGCATGTCTTTTGTTTGTGTTGGTGTAGTGATAGCTGCCTCCTCCTTTTTTTGTCGTCTCCTGTTTCACTTCTTTTTTTTTTCTTTTTTTGTCTGCATTTGTTCTCACTGTTTAACACCACAGAGAGGGAGTCAACATTGCTTCAGATCAATGCATATTCCAGTCTTGCAGCCATATACTATACTATTTAGTGCATGTGTGTGACCATCAGCGGTCCTCCCTGAAAGCTGAGCAGACATCCTTTATTAGAACTCTATTATAAGCCAGGGAGGGCAGTGCTACACCTCAGTGATGTGTGAGGGAAACAAAGACTGGACAGGACGAACAGGGAAAGAAATTAATAGGCGGTGCTATTGCAGTTAAAGATTGTAAGGTGGTGTGTTATTCCCAACTATTAACTGTCCATCAATAAAAATAAATAAATAAATCGAGAAAAGAGAAGAAAACCAAAACAGCACAAAAGAAAAAGAGATTAAATAAATAAACAAAAACAGTAGTGAGCACCATAGTTGTGGATGACTTGATAGTATAAAATAGAATAGAATAGAACAGGCCAGAAGGGGACACTAGCGCAAGAAGAGAATGAGTTTAGGGTAGAAATTCTGGAGAGATTCCCAGCACATTCTGGCGGGTCCCATCATTCACTGAAATGGGACTCGGCAGTAGCTAGCGAGACCCGAACAAACATGCAAGTGTGAAGGACCCCGAAGCCCAGGATAGCAATCACGGCAAGGCAGGGCCAAGCTAACAGGGCACCCCCCATCCCAGGAAGTAGGAGCTACAGGGCGCCGCCCCCAGAGAGCCACCGGGGCCACCGTGAACGACGCAACCCCGGAGAACAAGAGGGAGCAGCTACAGTATAAACCCCCCCAGCACACCAATTCCGACCCAGGCGGCCCCGGGCATGAAGACCCACCCACCACCCCCACCCGACCTGCCCAACCCCACCCCCACACCCTCCCCCGAGGGGGCCAACGGCCCCACACAGACAGGAAGCCAGACACAGGGGCCGAGCGCCCCATCGAAGGGGCGACACCCAGCCCATCACAAGGCAGGCCTGTTTCACTTCTGTTGGTGGACGGGAGTCACTTCCTGTGGAGGGTGGTGGGTGTGCTCAGGGGGACTCGTGCGGCAGCGGCGGGTGTGTCCTGTACATATGTATGGTTACAACTCTGTGATGAATGAGGGTCAAAGTATTTATGTCTCGAGGCTTTCAGTTTCGTAAATAGAATTTTCTTTCATATTCAGAGACGACATTTTTGAGGTAAAAGTTTTTTGTTACTTGGATTATTCGTTAACTGGGTCTTTCATAAGTAGAGGTACCACTGTACATGTAAAATGAACATTATGTCGTCATTGTGTAAAATTCAGGACATGAACGTCTGCTTTTCTGTTATTTTTGCTTAATTCAAGCAAAACAATGGAACAAGTGAAAATGATCTTGGTAAGAATTTTCCAAATCACATTTTCCAGAACTGTCTATAAATCTGTTCTCATAATTCAAGTGAAAAGTTCCTCTTTAGGTGAATCTGTCTGAATCTGTCTAGAAATGAGAAAAATACACCTGGTCAAATTCCTGATCGCACCTGAAGGCACCATTTGTGTCATACTGTTCTGTCACATTGTGTTTTGTTTTTGTTTTGTTTTTTTGCCATATAGTTTTTTTTGTTTGTTTGTTTTTTGGGGGGGTTGAGCGTGAAAGCTCAATGATGTTTTTTTTTTTTTTTTTAAACTTTACCGCACACCAAAGAAAAGGGGAAAAATAAGGGAAGTGACCAACTTTCTTTTATTGTTTAAATCTGTCTTGTCACTTCTTTCTTCCTCCATCTTATCTTGTCTGTCAGTCCATCTTCTCTCTTCAGTTTCCTGTTTGTCTCATCACAAAAACCTGGACCAATTCTAGGGTCCAACCATTATTTACACTGGATAGATTTTTTATTAGCATCGTCATTCCACGCTCACTTCCATTGAGGGTCATCTTTTATTTGCATCGTGTTAGCCCTTTAACTGCATTGTGGTAGTGTTTCTTTTTGATTTTTTTTTCATCTACATGGCAGGTCTTTCTCGTCCACCGAACACTTGTTGACATTTGAAGCTAATGGATCTCATGATTTGTACGAAATATAACAACTGCACTTGTGTTGTGTTTATTTTCGAAACAGGAAATCATTACAACTCCTTAAAAGACACACTGCTTCTCTCCGACAGGAATGATTGAACTAACAGAAGACCCAGACGACGCCCCACCCCTTGTCTGTGCATGCTCCTCCCCTTTCCCCTCCCCCACCCCCAGGGCTTTCAGGGTTGGTGGTGGTTCACATCTCCCTCGCCCCTCCCCCTCCAGCTCATACCACATTTGGAATCACTGGGTTCAAATTGGGCATTTTTGGGGGGTGAGGTTTGTAATCCAATCATCAGATTTGACCAATGACATCTTCTTTTCAGTGCAAATAAGAAAAAAAGGAGAAAAGGATTAAGGTGGAAGTCATGAAGATGTGGATAAAACTGAAGGCTGAGATGAGCATAAACACCTCCTGCCTGTTCCTTCTGTTTACTGTTTACAAAATGGCTAATGTTAGCACTAGGCTAATGTTAGCACTAGGCTAATGTTAGCACTAGGCTAATGCATGGCCTAGCTTATGACAAATGCAGATATATTCACTTCTTTCTTGAGTCTCTTTATTCGTACAAAATTAAGCAAAATTAATATAGATTAAAAGTTAATCTATATTAGCTGATGATGCGGAGCCAAATCCAGCCTCATACGCCTGTTTCCACTATTGGAACTTGTGAGACTATTTTGTGGGGGGGTACGTACTTTGAAAGGCCCATGAGTTAGCCCGGTCCTCTCAGGCGTTGTGTCTCTATTACGCTTTTGACCCTGTAAGAACCTTGCGATGATGTCATCATTGCATGCTAGTTGCTATGGTAACACCATAAAACACCAAAAACAAAGCAGCAGCAGAGAAGGAAATCACAACAAGACTAGACGCGTCGTGGACAGGGACAAAGTTGGGACGTTTGTCACATTTGTGCTGTTGCTTTACACAGTAATGGTATCGTAAGCTGTGTTTCCATTACAGTTTTCCCAAAAACATTTTATTGATATTTGAGTGTTTTTCTAAATTCACTTGTTTCCATTACCAGTTTTTTTATAACTTTATTGACATTTTGCGAATTTCCAAGGGTAATGGAAACGCAGCTAATGATTGAAAAAAGAAAAGTTGCTCTCGAACGAAACAGAGAGGTGGAAAAGCCAGAAATAATTCTGCTTCGTCATGTGGTAAACTTCCTCCTGTTTGTCGCAATCTGATGATGTCATTTGCAACAACCAATCTGCACGACTTCCGCCCAGTGACTCTACCAGCCGGGCGCAGTATTTTTTTTTTTCCCTAGGATGCCGACGGATTTATTGACGGATTGAACCCTAACTCAATAGACTCGCACAGCATCACTGACTGGATCGTCTAACATCAGATTAGCTAGCTAGCTACAGTAATATGAAAGATTTAGCTATTTCATTTATTAATAATATTTTTTATTAATCATGCTTTGGTGCCAACACTGCCAGCAGCCAGGAAAGACAGAAGTAGCCGCAGGGACAGGATGTTGACTTTTAGAAGTTTATTTGACAGAATTACATTAATGCAGTGGTTCTCAAATCCGGTCCTCGGGCTCCACCACCCTGCATGTTTTAGATTTCACCCTCTTCCAACACACCCGATTCAAAGAAATGGGTCATTAGCAGTCTTCAGCAGAGCTTGTAGGGCGGTGAGGTCTGAGAACCAGATTTGAGAACCATCTTAGACCTAGCTAGCTAGCTGGTTGTAGCTGACATTTCGATAAAATAGTGATGTCTTGAACAGTTTATTGTCCAGAATCTTTGACTGTCACTCTGTGTTGTTGTGTAGTCGACTCTTTCTGTTGTAAAGCGCTCTGTGGCTGCTGTCTGAGACGGTTGATTATATTAATAAAGTTTGATTTAAACTTCATTCATTCTGACTGACTTCCAAAAGCTTCTACTTCTGTCTTTCCTGGCTGCTGGCAGTGTTGACACTGAAGCATGATTAATAAAAGATATTATTGGTCAATGAAATAGCTAAATCCTCCGTATTGCTTTAGCTAGCTAGCTAATCTGATGTTAGATCCAGTCAGTGATGCTGCACGAGTCTCGAGTAGGGCGACCAATGACATTAGTTCGGGGCATGGTATATGTGAATCAATCCGTCACCATCCTAGGAAAAAAAAATCTCAGCTACCGTCGAACAGGAACTCCGTTGGTTCCTGTAAACGTTCCAGAAGGCAGTCCTGACGGAACGGCCCAATCAGTGGAAACACGTTCATACTGTGAAGTTCCTGTAAAATGGTCCAGAGGTTCTGATAGTGGACCAGCTGCCATCTCAGCCAACAGTTGGGTCATAATATTTGATCTTTGTGGAACCTGGTCTCATGAACGTGCACAGAGCCACCAGAGCCATGTTAGCCCTGGGACGAGGAAGTGGGTCATTGCTTTTATTTTATTTAATTTTTTTCTGCATGTAAATATGAAAATGAATCACAACATTTTACAAATGCTGTGATGGGATAGTGTGGTTAACTTTTCTGTTTGCATCTGTCAGTTGTGTACAGAGGTGGTAAAAGTACTACCATATTGTACTTAAGTAGAAATGTAAAAAAAAAAAAAAAAAAAAAAGTACAACTTCTCAATTGTAATAATACTTATTTAACGAGGAAAAAACATTAAAGTATCAAAACTATCTAAAAATAAAGGCTTTGAAAGTGACATTTTCTACTGTGTAGAAAATGTTTGATCAGGTCATAGTGCAGTTTAGTGGGTATACACAGGAAATGTAGGAAAAATAGAAAAAAAAATCACAATTGACATTAAAATGTCATAAATATGAGGTTAAAAAAGTCGAATTATGAGATAAATGTCCTAAATATGAGATACAAAATGAATAATTATGAGGGAAAGATGTCAAAATGATTAGATAAAATGGCATAATTGAGATAAAATAATTACAACGTGAAAAGTCCTAAATATGAGATACGAAATGCATAATTACAAGATATTATAATTATCCAATAAAAAGTCACAATTTCTCTGCACTGATTTTCCCTCTGAAGCGTTTAGTGTTTTAACGTTTTAACATTCTGTTTCATTTGGTAAAAGTAATGAGTCCATTTGAAGAATGTAAGGAATATAAAATACAGATATTTATATAAATATAAGGAGCATAAAGTATAGATTTTTATGCAAAAATTTAGAGTAAAGTCTACTTAAGTACAGTAATGAAGTACTTTTACTTGTTTTCTTCCCACCTCTGCTTGTGTAATCATGTGGAACAGCATCATATGCTAATGATTAAAGTCCAGATACTGTGGATGGTACTGGAGCTGCATGGGTATGTGATGTGTTTGTATAGAACAGTGGGTCTGGGACCAGAGGAAACGTGTTTCACATCCATCACACTATCGTTGCTTTTCCATTGGCACAAAACTGGACCCATATTTAACACCATTAACACTCCAGGACCAGGGTGCTTTTTACACACACTTTGCACTTTGTGTTAAAAAAATAAAATAAAACTTCCTATTGTTCAAAATTGTAATAAATTGTTAATGTTTTACAAATTTTTGACCATTTTCTGCTTAAATATATTCTGGAAATTCAAATAATTGAATAGTTTTTAAGTCCGACGTCTCAAACTCATTTTCTTTCATTCAGCCTGATTTGATTTCCGATAAAATAATACAATAACATATAAATAATAATAATAATAATAATAATAATAATAATAATAATAATAACTGAAAACTTTTGTCTTTGATTCATTGCAAAACATTACTATTCATGAAAATGTGACGTAGCATCAAAAATAATACTGCAAATTAATTAATGTTGGTGTGAATCATTGACATATAAGAGGCTGCAAAAATCTATTCATATGTGATCTCAATATTTTTTGTAGTATTTTTAAAAAAAAAAAGTTTGTGTGGGGGTTTATTGCACCTAAAAACAATTTTTCCCCATATTACAAACATGGAATGTTTAAAAAGATATTGAGCTGGGGTTTTTTTTTTTACAGCTGAAGTTGATGAAATAGTGAAAAGACATTTTTTATTACATTGACCTTTGACCTACATTCCACTACAGTACAGTACAGTGCACTTAAAACACTAATTTTCTCCAAAATCCAGTGTGTGTTATATATGAATTCATTGTGGCTCTACTTAGTGACTGGGAATTTTGACTTTTTAATCTCATAATTTGTACTTTTCATCTGATAATTTTAACTTCACTTAATGTGCAGAAAATATAGTACATTTATTGGGATCTATTCTGGTCCATCTTCCACTTTTTCTAGAAAATGTTATGTGAATTACTCCAGTAGTTTCTGTGTAAAGTTGCTGAAAAACAGACACACAACAAACCCCCCCCCCTGGTCAAATTTTTTTTCTTTAGGTACATTTTTATGCACAGGTTATGTTTGCACAATTTTGATGTCAATGGAAAAGCAACTAGTGACACCCATGGGTGTACCACAACATGGGGTGGGTGGGTTTCCAAATGAAGCTATTTGGTGGGTAGATGGAGCATGAATTTATGATGGTGGAAGACAATTTGAAAGCACAATATTACACACACACACACGTACGTACGTGCGTATATACATATAAACAGAGTCTTTTACTTGCTGAGTTTCCCTGGTTGTGTTCAGGGGTTTTTTGTAGCTTATCTGATGCTAAAGGCTGCGTATGGAGACATTACTGGGACAAAATGAAGTGTTTATTTGGGATATGTATGTGTCTTTGGTTGTAGTTGAGCATAAAATAAATATTGTCAAACTCTAAAGTGAGTCCATTTGTACTGATAATATGTTTGATATTTGTCAGGTGACATCAAAAATTACATTTACAAAATGAAAAGTTACGAGTACACAGTCTTCAGTACAAATACGAATTTCTCAGATGGAAGAAAGTTATTAAAAAGATTTCATTTGATTTAATATTTTGGTTATTTTTGTTTATTTTACTTACTTTTTTCTTCATTTTATTCAATATTTTGGTTATTTTTGTTCATTTTACTGACTTTTTTCTTCATTTTATTGAATATTTTGGTCATTTTTTTCTCCATAAAAGGAACAAAAATGCCCAAATTAGTGTACTCCTAACTTTAATTTCGTGAATGTAAATTTTGATGTGGTAACTTTTTAATTCAAATTCTGACAAATATCAAACACACAACATATTATCAGTACAAATGGACTCATTTTAGAGTTTGACAATATTTATATGTCCCACATATACACACATTACTTTCCTGTGAATATGGTTAATTTAGTGTCCACAGCAGCGTGTCCACTGGACGCTGGGCTGGAAGAAGCTGGAGTTCTTTTTACAGGTTTACAGGAACAGTTTCCAGAAAAACTTCAGTCAGGATTATCTGGATAAACAAGGATTTGTTCATGAAGTATTAACCATTTGTTAATGTTTATTAATGTATTCTTTATATGTAATTTATCATAAAGCATTTGTTCACACGACTACAAATGGATTGTTCATAGAAAAAAAAAAAGAACACTTTGTTTATGATAAATTGTGTATGAATAAACATTAACAAATAGGTAATAAATGGTTAATAACAAATAGGTAATAAATGGTTTATACATTGTAAATTGTGTGTAGGTTTTCTAAAGTGTGACCAATATTTTAATTGACATATATATATATATATGCCCTTACAAAGGCATTATTACCATGTAATTACACCACAATTACCATAGAATTACCACCCTATTAACAATCCCTTTTATTGTTCTGACCCTTTTTTTATTTCACTCTGATGGTTCAGAAAAGGTAGGAGCTAGATGATAACAGATGGACAGGGGGCGGGGCTAAGGTCTGGTCTTTCTGTGCAGCTGCAGATTTCGTTACTATGTCCTTAAATATGAGCCTCAGATGAGGATGAACCAGGTTTATTTCATTGGACATATTTCTTTGTGTCGTGCTTTTATTTATTTTTTTCTTTCATGTGGAGTGGAACCACGAAGATGGAATATAGTTTTTATATTTTCTGAAACTAGACAGAGGAAGGTCATGGTGATGCAAAGTGACATTAAAATAATAAAATAACAGTGAAATAAGGCTTCAATGTTTATTTTTAACTAGTCACATATGTTTGACAATGTTCAGTCAGTTCTATTTAAGAACCTGTGGAATTCTATTATAGTCATTTATACACTAATAAATTCATGCTAAATGCTTTTGATTCCATGAACATTGAACACAGTGTTTTACCTTTGTCATACAGTCGACTGAAAAAATAATAAAGTCAGACCAACAGTCGTCCTCAGTGGTCTGGGTAGATTTTTCCAGATCTTCTTCTTTCAACAGTGTGAAAATTAACCATTTATAATGTTACCATCCTCTGAACTATCCGAGTGTTGAAATCGCCTTAAACGTCCTGAGCACCACCCTGTCCGTCCGTCCGTTCCAATCTAGCATCTACCTTTAGAAAAGCCTTCCTCCCAGTGGACACTAAACCTGTACAAATGTTCCTGAGTTCTGCTTTTTGACTGTTTTTGAATGTTTACCACCTTAGCTAATGCTAATGCTAATGCTAATACTGGGTTAGACTCACCTCAGTTATTAATTTACTATGTGGGGAATTTTTGTCCAAACCAAATGGAGCTTTTCTTTTCTATTTTCTTTTTTTTCTAAGAGAGAATATATTGTACGCTAAGATAAATTAACTGGTTGTAGTTAATTCTGCAAATAGATGTATCTAAATATATTTTCGTATGCAAACTATTTTGGGATCTGGGCTCCGTGGATACGTCCAGTCCGATAAGAACTGTTTCATCTTTGATAGATTGTGATTAAAGTCATCAATGATATCTTACCACGTGTGCGTTTGTTTGTTTGTTTGTTTTTTTTCTTCAAGATGTAGTTGTAGTAGTAGGTTCTGAGGTCAGGGGTCAAGTGCAGTCGACATAAACAATCCAAACGACTACAGAAACAGTGTAGGTGTGTTCTGTGGTGGACGATGACTCCTACTTTATTTACAATAGTTTAGTTTTTAATGACTTGAATTTCTATGAGGAATGTCGAAAGATTTCAATCAATCAATCAAGATTTATTGATATAGCACTTTTCATACAAGGTGCATGTAACACAAAGTGCTTTACCCTCATCCTCTCATTATCTCGCAGTTACCAGTACAGTTAAATTAAAATGAAATTAAATATAGATAAATATATAACACCAGCAAAATACTGTATTTTCTACACAGTAAGTCCATTGACTTACTGTGTAATGCTGTCAATGGCTTATTTTCCACATATAAGGCGCACTGGACTATAAGGCACATTAAGTGAAGTCAAAAGCCTGAGATAAAAAGTCAAAATCGAGGGAAAAACAGCCAACATTATAAGATAAAAAGTCAAAATTATAAGATAAAAAGTCAAAATTATTAGATAAAAAGTCAAAATTCCAAGTCACTAAGCACAACCAGAATGAATCCTTATATAAGGCACACTGTGGTTTTTGGAGAAAATTCAACTATTTTAAGTGGGCCTTATAGTCCAGATAAAACTGTAAAATAATGTTCAGAGAAAGAATGTAGTTAACCCTCTGTGGGACTAAGTCATTTATAAATGACACTTAAAAAAACACTTTAAAAAGTTAACACAAGCCTCTAACCTATCATATTATAGCATAAAATTTTAATAATTTAGCATTTAACTAACTGCACTACATTTGATGTGTGTGTGGAAGTTGAAGCACATTTCATTTGTAGTCGTCCATTCATCCTTATGTTCATCAACTTTTCAGATTTCAAAACTAACATGAATACTTTTATGTATTTTTTTAAATCATTTTAGAATCATTCTGAAATTAAATGTTCTAAGTGTTTTTCAGTCAAATATGTTCATGGATAATGAAGCTATTGTTCTTTTAGCAATTGTCTTTTATGTTAACAATTCATGAAAAAATATAAAAATATAAACTCTGGCCAGTCCTCCAGGGTCAGTGTCCCTCTTCCATCATTATTAGGCTTCTGCAGAGAATGATAAGATGATTATTAACCCTGCTGTGGTGTAAGATAGCTGTCAGTAGATTTGTGTCCACAGATTGGACACCTATGTGTATTTGTCAAAAATTACAAGTACGACTCGTAGCTAGCCTACGACGATTCATGTATCATTCCTTCATTTGTTCTTCAAACTAAAACCAAATATAAGACAACGAAACAAGTCATTTCTTCATTATTTGTCTCCAAAACCAAAATGATAAAAACCATAGCAATGCATTTTTTCAGTTTTCCTTTTTGTGTTTAAATGAATAATGGAAAAACAGCCATTTTTCATTTCATCCAATTTTGACCCAAAGCAAGTTGACTAAACTGGAAATGACCTTTGACCCGCAGTGACAAAGATGGAAACCTACGTCCTATATATAGCTTTGTGTGATGTCACCGCATCGCCTAGTAACACGTGCCGCCATTTTCTAAGGGTAAAACAACAGCATAACAACACTAGCCAGATGCTCTGTTACGATGTCCTACGACTTTTGATAAACTTCTGCCCTCCGCAAAAGACAGGTATGAACGGAAATTAGCAGGGATCATACTAGAGTCTTGTCTGCATGGGCGTCGCAGCCGTGGGGGATGGGGGTGTTGCGACACCCCCACTTCTCCACCCAGATGATTTCATAGCCTCCACTTATTCCTGAGTTTATATATTGTATCATTACTGGATCCAGGAAACGGACGTAGAGTTGGTTTCACCTACTTTTTATTTCAGGATAAACAGTTACTGTCGTCACAATCACACCAAACAAACAGTAATAACATTGTGGGCTGTTACAATATCTGTAGTTTAAACTGTTTACCCGCTCGGGCGGCACAACAGCATATATAAATGAAGCGCACCTCAGTTTGCCGGTAATGTAAACAGCTCTTCTTCGCAGTGTTAACAGTCATTAACCAGTAAGTAATGACAAATGTTACTGTTGTTAAACTAAGTTAAACTAAACTATGCCTTGTTCTGTGACATTTATTCAAAGACAGTGGTTCTAGAACTGTTTTCACTGATGTTCCCCCTGAGGAACAGATTCTTTGTCGTCTCCCCTGACATGGACAAAACATTTTTGTAAGAAAAAATAGGAACGGTGTCTGGAAAATCTTTATCTGACTTTTTAAATCCAAACTTATATCAGTTTTTTATCTCAGAATTTTTTACTTTTTTATCTCAGATTTTTGACTTATGAATTGAATAAATGTTTAATTGATGAAAAACACATATTTGTTATTTTTTCAGCCATATATTACTTTTTAAATATAAAAGTGTAACCATTAATGGATAATTGTTCGTTCATTTTATGATGACAGATTCAAAATATTTTGTTCATGTGCCAACACCTAGAACACCCCCACATTTTAAATGGCTGTGACGCCCCTGGCTGTCCGTATGAATTACCAGCAGGTTTTTGGTGAAATGACCCCACGACGTTGTCAAGGGGTGGTGTAGTGTGAAGGATCCAAATGCAGACACCACAGCTTCACAAAGGCTCTTTATTCAGAGCTCAGCCACAATAAAGACAAAACACGATACACACAGAAAGTTGTTTCCAAACACATCCAAAGTCAAAAAGGCACCAACGGACCAGTGATCCCGCTGGTTCTGGAGACCCAGAGCTGGAGTCTACCGTTGAGGTAAGGAATGGGGTGAACTGACAGAGAACAGGAAAGAATAGAACTTAAATAGGGTGAAGAGATGAAGACAGGTGTGCAAGGAAAAGGTGAAATGAATGAAGTGAAAGGTGACAGAGTGAGGATATGACAGACGTGGCCAGACATGTAAGAATATCTCTGCAAAAGTCCTGGCATATGTGACCCGCCACCACGAAACCAGGCATAAGTCGCGCTGAGCCGTTCAGAGCTACAGCCAAATTTAGGCTGGAAGGTGATTTGTTATTAGTGTTTACACCTTATCAAAAAACGGTACCTTAACACCTCTATGTTCAGTTCCTGTGGTCATTACATTGAAATCCAATCAATAAAGGTGTTTATTGAGTCAATTATTTAAGCGGCGACAAAAGTTCAGGTATTGCTGAGCAAAGACAAAGACGACTTCCACCTCTTTTCGCCGAACAAAACGATCTCCGTTCCGTGGGTAAACACCCAAGTGTTTGGTACGAGGTAAAAGCTTATATTGAATGTTCTGTCCAATGGTGTAAGCCAAATGATTATAATACGTCACACTTCTGTCCTATTATTATAATATATAAAACTTCTGTGACATGTCCATCAGAGTGTCCTTTAACATCTGTCAACAATTTGTGTCAATCGGATACAAATTATTATGCGTTGCTAAGGACTTCCTACCCCAAAACAGACCAAAACTTTAACGAACAATATCTAAAAATATGCAAATTGCAAAATATGTCCAAATGTGGATATTAAAATGACCATAACTTTGGTTCTACTTGTGATAGAAACATCATTTTTTCACCATCTTAAACCTTAGTTTCCACTCTACCAAGATACACACATAACTCTGTTTGGATTTACACACACTTATGCCTGGTTTACTGGTGGTGGGTCACATATGTACACGAGAGAAAATGTGAAGTTATAAGAGCGTGGAAGTTTTGTTTGAGGTAAGTTACGTAAATGTATACAGAGCTTCATAAATAAAAGTAAAATAAAGATAAAAAAAAACCCTTAAGAACATAGTTTTGCCGTTCCCTTTAGGTTAGGCCTAGCACGTAACTTTTTAGCTGGCGTTAGGAGAAATAAATAATAGCTACTAGCTAGCCTACAAAAACTACTAAAATACCTCTATCTCAATTTCATGAAAAAAATAATATTTTTAGGCACTAAATAGTCATATAGCTAGAAGTACTACTGTTTACATCACAGGTGTCAAACTCCAGTCCTCGAGGGCCGGTGTCCTGCATGTTTTAGATATTTCCCTCTTCCATGTGATTCAGTTTAACCCTTTAACTCCTGAGAACTAACAAAATAATTGGTAACATTGAGCAAAGTAAGACACAAATGGCAGAAAATCAAAGAAAAATACTAAAATAAAAAATAAACAAAATGTAGAAAAATAAACAAAATGAGCAACAAAAACTAAGAAATATTCATAAAATGACAAATAATGTGGAAAATTTTGAAAAAAAAATTACAAAAGAAGAAAACTAGTATTGAAATTTGGTCCCAATAATTTTAATTTTGCCTTTAAAATGTTTTTAAATAAAATGAAAAAAAAAAATCTTGCTTTTTGGCACTCTTTCCATGCACAAAACTAAAAGGAAAACGGTTGAATTTTTCTGAATATTTAAACTAAATCATTCATTCAGAACACATCAGCACTGACACTTAAAGAATTAATAATCAGTTCCTCATCAGACTGATAATGATGCAATGACCTCCAGGTGGAATGGAAGAAGGAAACATTTAAAACATGCAGGACACCGGCCCTCGTGGACCGCAGTTTGACACCCCTGGTTTATATCAACACTGGTGCTAGCAGCTGAAGAGTGAAAGAAAACTTTGTCTACAGCCCCCAAGTCAAACAAACTTTGATGACTTACAGATAAATACAAAGACAGCTATTTTCTAACAACATACACGAGCTCTTACACATTTTCAACTAATTGTAAACACTAGCGTCGTTATGGTGAGTAGCAAAGTTTACCTCGAGTGAAGACGGAGCTGCTCGTAGTTCAACTGAATAAATTAACCATCCTCGCTCAATGTTGGGTCTGTTGGACACTCAGCTCTGTTCAAACATTGGTCTGTTGAGAAGTTAATAGGTACTTAGGGGGAGAATGACCCATGACCCCCACAAGTACAAGTTCCTCAGCCCTGGGATGGATCAAAAAGGACAGCTCCGTCTGGTGGCCATTTGTAGGATGTTTAATTTCCAGAAGTGTCACATGCAAGGCCCAGTTTATTAGATCTGTCATGTGAGTTGGTGTTATAGGTGAGATTCAAACTATCAAATGTTTTATTTTTACATTTTTGGGCTGAATTATGAAAAAGGCTGTAAGAATGTATTCAGTGGACTCTCACACGTCCAGGTTTATTCATACCTTGAATTGCTTTGCTGTGTTTTTTTTGTTTTTTTTTGTTTTTTCACTATCCCACCCCTTATGAAACACAGGCACACAGAGACTCCAAAATATTTTTAGAACTTTTATTTTTCATTTAAAAGGCCATGCATATAAAACACAAGCTCACCACGACAAGGTATAGATCAATGAACAAGGACACGAGACAAACATTTAGATCTGAAAGACATCACGAGGATATGAACATAAACAATTATCAAAACACTGAACAATTAAAAAAAAACACACACACTAAATACAACTGCACACAAATTGTAACTTAACTAAATGTACACACGGTGGCATTTTTTTTTTGCAACAGGACAAGATGAAAAAACAACAACTGAACAGCAGGAGGCACGAAGGTTTAGCTGCAGGATGGCCCACCATACAGGAGGGAGGGGGTCTGTGGCTGTGTGGGGGGGGCAGCAGCAGTATGGGTGCTGCCGACACAGGGGGTGGCCTCGGCTGGAGGGGGGGTGGAGGAGGAGGATGATGCAGTGGGCTGAACCGGCCGGTTCACAGGAGTGACTCATCAACGTATGATCTGTAAATGAAAAACAAAAATGTGATCAGTATTGATATTGACGGGTGAGATATTTACTTTCCACAGCCAACAAATGAAACAAAGTGTTTATGACGACTTACCTCCACGTCTCTTTCCTCTCGGCTGGTCTGTTCAGATGGTGATTGTAGTCCAGGCCAGCCAACAGGGTCTGTGCTTCATAAAGTGGAGGGGAAAAGTTGGAGCTCTTGTTGGCATACATGACAATATGGTTGTGGAAGAACTCTGTGTGTGGTTGACCTGAGGGAACAGCAGCAAATGTACTGATCCCTTAGTAAAAGTCATCCAGCAGCATAAACTAATTATAATACAGACTGTATGTTATTGTGACATTAGGCAGATCAAACATCTATCACCATTCTACATACAATCAATGGAACCTGGACAGAGAGAGAGATAAAAGCAGCAATAAATAATAAAGTGCACAAGTAAAGCAACAAAGTTCAAAGTGAGGTGTGTTGAGGTCGTCTGTGGAGATTCCAGTGACTTCAAAGATTAAAGAACGTTACAGTGTGGTGCTTAGACAACAAGATGAACTAGACTACATGGTTCAACACGACCTAAAGTGTTAAGTGGGGGGGGGGGGCAGGTGACTCAGACTGATATTGTATACTGTTTGAAAAATACTGTGCTTTGGGTGACGTAGATGAAAGCTGATTGGTGCAGCACGTGCAGAGGGAAAATCCTGGAAGAAAACATCAGGCAGATTTGTTTTTTGTTTTTTCTGAATAATGAACTGTGGTCTTCTGCTTGTTTTTGTTTCAATATATTTTTATCAGTGCTTTGTGCAAAAGCACAATTACTGCTGTTGTTCCAGCATGAAGCTCGCATCCACCACGACAACACTATGCGTTATTTCTTTGTGTTTGCTGCATAATATAGAAAACCCCAATAATAGTTATTTATTTAGTTCTTGTCTTGAATGTTTTAACAAAAAGCAATATGTATGTGCTGAATTTACACTTTGGAAAAAATAAAGTAAAGTTCTTTAACTGCTCTGCTCTAGCGATCTTGTGACGTCACACTAACCATCCCCATTGCAGTGGGTCGTATCCTATGACATACTGAAATAAAAACGGGATGGGAGAAAACTCTGCAACATCCCCATAATATCACAAAGACTGTGTGAAATACAGTAGTAATAGTAAGTGCAGGGGTTGAACCTTAACCTCTCCCATTGTTGTTGAAGTGGCGTGGAAATAGTGAGTCCCTACAACTTACAGCTAGCCTACAACTTCCCACCAGTGACAGAACTGTCAAAATACGTCAGCACCGCATCCACACTTATCACTTATTGAGAAAAGAAACATCCTCGTCGTTGGATAGGTGTCACTATATTTGTGTCCACAGATTGGATACCTGTGTGTATTAGCCTGCAGTTGTGCATAAAATTAATATTTGTGAATTCCCAAATGAGTCCAGTCGTGCAGAAAATATATAGTGTGTATTTTATCCATTAGAATACGCATGGAAAAATGATGACTTCAAAAATTAGAAGTATGACTTCAAACTTCACCGCATCTACAGACATCACTACATGCCTGTAGTTGTGGTGATGAAGTATTTTGACAGTTGAGCCACTTCTGGGAACTTGTATTCATACCAAAGAAAGGTTAGCTGGAAAGTTTGATCTCTGTCTCTGATATTGGAGTGTATTTTTCTCTGGTCATGCAGTGGAGCTGATGGACCAGTGGTGTCCGCCAGAGGACGCTGCCTGCCTCCTTATCTATCTATCTATCTATCTATCTATCTATCTATCTATCTATCTATCTATCTATCTATCTATCTATCTATCTATCTATCTATCTATCTATCTATCTATCTATCTATCTATCTATCTATCTATCTATCTATCTATCTATCTATCTATCTATCTATCTATCTATCTATCTATCTATCTATCTATCTATCTATCTATCTATCTATCTATCCTCATGCAAAGGTTTTTACAAAACATTTGAATGAAAGAACAGTATATTGTCATCATATATGCAGATAAATAAAAACACTTTTTTTTAGAAGTTGATAGTCATAATACCTTTCTTTTTTTAATTCATCAACTAGGATACTCTTTTTGTTTTTAATAATAATTCATTATTTCCAAAGATTAATCATCAGATCTGTCAAATGTGTATAATTTCAATATAACAGTTCTTTCTAAATTTCCTGATGGCTCTTCCAAAAGGATCAATTAAGTTATATCTAATCTAATTGTATGTACCTCAGCAATCTAAGTGATATACATAAACTCAGAACCCTAAATAAGGTCCACTCAGTTACCAGAGCCATCCCTTGGCTGGTGAGTTTGTGTTGCTTCTGTCAGGCCACAGGTACCTGCTGCCAAGGTGCAGGACAAACAGACTTAAGCATTCTTCTGTCCCTGCTGCTATTGTCCTTTTAAATAACTAATTTTATCACCTGTTTGTCCTATTTACTATTTATTTTTGTTGTCTGTGCTTATGATTGTTGGTGTTGATGACTGGATCTGCAGGCTGTGGAACGATTTGTCCCACAGGAATAATAAAGATTCCTTTATCCATGATGTAGTCCAGTTTAATCTGTACTAATCTAATCTTCAATGTGATCTTTTAATATTCACTTGTTGGAATTTTAATATTTTCTACAGTATTTTTTTATATCAGACCTTGTAATTATTTAATTAATTTAAATGTACTGACTAATTAAAATAAAATTCCATTCATTAAATCAGTTTAGTAATATGTCATTTTTAAATTAATTCCTAAAATTCAACAGATTTGTTTCTTTGAGCTCTTTTCCAAACCAATAGAAGTCTACAAATATGATTATACAGTTGTTTTCTCTTACTAAATCCGCAGAACAAACTTTTCACACGTCTTCTCTTTGGCAGCGGTTCAGTAACTGTGTCTAATAGCATAAAACTACATCACCCATAATGCACCGCCTCAGTTGTCGTCATGGAAGCGCACACCCCTCGCTGTGATTGGCTGTTGCTTTACTTCTACTCCGCTGCTGAAGGTGAAGCGGGTTCAGATCTGGTTCTCAGTGTCGGTCCGACATGTCACCCAGTGGACTTTTGACCATGCGCGTCCACGTCTGCAGACGCCTGGTAAGTGTGGAAGCGCAGAACCGTCCCTTTTTATGACTAAACTGTGGAACCGAGCGGCTGTGGACGCATTTAAATGGACGGGCTGAGTGTAAACACAAGGCCCAGGTAAGTGACACGCTGCTCGGCTAAAGCTGTGTCTGGACCTGCGTGTCGTCCTTGAAGACTTGAACACCATTTAAAACACCTGATAACCGCTACAGGTGGCAGGTGGTATATCACCGGGTTTTCATAGGGTTAAATTTACTAAAACGCCCACAACATAACCCATAGTTAAGCTAACAGCCCCAGTGGCTAAATGACAACATTAGAACACAATGAGAACAGTTACTTTAATATGTAGCATTTAAGCTAATTCTACTGGCTTTAGCCAATGTTAAATACGTTTATTTTAAAATATTTTACCTTAGCTTTCAAAGTGACTGTATTAGCTTCAAGACTTATGTTTAGAGAATAACAGAAAATATATACTCATAAAAGTAACTTAATTAATGCCAGGGTTTTCTTTACCTTCACCAGGCCAATTTGTTGATAATTTATCTTTTAATAAAATTAATATTAATAAAAAAATATAAAATATTTTAACATTATTCCACAAGTGTGCTTTTTTTTACACACTTGGTGTTTAGTGAAAGCTTTTCTCGGAGGAACACCTGAGGGTTTGACAATGAAATCTTCAATACAACGTATTACTTTGTGCAAAACTGCAAAGTTGTATGATTTTCAATATGTAACATGAATGATAACATTAAAATAACAGAATATTTTCTTTCCTTATGTGTTCTATAATGAACAGAAATTAAGTGTAAATTACCAACATCAAAGTTTGTGGATTAGATCTGTCAAACTCATTTTAGATCAGAGGCAACATTGAACCAAATTTGATCTGAAATGGGTCGGACCATTGAAATTATATACTAGTCAACTACACTGAAAATGTTCTTAAAGATATAAACATTCATGAATGTGTTATTTTTCTCAGCTTTCCACAGAACAAACAAAACATGAATTTATGCGTTTAGTTAAATATTAAATCCTTTCCATTTCAGACTCGCCTGTCCAGAACCTACACAACTCGACCCACGCTCAATGTAAGTACAGTGATGTCCACTGTAGATGCACTGTTGGTTCTGTTTCTTTTGTTCATCCAGGTTTTTAATGCTTTTAGGAAGTGGTCATCGTCAGCGCGGTGCGTACGCCCATGGGCTCCTTCAAAGGCAGCCTGGCAGCGGTACCAGCCACCAAACTGGGAACCATCGCCATAAAGGGAGCCATAGAGCAGGCAGGTCGGTCCACTTCACACACACATTCTTATCCAATTTAAATTTAAAGGAGTCATTCCATAGTTATTTCAATAATATTATTGTGTTCTTCATTGTTATTGAATACATTGTGTTTTGGTTCTATTGTTTTGTTTCCAGCTGTTTTTCACGGTAGAAAAATGACTGGAGGTGGAACAACAGAGTTTACCGGTACTTCTTCATACATGTCCATGAGGCGTCTCTGATTGGCTCAGAGAATGAATGTGTGAAGGAACACCCCCCCTCCCCTCTGGCACTGTGTGTGTTTACCATTCCAGAGTAACATCCAGCTAGGTTTCGTGCCGTCACTTGTTTTGAAAACGTGCAGGGAAAAAAACAGTCTTTATTTCCACAGAGACACATGAACCAGTTTGATCTGACATTTTTTTTTTACAGTTTGTGCAGCAGCTACTGTGGCGCCGTCTTCTCTTGTAGATGCTAATGCTACTTCAGATTCACTGCAACAGGGGAGGGGCTTAACCCCACGTGGGTGGCACTAATGTCCTCATGACGTGTAGTGGACAGACTTTTCTGAGTGTCTGGTTTCTCTGTTGTTTTCTATGAATGATGGTAAATCTATCCATTGGAGGGGACACGCCTACAGTTAACACAGCATGTGTTGGTAACTCTGGGTGACCCGTCGCCATGGTAACTCTGGGTGACCCGTCGCCATGGTAACTCTGGGTGACCCGTCGCCATGGTAACTCTGGGTGACCCGTCGCCATGGCAACTCTGGGTGACCCGTCGCCATGGCAACTCTGGGTGACCCATCAGATTCCAAAAGGAGAAAAGTGGTTTTCAGCAGAATGACACCTTTAAATCAAACTGTGAATGACATGGAATCAAGCAACTTCTAATTAATTATCATAATTATGTTAAATTGAGCCAGAGTTTTCCAGCTTTGAAAACAACGACATGAGTTCTTTAAATGGTTTTAGTAGATGTTCTGCCACAGCATTTTTTTGTACCTGGTTTCATAACTGCATCTTAACTCATAAAGACCCAAACATCCATCATCAACCAAAACAATCTTTTGATTTATTAGTTTGTTTGTTTGTTTATTTGTTGGGGGATCCCCAATAGCTTCCACAGTAGTAGTTGCTTGTCTTCCTGGGGTCCCAGTTAAAAACATAGGAGCATTTATACATTATTTACTATTACAGTTTATACATGATTCACAATAGAAAATGTAATTGACAATACAGTGCAGTAAAATAAACAGTAAACACAGCTTTCACATAGATTTTAGTTGTTTCTTTTAAATACATGTACATTTGTTAAGTCCTTTGGTCTTTTTGTAAATGATTCCACAGTAGCGAACACCTGAGTAAAACAGACAAGGGTCTTAAACATGTGGCCCTGGGGCCAAATGTGGTCTGTCAATGGTTCCAAAGCGGCCTGTGGGATGAAGAGCTTCATAACCTGTGAAATAACTCCATATTTTCTTCTCAGTTTTTTCTTTGCCTATAAATGACAACTTCAACTTTTTGGGGATAATTTGACTTTTTTAAATTTACATGTTTATTTTAGACACTGAACATTTTAAAGACAATTATTTCAGTAATTAATGTGAACTCTAGGGAGTTTTATCCTCAGTTTGGTCATTTTATTTTAGCTTTATTTCTTGTCTTTAGGAATCGCCCCTGAAGAGGTGAAGGAGGTCTACATGGGTAATGTTCTCCAGGCTGGGGAGGGACAGGCCCCCACAAGACAAGCCCTGCTGGGAGCAGGTCAGAACCCTAACCCTAACTCAACAATAAACTGCAGTTCACCGCTCCAGAAAAACACTTACCACATGTATTGATGTCACTGCAGAGTTTAATTTATCCCTGCGTCCTGTATACATACAATTATAAGAGGATGCAAGAAATTTAAAATGGAAGATAAAACTACATTTACAATTGTTTTTCCCCATAAAGGTAAAAAAAACCCACATTTCATTTAAGCCATTCTTTTATTACACAGTTAAGACGCATTTCCACTACATGCTCACAGTTCTAGTCTAGTCTATTTTAGTCTTTGAACCAAATCAAACAGCAAATGTGTAGAATAATAAAATACATTCACAAAAATGACCAAGAATATTGAGTAAAATTACCAAAATATTCAGTAAAATGGACAAAAATGACTAAAATATTCAGTAAAATGGACACAAACGACAAAACTATTCAGTAAAATGGACACAAACGACAAAACTATTCAGTAAAATGGACAAAAATGACAAAAATATTCAGTAAAATGGACAAAAATGACTAAAATATTCAGTAAAATGGACAAAAATATTCAGTAAAATGGACACGAATGACTAAAATATTCAGTAAAATGGACAAAAATGACAAAAATATTCAGTAAAATGGACACGAATGACTAAAATATTCAGTAAAATGGACAAAAATGACAAAAGTATTCAGTAAAATGGACAAAAATGACAAAAATATTCAGTAAAATGGACAAACGACAAAACTATTCAGTAAAATGGACACAAACGACTAAAATATTCAGTAAAATGGACACAAACGACAAAACTATTCAGTAAAATGGACACAAACGACAAAACTATTCAGTAAAATGGACAAAAATGACAAAAATATTCAGTGAAATGGACACAAACGACAAAACTATTCAGTAAAATGGACACAAATGACAAAAATATTCAGTAAAATGGACAAAAATGACAAAAATATTCAGTAAAATGGACACAAACGACAAAACTATTCAGTAAAATGGACACAAACGACTAAACTATTCAGTAAAATGGACACAAATGACTAAACTATTCAGTAAAATGGACAAAAATGACAAAAATATTCAGTAAAATGGACAAAAATGACAAAAATATTCAGTGAAATGGACACAAATGACAAAAATATTCAGTGAAATGGACACAAATGACTAAACTATTCAGTAAAATGGACACAAATGACTAAACTATTCAGTAAAATGAAAACCAAATTGTCACTTTTTGAGTCCAGACTTACTTCTTGTAAACTTGATCCAACCATCAGTTCAGACTTGTTCTTTATCACTAACACACATGTGGGAACATTTCATCAGACCAGGTTAATATGGGGCTAAAGTCGTTATATTTCTGTTCCGTTGATTTTAGTTTTGTCTTTCCCCTCAGGCTTGACCCTCGGCACTCCAGCAACAACTATTAACAAAGTCTGCGCCTCTGGGATGAAGTCCATCATGATGGCGGCTCAGAGTCTGATGTGTGGACACCAGGTAACTGTCAACTGGTTCTGGAGGGTATAAATATATGTACTTTATACTCTTTACATTTATATAAATATTTGTACTTTATACTCTTTACATTTATATAAATATATGTACTTTATACTCTTTACATTTATATAAATATATGTACTTTATACTCTTTACATTTATATAAATATATGTACTTTATACTCTTTACATTTATATAAATATATGTACTTTATACTCGTTACATTGTCAGAATAGACTCATTACTTTTTCAAAGTAAACAGATGTGACAGTAGAAAAATAATTCACTTCAGAGGGAGACATCAGTGGAGACAAACTGACTTTATATATTATAGTTATATGACTATTATCTCATCATTTTGACTTTTAATTTCACAATTTTAACATTATATCTTAAAATTCTGCATTTTCTTATCTCATATTTATAATTTTTTAAAGTAACTTTTTATCTCAATTGTAACTCATTTTTCCTACATTTATTTTCCATACTCACTAAACAGTAATTTTGACTTGATCGAACACAGTTTCTACACAGTAACTCAGTAACGATAATTTAATATTTCATTCAAACTTTTCAGATTTTTTTTCCCTGGTTAAATAAGTATTATTGCATTCATGGCAAAAAAAGTTTTACTTTTTATTTTTGTACTTTATTACAATTGAGAAATTGTACTTTTTTTTCAATTTGACTTAAGTAAGGAGTTGAATCAATACTTCTACCAGAGGATTTTTCCCTTAAGTAGCTGTACTTGTACTTAAGTACAGAATGTGAGTACTTTTACCACCTCTGTCCATAACCATAAATGGGGGGGCACATGTGTGTGGGTCTGTAACTGCAGGTTAGTGGCTTCATCCTCTGATGTGGTAACAGGGCAGTGTCGCTCATTACTCCCACACCATAATATTTGGCTGAACACTGCCCCCTGGTGGACTGAATATAATAGTTAATTTTGGTGCCGAAGTGTTAATGAAAATAAAATAATTATAACAAAATAATTAACAAGGCAGTCATAGACAGCAGACCTCCGCCAAGGCTGGATATGGTGTCATGACGTGATGGAGCCATAGGTGTTGACCATCTGATGTCTGAAGGTTAGGGGTCAAAGGTTAGGGTTATAGGTGTTCACTCATCTGATGTCTGAAGGTTAGGGGTCAAAGGTTAGGGTTATAGGTGTTCACTCATCTGATGTCTGAAGGTTAGGGGTCAAAGGTTAGGGTTATAGGTGTTCACTCATCTGATGTCTGAAGGTTAGGGGTCAAAGGTTAGGGTTATAGGTGTTGACCCATCTGATGTCTGAAGGTTAGGGGTCAAAGGTTAGGGTTATAGGTGTTGGCCCATCTGATGTCTGAAGGTTAGGGGTCAAAGGTTAGGGTTATAGGTGTTGACCCATCTGATGTCTGAAGGTTAGGGGTCAAAGGTTAGGGTTATAGGTGTTGAACCATCTGATGTCTGAAGGTTAGGGGTCAAAGGTTAGGGTTATAGGTGTTGAACCATCTGATGTCTGAAGGTTAGGGGTCAAAGGTTAGGGTTATGAGTGTTGACCCATCTAATGTCTGAAGGTTAGGGGTCAAAGGTTAGGGTTATAGGTGTTGAACCATCTGATGTCTGAAGGTTAGGGGTCAAAGGTTAGGGTTATAGGTGTTGAACCATCTGATGTCTGAAGGTTAGGGGTCAAAGGTTAGGGTTATAGGTGTTGAACCATCTGATGTCTGAAGGTTAGGGGTCAAAGGTTAGGGTTATGAGTGTTGACCCATCTAATGTCTGAAGGTCAGACCACATGAATAAAAAAAACTAGATTCTATTTTGTCTGAATCCTGAGATATTACCACTGTTGTGCTTTAGCTGTTAACCTTTAGTGTGACCTTGACCTTTGACCTTCATTGCTCAAAATCTAATGGGTTCTTCCTTGACTCATTATCTATCATTCCTGAAAGTTTAATCAAAATCCATTCAGAACTTTTTGCGTAAACCCACAGACAATATCTGCATTAATTTTAAAATGAAATTTGAATATGGTTTTTGGGAAAAGGTCAAAGGTCTAGTTTGTTCTGTGTATGTGATGTAACCATGTGTGGTGTTTAGGACGTCATGGTGGCGGGCGGCATGGAGAGCATGTCCAACGTTCCCTACGTTATGTCCAGAGAGACCCCAGCGTACGGAGGCGTGAGGATGGAAGACCTGATCGTCAAAGATGGACTGACGGACGTCTACAACAAGTTCCACATGGTAATAATGTGATTATACAATCTGCAGTTTATGAACATGAGGCATTTGCAGAAACGTGGACCTCAAGTGAGTAGGGGTGTGACGAGATCTTGTCACATGAGATCTTACGAGATTTCTCGTGATGTCTCATTAGATTTGTTTTCCAGCAGCATTCAGAAAACACACCTTTAAATACTGGTATTACCTGGGTGTGATTTGCTGGGGAACAGGCACCTGGTGGGGGTGCATTACCTCATTCGGACCTCAACTTCCACAGTCAAGTCCAGATTTGATTTTGAAAAAAGGAGAAATGTATCATTTTATTTAATTTTAACTTTTGTAATGTTTTATTTTAGTTATAATTTGTAGAGGAAGCAGTGACATGTCAGTGACAGAACCGGGTCAGACCAGGTCAGACTGTTGAACTATTGACAGAAGAACTGTTTGTTTTGCACATATTGTTCACTTATACCCTTGTGCGCTCCTCTGTTCAAAGCACACAGACTGTCAGTTCCAAAGACTCATCACCCCCCAAAGATATTTTACTGTTTTCAGTCGTAAGCTATGGTACCATACAGTACGTATTGTGGGCCACTGGGTCACAGCGCACAAAGAGCATGTGGTAGGTGGGGGGGGGGGTCTTTTAAAAACGATTTTCTATGTCCACGCGCAGCAGAACAAGGTGACCTATGTAACTGTAGGAGAAGAACACTGTGACCTTGATGTGGAACAGAACATATTTTTGCTCGTGCAGGCATGTACAGTGTTCTGCCAGCAGGTGTCAGTGTTTCCTATAATACATTACTCACAAAAATGTACAAAAATGCACTTAAGAAACAAAAAATGCAGAAGAAAAGATAAAGTCCACTAAAATTCACAAATAAACCTAGAAAAAAGCAATTAAGAATCTAAAACTTATTCTAACATACAGGGGAAAAAAGTGATGAAAATATGCAACATTTTGAGGGTTTTAATATATAAAGCTCATTAAGTGATGTCAAATTTTTTAGATAAAAAGTCAAAATTCCAAGTCTCTAATCACAACCAGCATTAAACCATATGTAAAGTGCACTGGATTATAAGGCACGCTGTAATTGTTTGAGAAAATTAAAATATTTTATGGAAAATAAGGTATATACTGTTTGCAATTAAGTAAAAAAAACCCACTTGAAACAAAACTGTTCCATTTAATTGCATTAAAATGTTTAATTATGATGGTGGATTAATCTGCGTTGTGTGTTAGTTTTGACTGAACTAATGTTTTAATTTCATCACTCGTCTTTAACAGGGCAACTGTGCAGAAAATACAGCCAAGAACTGTAGCATCAGCAGAGAGGAGCAGGACGCCTACGCCATCGGATCGTACAGTCGCAGCAAAGCAGCATTTGAGTCTGGAGTCCTGGCCAAGGAGATCGTCCCTGTTAGCATTCCCCAAAGAGGTACAGGGACATGGACGCCGTGTCTGTCCACAACTAACACTCACCTATGTCTGCGTCAGACATTCTGTTCAAGCTTCCATACTTTAACCAGAGGAATCATAAAACAAATGACTTTTAGTTGATGTTTTTAATATATATGATGGTGTGTTATTCCACATATACGCATGGAAACAATGGATTAGTAAGTCTCTTCTTCAGTCCAACTATTTCACATTTTCAGTCCAGACTTATCTTGGAAACTTGATCCAAAACCGTCATTGAAGACTTTAGTTTTCTTTCTCACTAACACACATGTAGGAACATTTCATCAGTTTAATTCCAAAAGAGTTTTACTTGTAGACCAGTGATATTGGATAGTGTTAAAGATGAACAAAAATAATGAAGAAAATTACCAAAATAATCAATAATATGAAAAAAAATGACCAAAATATTATTTAAAACAAACAAAAATGACCAAAATAATCAATAATCTGAAGACAAATGACCAAAATATTCAGTAAAATTAACCAAAAAATCAATATGAAGAAAAATGGCCAAAATATTCAGTAAAATGAACAAAAATGATCAAAATAATAATCAATATTATGCAGAAAAGTGACCAAAATATTCAGTAAAATGAACAAAAATGATCAAAATAATAATCAATATTATGCAGAAAAGTGACCAAAATATTCAGTAAAATGAACTAAAATTACAAAAATAATAAATAATTTGAAGAAAACCAACCAAAATATTCAGTAAAATGAGTCCAGACTTATCTTGGAAAATTGATCCAAAACCGTCATTTAAGACTTTAGTTTTCTTTCTCACTAACACACATGTAGGAACATTTCATCAGTTTGATTCCAGAAGAGTTTTACTTGTAGACCAGTGATATTGGATAGTGTTAAAGATGAACAAAAATAATGAAGAAAATTACCAAAATAATCAATAATATGAAAAAAAATGAACAAAATATTATTTAAAACAAACAAAAATGACCAAAATAATAAATGATCTGAAGAAAAATAACCAAAATATTCAGTAAAATTAACAAAAATGATCAAAATAATAATCAATATTATGCAGAAAAGTGACTAAAATATTCAGTAAAATTAACAACAATTATGAAAATATTCAGTCAAATTAACTAAAATTACAGAAATAATAAATAATTTGAAGAAAACCAACCAAAATATTCAGTAAAATGAGTCCAGACTTATCTTAGAAACCTGATCCAAAACCGTCATTTAAGACTTTAGTTTTCTTTCTCACTAACACACATGTAGGAACATTTCATCAGTTTAATTCCAAAAGAGTTTTACTTGTAGACCAGTGTGTAATCAACAATCATTAACACTGCTGTCTTTTGTTTGTGTGTGGTTTTTTTTTTTAGGAAAACCAGACGTGGTGGTGTCTGAGGATGAGGAGTGGCGGCGCGTAGACTTCAGTAAAGTTCCCAAACTGAGGGCGGTGTTCCAGAAAGAGAACGGTATCTGGTCCACATCATAAACACTTTCACATGGTTCAGTGAAACATTCAACAACAGTCTGTTACACTTTACACACATTTATAACTTGTGTATATCGTTTTATTTGCAGACACTCATATTTTCAGGGGGTTTGTACATGTATTCAAAGTCCCATAAAATTTGGGATTTTGAAACCCTGTTTTCCAGACATTAACGTCTAGAATTTTGCCTGAAAGTTTCACTAAAGTATGGGGGAAAAGTTTTTAATTCAATTCAATTAATATATAATATAATATTTTTAATATATATTATTAAATTAATGATATATTACTCTGGTATTTTTTTGATTTAGGGTTAATATACGATATAATATATTTAATACATATTGTATTTTAATTATATTAAGTATTTATAAATTACTACTTAATCTTATATTAATTGTCTCTGTAGTCCCTGAAATGAAAGACAATTTTTTTTTTTCATATTTGTTAACCCTGCCTGTTTAATTAGGGTGACCATATTGTCTTTTTTCCCGAACACATGGCTCTGAAACCGGATTGTTCGATATCTGTCACGCATCTGCACAAAATTTAACAGACATCCAGGCAGTCTGGTTTTAGAGCCATATGGTCACCCTAGTTTAATCATAAATACAAACACCGCTATCATCCACTGGTCCATCAGGTCCACGTTTTTGAAATTGTTGTGGACTATCTGTAAGTTATTCCTTCAGTTAGAGTTATCAATCAAATAATCTGTATAAATAACACACCCATATTCAGCTGTCACCACATACCACGGCTCAATGAAAGGTAAACACCAGCTATAACTATCGTTAGCTAACTCTGTGGCTACGGGAGATGACATTAGCCTGGTCATTTTATACCATTATCAACACAAGCATGTTATATAGACTATTATCTGGATAAAACAACTGCATTACCACCGCAAAAAATGACCGTTTTTGTAACATTAGCTAACTTAAATGATAGCTAGCTTGTCCGTACCAGCCGCTATTGATAAAAGATCATAAAATAAAAAAAAAAATGCATGTTATGCAACAATGAGGAACATAATCCATTAAATGGACCTAAACTAAGATAATACAAAGATTTTCGTAATTTTTATATTTCTATTAACAAAGGAAATACTGCATTCTGGGTAACCCTTGCTCCCATGGGTGGTGTCGGAGAATCTCAATATTGAGGGATATACAGTCCTCAAACTGCCCCTCAACTTAAACATTCTTAGAATTGGGACAACACTTACACTTCGCGGGAGCACGCATTTCGAGATTGAGGGTTAAGGGAGGAATTGGAGTTCGCACAATAACTCCAAACCTTCTTTACTTGTAACACGTAATAGGGGTGGGAGAAAACATCGATTGTATCAGGATTTCTTGTTTTACAATTTTTAAATTTATTTTTTTCGGTCAAAATCGATTTTTTTTCCATATTTAAATTATGTATTTTAAGCCGGGTGGGGAAAAATTACCGCTTGTAAAAGACCGTAGACGACTGTATGAGGCACACAGATGACAGCTAGCTTATTATTGTATTAGCTTCAACAACACACCAGCATTAAACAGCATTACCTTATGCACAGATAAATGATACACTATGATAACATCTATTCAACTGTATTATTATTAATCTGACTTAATGTCATTTACACACAGTCATAAACCAGGAGGATATGAATTTTTGTTGTTAATGTTCATTTAAAGGCTCCTGTTTGTGTTTGTGTGCAGATAAATGGAGCAGTCTGGTTCAAATGTATTACTACTGAATAAATCTGAACTGACTCACACATGATGTGCATTTTTTGGGAAATATGGCTCCTGATATAATCTGTAGGATCATCATTCAGCTTTTTCATGTGGTCTGGTGTTAAAAAGGAATATCGAAAAATCAGGAATATCGAAGAATCGCAATTTAAATGGAATCGGCATCCAAAATATCATAAAAGAATCAAATTAGTCCAAATTATGAGATAAAGTCAAGTCAGTCACTTAAGTACAACCAGAATTAATCCATATATATGACACACTGTGGTTTTAAGTGCACCTTATAGTCCAGAAAATATGGTATATATTTTGAAGATAAATCTTTTTGTCAATCAATTTCTGCTTCACACAACAGGTACAATGTCAACTAAAAGCCTAAATAATTTTAGTTAAAAAGTGTTTTTTAAGTTTGTTTTTTTATCCCTAATCAGTCGTTTACTTTTCAGGCACCGTAACGGCAGCCAACGCCAGCACACTGAACGATGGAGCCGCTGCTCTGGTTTTAATGACGGCTGATGCTGCCAACAGACTCAACCTCACTCCACTGGCCAGAGTCGTGTGTAAGTTACACTATTATTATTTGTGTGTGTGTGTGTGTGTGTGTGTTGCACTTCTATAGTACTTTTCCACCTTCATGTTGTTCAAAGCTTACATTCACACACACTC
The DNA here is from genome assembly GCA_020466265.1 of Siphamia tubifer. Classification (NCBI taxonomy): domain Eukaryota; kingdom Metazoa; phylum Chordata; class Actinopteri; order Kurtiformes; family Apogonidae; genus Siphamia; species Siphamia tubifer. Next base: position 45,417,595 of record CM035796.1, read on the forward strand.
GTACACCAGTAGGTTTCTAAGGTTCTGTCAGTCCTACTGGGAGACTAGGGTTCAGTGTCTTGCCCAAGGACACTTCGACATGTGGACAGCCAGAGCCCGGATGTCAACTACCAACCTTTCAGTCACAGGCCGACCCGCTCTACTAACTGAACCATAGCTCAGTGGGGACGGTTGTCGAATTGAGGGGCCTCTGTTCAAAATGAACCATGAACAATGGAATGCATGCATGCCCTTTTACCGTTACCATAATATTAGAGGCACTGACGCATATATACATATAATGTCAGTGTTAGGAAAGTTCACCTTGATTAGGAACTAGTTCAAAGTTCAGTTCAAGTTAGTCAATATGAATTAGTTCAGTTCATCGTTCATTCTTCCAAATTATCAACTACAAGTTCATGGATCCCAAAATGAACTTTTTCGTTCTTTTTTGTGTTATTATTGTAAACTTATTATTAACAGTTTCTGACGTTATCCTGACCGTAGTCAGGAAATCAGGGAAAAATGTCTTCCTCCTCTTGTACAGAATCTCCAGTAAGTACCTTACCCCAGGGTTAACTTCCCTCTGCAGGTTCTTAGAACACAAGGAGTGGTTTCAGTGAGTTTCATTTTCAATGTTTATTTCCAAGAACGGGACAACACCTGCTCCGGTTGCCGGTCACACTCTGTACATTTAACTCTTTTTCTCCGCTCTCAAAAATACTCTCTCTCTCTGTCTGTCTCTCTCTCTGTCTCTCTGTCCCTCTCTCTGTCTCTGTCTCTCTCTCTGCCCCGCCCACAACACTTCTCATTTTCTATTCCACAACCTTATGTTGCCAACATTAGTTCAGAATAATAAAAAAATGACATCTATGATAATGCTGTTTTGATCCCATTTTATTCCTTATAGGACTCAATAATTACGTGATAAGAATGAAATATGAACTAAATAAGAGCACAGTTCAATAAATGCCAGAATAACCGCGTTCACAACTTCCCATTAATTTGACGAACGTGAACGAGTCGTTCACGTTCGTCAAAAATATATCGTTCGTGAACGATCGTTCAATGAACTTGTTCAGGTACAACACTGCATATTGCAAAAGGTCAAAGGGCACATTTAGCAGAAAGGTCAAAATCACACAGTCATAGCAACTTCAGATTGGCACAAAATAGGGGAGAGGTTAGGCATTCTCTGAATATTATTATTATTATTAGTATTAGTATTTAAATTATTATTTAGTTCTACACCTTTTCACTTCACTTGGTCAAATTGGTTTGGGAACTAGTTTCCAGTGCGGAAGAACACAGCCGACGGCCGTCTTGGGGACATCCCCTCCCGCTGGTGTGTCTTTGTTGTTTTTTTATTTTCTCTTAGTGAATGTGTGGATTGTTGTCTTTATGTCAGATTTCCTGCTGGCTGTAAAATGAACTGACCTTCCAGGATAATAAAACACACCTTTGGGTATCTTCTGTTTTTAGCTTTTGCAGATGCTGCCGTCGCACCCATCGATTTCCCCATCGCTCCTGCATACGCTGTTCCAAAGGTGAGTGTGGGAAGTGACGTCCGGAATGTTATTATTAACCACAGTGGGAAGGTGTTGTTGTGTTACAGTCAGAGGTGGGAAGTAACTAAGTAAAAGTACGTTGTTACTGTACTTAAGTAGATTTTTTTAGGTATTTGTACTTCACTGGAGTATTTATTTTTCTGGAAAATTTTACCTTTATTCCACATTTTTTTCATAAATATCTCTACTTTATACTCTTTACATTTATATAAATAATAATAAATAATCCTAACATGGCCGACAGGCACTGGACACCGCGGGGCTGAAGAAGGACGACATCTCCATGTGGGAGATCAACGAGGCGTTCAGCGTGGTTGTTCTGGCGAACATCAAGATGCTGGACATCGATCCGGCCAAAGTGAACGTAAACGGGGGAGCAGTGTCTCTGGGACACCCCATTGGGTAAGGGTTAGGGCAGGGCTTTTCAAATAGTGGGGCAGGGTCTCCTCCTGTTAATCCCACTGGCCACATTGGACCCTTTAGCAGGTCTGATTTGGCCCCTGGGCCACATGTTTAACACCTGTGGAATGGATGGATTATACCTCCAACTATATTTCTGTGTAATGATCCTGTCTGTGGCGCCCCCATGTGGTCATACTACAGTACTGTTATGACCCAGATAGATAGATGAAGGTTCCTCTGGGAAATTAGTGTTCCAGCAGCAGTACAACACCGTATAATAGCTAAAGATACATAGAAAATATAAATATATACATACATATGCACAATAAACATAATAAAACAATTATGTGTGTGTGTGTGTGTGTGTGTGTGTGTGTGTGTGTGTGTGTGCATATATATATATATATATATATATATATATATATATATATATATATATATATATATATATATATATATATATATATATATATATATATATATATATATATATATATATATATATATATATATATATATATATATATATATATATATATATATATATATATACACAGTGAGAGTAAAAAGTATTTGATCCCTTGCTGATTTTGTTGGTTTGCCCACTAATAAAGACATGATCATTCTATACTTTTAATGGTAGATGTATTCTAACATGAAGAGACAGATTATCAAAATGAAAATCAAGAAAATAACTTCAAAGAATTTATTTTAATTCATTTGTTTTTCATTGAGGGAAATAAGTATTTGATCCCTCTATCCGAAAGCACTTAATACTTGGTGGCAAAGCCTTTGTTTGCAAGCACAGCGGTCAAACGCTTGTTGTAGTTAACCACAAGGTGAGCACACATATCAGGGGGAATTTTGGCCCACTCTTCTTTGCAGATCCTCTCTAAATCATTAAGGTTGGTGGGCTGTCGCTTGGCAACTTGGACCTTCAGCTCTCTCCATAGATTTTCGATTGGATTGAGGTCCGGAGACTGGCTGGGCCACTCCATGACCTTAATATGGTTCTTCTTGAGCCAGTCCTTTGTTGCCTTTGCTGTATGCTTCGGGTCGTTGTCATGTTGGAAGACCCAGCCACGGCCCATTTTCAGCTTCCTAGCAGAGGGGAGGAGGTTGTCCCTCAGGACTGCTCGGTACATGGCTCCATCCATCTTCCCACTGATGCGGTGAAGTAGCCCTGTGCCTTTGGCAGAGAAACACCCCCAAAACATAATGTTTCCACCACCATGCTTGACGGTGGGCACAGTGTTCCTGGGATCATAGGCAGCATTTTTCTTCCTCCACACATGACGAGTAGAGTTTAGGCCAAATAGTTCAATTTTGGTCTCGTCTGACCACAGAACCTTCTCCCAATCACTTTGTGCATCTTTGAGGTAATCATTGGCATACTTTAGGCGAGCCACCACATGTGCCTTCTTAAGCAGGGGTACCTTTCGGGCACTGCAGGATTTTAATCCATTGCGGCGCAAAGTGTTGCCAATTGTTTTCCTGGTGACTGTGGTCCCAGCTGCCTTGAGGTCATTCACTAACTCCCGCTGTGTGGTTGCAGGCCAATTTCTCACTGTCCTCATGATCATTGCCACCCCACGAGGTGAAATCTTCTGTGGAGCACCAGACCGAGGTCTATTGATGGTCATGTTATACTCCTTAAATTTTCTCACAATTGCACCAATGGTTGTTACTTTAATACCCAGCATCTTGCTAATGTTTTTGTAGCCCATTCCAGATTTGTGCAGGTCAACAATCCTGTCTCTGAGGTCCTGAGAGAGTTCTTTAGTCTTACCCATGCTGGAGAGTTTGGAATCTGTCTGATTGTCTGATTCTGTGAACAGGTGTCTTTTATACAGGTGATTATTTAGAACAGGTGTCTTCAATTCAGGTAACAAGTTGATTGGGAGTGTGTAACTGGTCTGTGAAAGCCAGAACTCCTAATGCATACTAGAGGATCAAATACTTATTTCCCTCAATGAAATACAAATAAATTCATATATATTCCTTCAAGTTATTTTCTTGATTTTCGTTTTGATATTCTGTCTCTTCATGTTAGAATACATCTACCATTAAAAGTATAGATTGATCATGTCTTTATTAGTGGGCAAACCAACAAAATCAGCAAGGGATCAAATACTTTTTACTCTCACTGTATATATATATATATATACATACACCTAGAAAATATACAATAGCCACACAATGTAAGTGTATGGTATTGTACATCACTTCCTACACTCACACACACACACACACACACACACACACACACACACACACACACACACACACACACACACACACACACTCACACAGGTTTGCTGTTGCCAACTGTTCCTGTTTCCTTTGTCCAGTGAGAAGTTGAACAGTTTGATTGCATGAGGGACAAAGGAGTTTTGGAGTCTACAGCGGAGACGGCACATGTTAAAATATAAACCTAAATAAAAAAAAGTGTAAAACGCGAGGTTAATTAACTACAGTACATGTCATTAACTAACAACAGCACATGTTATGTTATACTTTTATTGTTCCAGTTCCTTGAATGTAGAAAATGAAGACTTATTGTGTCTGACTGTCGACTTTTCCTTCTTGTTCTTCTTGGTGTAGGATGTCCGGGGCTCGCATCGTGGGTCACATGGTCCACAACCTTAAGGCGGGTCAGTACGGACTGGCCGGCATCTGCAACGGAGGCGGAGGAGCGTCTTCCATCGTCATCCAGAAGCTGTAGGAATGACTGTCCCTCCTCAAACACTCTCTGGTTCACCTGCGTGGTTACAACCCGACTTCAAAAAAGTTCCAACACTGTAGCTGTGAAGAACATTTACAGTCCGTGGCCTTAGTCATCTAAAAAGCAGCAATTATCTGCCCTAATGACCTCATGACTCCCATCTTCAAACACTCCTTAGTACAAAAAAAGAATATTTAACTCTGAATGGAAACAACTGATTAAATAGTTTTTATGAAACTACTGTGACTGTTGTTTTTATAACCGATATTTTAGAGTTAATGATTCATGACACTTAAAAGTGCTAGTGGTTGAATGTGGTATTACTCCTTGTTCTGTCGTGATGTGTAACCTAAAAAAAAGAACCTTCTTAAAAGCCTGTTTCAAACCGCTCTGTATGTGTGGTGGGGGTAGAACACAGCGTTTGCTCTTCTTGGTGTCGTTCCTGAGCTTATGTGGTAGCCTCAGTATGAGCTACACTGTGATTGGCTGTCTGCCACGGCCCATCCAGGGATCCAGCCGTATATGTTTGAGCCAGAATTGGAAATAGCTAACAGGTTAGCTAAATGGTTAGCTCATTCCCTTTTGCGTTAGCTGTGTTTCCATTCTCTTGGAAATTCGTAAAATGTAAATGGTACTATAAAAAAACTAGTAATGGAAACTAAAACAAAAACACTCAAATATCAATAACAAGTGTTTATGCTTTCATGAGGTGATTTTTCAGACGTTTTGATATTATAATATATCACAAAACTGGGCCCGGTTAACCTTTGACCCTGTAGGACTCAGTCATATGGGGTTTGTTTGTTTATTTTTTTCCCACACTCTGAACCCTTGTCATGTGTTCAGGTCCGTCACCAGGTCTTCAGATATTTTTCTTTTGTTACATTTCTCCATACTTGGCCGTGCTGACGTTTAAACTTGTGACAGATAAACAGTGTTGTGGCAGGTACACAACAGGCCCGGACTGGCACACAGGAGAACTGGGACATATCCCTGTGGCCCGTCTGCTCAGTGGCCAGTCTGGCCTGATATGCCCCCCCCCCCCAAATCACAGTGCTTGTCAACAATGGTAACGTGCTCGGTGAAGTCAGAGCAGTCGGGATTGTATGTGTGTGTGTGTGTGTGTGTGTGTTTTAGAGGTAAGAACCAAACCCGAAATTTCAATTTATCCCATAGTATTTTTGGCAGAAAAAAAAGCAAGATTTTTTAAGATTAAAATAATCTATATATTTTTTATTATCATGATAAATGCATTTATACAATGAAATAACACTGGAACACAGAATTGGAGGCCAGACAATGAGAGTGAAAGAGAGATCTTGATGAGCACTCACTTAATTACGCGGAGAAAAAAAAAAGTCAGCAAGAGAGAAGCTCAGGCTAGTGTGTGTGTGTGTGTTTTCTTTTTAAAGAAAGTCATTGTGATTGTTTAGTCACTTTATTCTTCGTCGTGGGCCCGCCCCTCCAGCATCCAGAAAACGCTGACTATAAAACGGTAGATTTATGCAAAAATGAAACAATGAATGACGGCGTTGAGGGAAAAAAGGAGAGTTGGTTAGGAAAAGAAGGTCCCTCGAGGAGAAGGGGATGAAATGTCAGGAATTAACTGACTTGTTTGTTAAACCTAGCAGCAGCCAGAGTGGCTCTGCTGCTAGCTCTGCTGCTAGCTCTGCTGCTAGCTCTGCGACCGCAACAGCATCACCAGTGAGTTTATAAACAGTTTCACAGCAGACACCCCCAGGACACAATGTATATACATCAGGCTGGCCTGAAGTGAGCGGGTGCCCGCGGTCATCCGCAGTTACGGGTCATTAAAAAATATTTGTAATGCTATTCGGGTTGCAGTCGGTCGGTTGGGTCGTTTGTGATGACATCTGATTTATTACCGTATTAGCTTCAACAACACACCGGTGTTAACTTATGCACAGATAAACAACACACCATTCTAACATCTATCTGAACTGTTCTGTGTTATTCACAGAACAGCCCCATGTGGCATTTACACACAGTAATGATCCAGAAATATATGAATAAAGAGAAAAAGAAGACGTGGTGGCTATGTTGGCATGGTTACTGAGCAACACAGCAGCTAAATCTAAACACGTTCATAACCGTGGTGCGTTCAACAGCGTGGGATATTTGAAAACTTACAGAAAATGAGTTATTCCTCAATAAATATAATATAATCAAATAAACAAACTGTTTTGGCTCTATTAACTGAATTTCTGTGAGGGTGACGTACAACATCAGAAGTATCCTGCGGTATATAGGGAGAGAGAGAGAAAGTCAAGCTCTGGAAATATACAAACAAAGAAAGTTAAGGTTTGGGACACATTCATTGAGATTTTAAGATGATTTTTTTTCCGTGGAAACTGCGTTCAAATGTCTCTTTGGCTGTCACAGTTTGTCGATCCCAATGACATCAGATTTTAACACAGAAATTAATGCAGGTATGTGAGTAAGGTCATGTGATGTTCATAAAGACCATTGATTACATTTTTAAAATGTGGGTCGAGTGCGGGTCGGGTCCATTCTTTTTAAACACATTTATTGCGGTTTGAGCTGCGGGTGGTTACGTTAAAAAAGCGGTCGGTTGCAGGTCATTTATACATTGACCCACACATCACTGATATACATATCAGTGATGTATATATATATATATATATATATACATACGTGTGTAACTATATAGCATTTTAATATTGAGTCAGGGATAGTACTGTACTGTACTGTAGTGTGAGCTGTTGTCATGCATTAGTTTAATAGTGCCGTGTTGTGTCACAGTCAGTGTAATAGTATTATTTTAATTACTGTAAGGAAATTACAAAAGGTTTTTGGAGGGGAAAAGAAAATTGCCTCTGTGGTGCTGGAAGTTGCCTGGATGCTGTGGGATAATCCCAGCCTGAAATCTTGATCCAGTCCGGCCCTGGTACACACTAAACAAGTATAATGCTTATTTTGAGCGACTAAAAACAATAATTATTTTATTAATATTTTATTATTTTAAGATCCAGATAATCTTCCAATTTAAAATAAAAAATACCAATGCAAAGTAACTAACACATAAAATACACTTCAGTTAAATACTGAGTTGATTTCTTTTTTTGGTCATTTATTTTCCCAAGCCACTCGGAAAAAGAGCCGCAGGTTACTGACCCCTGATCTAGAACATACAGGACAGTGGCTCTCTGGGACCAGGGTGGCAGACCCCTGGGTTAGTGCACGTTTCCAAAGGCTGGTCCTCAAGGAACCCTAACAAACATGTTTTTGGGTGATGGGGGGGTCCCCCCCACCCAGACACGGGGAGAGAAACATGTAAACTCACACAGGAACACCCACATGGTCCAGGAATATCACTATTATACAATATCGTTATTGTTTTGTGAAAAACTGTAATGGAAACACAGCTCGTCTTAAAAGTGGGATATAACGCAATAAATGGTAAATGTTCTGCATTTATATAGTTCTTCTCCACCTTCATGGTGCTCTAAGCACTTTACATTAGCCTCTCATTCACACACACCAGTAGGTTTCTAAGGTCTACGGTAAGTCCTACTGGGGGCCTAAGTCAGGGTTCAGTGTCTTCCCCAAGGACACTTCGACATGTGGACAGCCAGAGCCGGGACGCGAACCACCAACCTCTCAGTCATTGGGCGACCCACTCTACCAACTGAACCACAGCCGCCACAATACAACTGTGCATGGGCATCTCACCTGTGGGGGATGGGGGTGTTGCATTTCATCCCCCCACACTTCATGGCATTAAAAAGTGTCCCTACTTTATTATTATTAGTTTCTGTTGATGTTGCTTATTTTGTTTATTTTTCTGTTTTTTTATTTCTTTAATTGTGTTCTGTTAGTGTCTTACTTTGTTCATGTTACATATTATTTTGTTGGTTTATTATTCATTTTTGTTCATTTTACTGATCACTTTGACTGTTTTTTGTTCATTGTGTTGTTTATTTTATCTTATTTTATTTTTTACTGTGTCTCAGTCTCAGGAGTTAAAGGGTTAATCATTCTAAAATGGATCTAATAACAAGGCAGCCAATACAACGTTCTAAAATGTATCAAAGGACAAAGCATCCCATAATACAAAGTTATGTTATGGTCTGCTCTAAATTAACACAAATGACAGCAGTCATTCAACAATGTTGGTATCTGTGCGTAAGTACTGCACTGTAAATAAATAAACATTTAAAACTAAAACTGACTTGTGCCCCTATTTTTTTTTTGTGTGCTCCTAAATTATTTTAGGCACGTGTGCTCCTGGAAAAAAAAGTTAGTGTAGAGCCCTGGGTACTGACAGTATATATGTATTTTTATCATTAGTATTAGAATAGGCCTACACAGAAGTCTGATCTGCTGTTGCAGTCAGAAATAAAATGTGAAGAAGAGGGTTCTGCTTGAATATGTAAAATGTACTTTCAACCATTACACGCCCCCGAAGAGCGGCCTGGTAGATGCACAGATTGACTGTCACGACATCATGGAGGAAGTTTACCACACGACGATGTTACGGTACAGACGACGAGACCCAATTGCAGATCCTTTAAGTCTTTATTGATCACTGGCAGAACAAAAAAAATTACAAAACCCCAAAACAGTCTGTCATAAGCAGGCAAAAAACACTGAGGTCATAGGCAAAAACACAAAACTATATACAAAAACCTTCAGCCAAAAAAGGTCGATGCAGGAAAAAACCAAAGTAGCAAAATACAAGAAGTGAGGGAGGCAAAACTACGAAAAGTACAACAAAAAAATCAGGCAATCGTCTAAAATTTAAAGCTCAGGAGTACTCACAGAAACCTGGACAGACAATCTGACAAAGAGCAGGGGATGAACATGCCTTAAATAGGCAGAAATGACCTGGTCCACACAGGGTCAGGTGACAAACAAAGTAAAAGGTCGACTGAAACAAGGACCCAGGGGAGGTCATGCACAAATAGACCACAAGAGGTCGACAAAGAGTCAATGACAGAAGACAGTCTATAACAGACGAAGCAGTGAAAAGAAGACAGAATGGACAAGAAGAGTGTCCAATGTCTTTTTGTCATTTCCTCCTCTGCTGCTGCTGTTGCTTAGTGATGTTACCATAGCAACTGACGTGATATGATGATGTCACGGCAGGGTTCTTCCAGGGCCAGTCTGTATGCAGACACAACACCTGAGAGGACTGGGCTAACTGCTGACCCAGTCAAAGTATGTCCCCCAAAAAAGTCCCAGAAGTTACGATAGTGGACACACCCACTAACTGATGACTTTCTTTATGGAGGAAGGAGATGAAACATTTCTAAGGGGGCATGTATGAAATTAATGGTTTTTTTTACCACAGCACCAACCATACCGTCCAAAATTTCAGCCAACCTCATCTGGTCACCCTAGAATGACCTGCTGGAGGACTGGACCCTAACAAACATGTCTTTGGGTGATGGAGGAAACTGGAGCAGCCAGAGGAAACTCATCCACACACGGGGACAGAAACATGTGTTGTTCTCAAATGGGACAATGACAATAAAAGGATTCTGATTGTGATGTAAACTCTCACAGAAACACCCACATGGTCTGGGAATCAAACCCGGGTCTTCTTGCTGTGAGGCAAGAGCGCTAACCGCTAACCAATGTGACGCCACCGTTCATGGGATGGAAGTTTTTTTAATGAATCTATTTTTTATGGAGTTACAAACATGTCCACTGAGCTGGAAAACATAAACATGTATTTAAAACACTATGAAATGTTTAAGAAGAGATGGTTAATTACTGTTAATTACTGTTAATTACTGTTAATTACTGTTAATTACTGTTAATTACTGTTAATTACAGTCTAATAACAGTAATATATTTGCAGGTAAACATGTTGGTGCAGATTTAAGAACAGAACAGTTACAGTTAATGATATGAACTGAAACAACTGAACCATGAATATACAAGAGAAGAACTGGACAACTGACCACTGGACTGACCAGTAGAACTACTGACCACTGTAGTGACCAGTAGAACTACTGACCATTGTAGTGACCAGTAGAACTACTGACCACTGTAGTGACCAGTAGAACTACTGACCACTGGACTGACCAGTAGAATGACTGACCACTGGACTGACCAGTAGAACTATCAACCACTGGATTGACCATTACAACTACTAACCACTGTGGTGACCAGTAGAACGACTGACCACTAGACTGGCCAGTAGAACTACTAACCACTGTAACGACCAGTACAACTACTAACCACTGTAGTGACCAGTAGCATTACTGACCACTGTAGTGACCAGTAGAACTACTGACCATTGTAGTGACCAGTAGAACTACTGACCACTGCAGTGACCAGTAGAACTACTGACCATTGTAGTGACCAGTAGAACTACTGACCACTGTAGTGACCAGTAGAACTACTGACCACTGTAGTGACCAGTAGAACTACTGACCATTGTAGTGACCAGTAGAACTACTGACCACTGTAGTGACCAGTAGAACTACTGACCCTTGTAGTGACCAGTAGAACTACTGACCACTGTAGTGACCAGTAGAACTACTGACCATTGTAGTGACCAGTAGAACTACTGACCACTGTAGTGACCAGTATGCATCAAAAGGTTAACTCATTCCACACCTTGAAATAAAAACCTTTCAGTGTTTGTGAAGTTAAAACTCATGTTATCAAAAATCCACTCTAAATAAAACTGTAATTGTCAATAACAGTTGTTTTTGTTTCTGAACATTATTTTTACTGTTTGCAGTTGGACAATATTCTAATATTTCAGGTTTGGTATAAAGTCACACTGCAGTGTCACTAGTGGAGTATTTAAGCATGTTCTTTACTCCTTCATTTTTGTGTCTAGTTAATACACTTAAACATTAGGTTACACATTAACAGCTCATGCAGACGCTTCACACTCACATTATCACTGTATTCTTACACAGACTTCACCCTGTTTTCCCCTTTTGTGACTGATTAAACAGCAAATGCATCTGTGTGTGAGTGTGAGTGTGTATGATTATATACAACACACACACACACACACACACACACACACACACACACACACACACACACACACATATATATATATATATATATATATAATATATATCGTATTTTCCGCACTATAAGGCACACTGCATTATAAGGTGCACTATGAATGAATCATTTACTTTACAGACTATAAGGCCCATTAAGTGAAGTCAAAATCATAAGATAAAAAGTACAAATTATGATCTAGTCAGTCACAATTTCTGATTTATGAGTTATTTTTCATACTGTCACATTTATAAAGTACATATATTTATATAAATGTAAAGAGTATAAAGTACATATATTTATATAAATGTAAAGAGTATAAAGTACATATATTTATATAAATGTAAAGAGTATAAAGTACATATATTTATATAAATGTAAAGAGTATAAAGTACAAATATTTATACAAATGTAAAGAGTATAAAGTACATATATTTATATAAATGTAAAGAGTATAAAGTACAAATATTTATATAAATGTAAAGAGTATAAAGTACATATATTTATATAAATGTAAAGAGTATAAAGTACATATATTTATACAAAAATGTAAGGGAGTAAAAGTAAAATGTTGTCAGAAAAATAAACACTCAAAGTACAGATACCTAAAAACTGTACTACAGTACAGTGAAGGAAGTACTTGTACTTGTAAAGTATATATTTTTGAGTGACTTGTGAGCCCATGTGGGCTGGGCCCAGTTGTGCAGGACACTTTAATATATTCGATCAATCAATAAATCAATAATTGGCTCCTTCCACCTCTGACTGTTCCTGACAAAAGAACAGAACATAGAGTTAAATAAGTATCCTGAAGTTAAGCACTTTGAGCCCTAAATAAATCAATAGTAAGTTTGTTTTGTCAGTTTTGGGCTTTTTCAGTTGTATTCTACTGAACACAGTCTAATCTGTTCAGTATTTTCTGCTTATTTAAACACTGATGGGGTTCAACTCTGGGCTGATGTTTGCCACTGTCATTTTAAAGTGCTGTTTAAATAAAGCAGAACACAACAGGTTAAAGCAGAAGGTGTGGTATTAGCTGTTGATTACCTGCAGGAATGGACTGAACACAACAGACGGACACAACACAGGACGGACACGCACACTTAACCAAGGTTTTGGGACATTTTTAAGGCTTATTTTAAAGGTAAGACTATCTGTGTTCATTTATATTTGCACTAAAAATAAAGAAAAAGTATTTTTTTTTCTCTTTCTCAGTTGTATTTTAAATGTTTTGTGACTTATTTTTCCAGATTTCTACATTTGTGTGTCAGTTGTAACCAGTTGAATTATGAAGAATAATCAGGTGGGTTCAGTTTCTATGATACTACGCTAGGATTTGTTCTGTTTTCTGTCATGAAGTTCCTCTTTTGTCTCCATGTGAGCTCTGGGGTCACACCGTCCACCTGTTTTTAACACAGGGATCTACTTTTTTTTTTTTTTCAGGAGCCACATTCAATCAGAATCAGATCAAAACATGGGAACTTTTATCACTTTTATCACTTTTATCACCTTTATCACTTTTATCACTTTTATCACTTTTAGCGGTTTAAAAAAAAGCACTTTTAAGGCTTTTAAAAAAAGGATATTTATTTTAATCTATATCGAGACTTATTTATTAATATACTATTGTTTATGCTTGATTGTACTGGGGGGGGGGCTACATAATTTAATGTGTAATTAACATATAATTTCAACATGTGGGCAATGACAATAAAAGTTTGTTCTCATTGTGGAATGTATTGTCTTTCAGGAGCCACATTCAGCCCCATGTAATCTTTAAAGAGCAGTAAAATAATATTGACCTTGAAATAATAACAATTCCAAATGTTTGTCTTGGTTTTATTTCAAAATAAAGGTCAAAGGTCAGTTTTGTAAAGTGAGAACAAGAAATGTACTTAATTAAGCTTCATTCTTTTATTTATTATTTATTTTTTAATAATTTCCTTTAATAAGTCCCCACACTTTAAAAAGTGACATGGAGCTGTTCATTCAAGTTAATAATGTAAAATTGATTTTATTGTGAAAATTGACCTTTTTTGATGTGTCAATTTTGAGTCAAACTAAACTAAATTCACTTCCAAATGTCATAAATCAAAGGTTTTGGTTCCTCTCAAAACATATTTTTAAAAAAGAGATCAGTATGTAATGTTTTTAATTAGTGTCAAACAGGAATTGCACAGTACGTGGGTCAAGTGGATTAATATGGTTTATGTCAAAATAAAAGAATCAAGTTGTAACGAGTGACTTAATTCACTCTTTGCACACAACGCCATGATGTCACATTCATAACTTAACGGAGCGACTTCCACGTTTCTGGTTTTCTGTAACCATAGCGACTGATGGGAAACATGAGTCTTAAAAAGAAGCGCTTTCATTCCATGTCCTTGCATGCAATGCGAAGGACAGCGGTATGTTGTTCGTCGTATTTATTATTATTCTGACTTATACAAAAAACTTTGGAAAAAATGTGGCCTCTACCAATTCAATTCAATTCAATTTTATTTATAAAGCCCTAAATCACAACAAAGTCGTCTCAGAGGGCTTTACAAAAACACAATCAGCTACAGAAATACATGAAAAGTCCCAGGCATCCCCTGTCCTTAGACCCTCCCCCTGTCCTTAGACCCTCCTTCTCAGCAAGAAAAAACTTCCAAACCCAGTGGGAAAAAGAAGAAATCTTGAGGAGAACCACATTGAAGGACAGATCCACTCCCATGGACGGACAGACTATAGATGAAGGTGACGAGTCATGAACAGACTTGGTATGAAAGATAGGTTATAAAAATGACAGAAACAGGTGTGAGAGAGAGAAAGAGAAGAAAGAACTCAGTGTCTGTACTTCCCCCAGCATTCTAACTCCTAGGGCAGCCTAGACTGAACTGTGACTCATACATCATGTATACATGATATATGAGTCACATAATTTTTAACTAACCTGACCATAGTCTTTCTCAAACAGGAATGTTTTCAGCCTAATTTTAAATGTAGAGACTGTGTCGGCATCTTTAATATTAAAGGGAAGCTGATTCCATAAGACAGTAACCATGGTAACTAAAGGCTCTAGCTCCTACTGTACTTTTAGAAACCCTAGGAACTTTCAGTAAACCTGCATTCTGAGAACGAAGGGTTCTATTGGGTTGGTACGGAACCAGATCATCTTTAAGATAAGAGGGGCCCATACCATTAATGGTTTTATATGTAAGGAGGAGGATTTTAAATTCAATTCTAGACTCAACTGGTAGCCAATGAAGGGTTTGGAGCACAGGGGTGATAGGGTCAGGGGTCAGGGTTTGGAGCACAGGCGTGATGTGTTCTCTTCTATTTGATCCTGTTAATAATCTTGCTGCTGCATTTTGAACCAGTTGAAGCTTTTTAGGGAATATTTAGGACACGCTACAAGTAAGGAGTTACAATAATCTAATCGTGATGTAACAAATGCATGAATTAATTTTTCTGCAGTCGTTTTAGACAGAATATTCCTAATTTTGGCTAATGTTGCGCAGGTGAAAGAAGGCTGTTCTGCATGTTTGGTTAATGTTGTAACTGTAAATTGACCAAGATTTTTCACGCTAAAATGTGCGGACTAGTCTCAAAAGATGTGCTATCTATCAGGGTTGACATTGCGATGTACGGACTTAGTATAAAATGTGAAAAAACAGTAAAAATGTCCATCCAAAATGAATCCGGCCATGTTTACTATACTATACTATATACTATACTATACTATACTATACTATACTATACTATACTATACTATACTATACTATACTATACTATACTATACTATACTATACTATACTATAACTCCCAAACGATACATCGTGGCATTTTGCAGTAAAGAGGAAAAATTTGTCACATTGGCCCAGAGATTACACGTGTGGTCTCATAATTCCGATATGTTGTACAGATTCTGCATTATTATGCTAAATACAACCTCATTCATTCTTAATGGGGCAGACGAAAAAAATAGCCTTTTTTTCCCAACACTCCTGCTTCTCACTACTTTGTGGCACAGACTTCATTTAAACTTTCAAACACAGTCATTTTTGTGGTGTTTTTAGGATGTGATTGTCATGAGGGTGTGATTTACGGTTGTCGATAGAGAACTCAGTAAATCCACCCTGAAAAGACCAAAATCTGACTTTTTATCAGTGGGTGATGTCATCGCTAGAGCACGAGAGAAGAAAAAATTAAGCTGAAAAATGTCTCAATAACTCGTCCTCACGGCAAAACCATAAATAGTAGACAAACAATCTTTTCCACAAATGTTGCCATGGTTGTGAGAATTCAAACAAACCAGGGTTTGAAGATCTAGCTCTTTTTAAAGTGAAATGACAGGAACCTGTTTGGGATGATGTCAGGGATTTCTGTCAATAGACTTCTATTGGAAAAATCATTTGTCTCATGTTGAGTTCAGTGTTTTTGAAATTGTTCTAACTCACTTATTTTTCACAGTACACACATAAAAAGTACATGTACTTGTTCCTCAGACCCTCCTGTCATCATCAACTTTGTTTTCACCAATTATTTACACTTTTACCAAAAATGGCAGTAGTTCGGCAGTATGTTCACACCTATTTTTTCCATGTAACAGAGTGTGGAGCTGTCTATGAGTCTGCCCTTTGAAGTTCCCGCCACTGCTCATCACCATGGCAACAGTGCTCCTGGCACTATGAAACACCTGCAGACAATTAAGACTGTGGGAGGAGCTTTAACATGATTGACAAACACTGTGGGCGGGGCTTTAACATGACTGACAGACTAACAGATCTGCTTCATTTTGGTGAGTTCAGTGGTTTTAAAACTACTGTATCTCACTTATTTTTCACAGTACAGGAAAAATAAATATATCTACTTGTTCCTCAGAACCTCCTGTCACTAATGATCAATGTTTTCACCAAATATTTTCAGTTTTCTCAAAAGTCACAGGAGTTCAGAGGTATAGTTTAACATTCAGACAGGTTTTACTCCAGTCAGCTCTGTGTGTCTGCGTGTGTAACTCCAGGTCGGTTTCCATGGCAACAGGGAAAGTCCCTTACTCACAGAAAATGGGAGGAGCTTCAATAGAAGTGACTCAGCCCACAAACACTGACAAACAGATTCCACATATGAAGTGAAGAGCAGATATTTCTTCCTTTCATCAGCCATGACTCCAGACAAATACACAGGTTACATTTCCTTCAGGAAATGAATGGAAGTCTAGTTTTATAAAGCAACAGAAACAATACCATGAACACTTTTGTGTGCTGCTAGGTAAGTCATCGTCCAAATGAAACGTCGTATTAAGCTTAAACATGTTTCCTAGCGATTTAGAGCTAAGAAGGAAATGGCTGGTCAACATCCCACACCTCTGCAGTCTACATTTCTTGAAGGAGCAAAATGTTCGGTGCAACTCTACGTTTACATTGTGAGGCATTGTGAGTGTAAAACTCCATTACAATAATCTAACTTAAAATGAATGAGTGAGTTTTTCTGTGTCTGGTTTGAATTCAGGTGGTCATAGACAGACTGGGTCAGAGCTTTTAAATGGTTGTTGAATTTCAGCTCTGAGTCAATAATTACACCCAGACTTCTGGCTTGGTTTGTAGAGTTCAATGACATGGACTCAAGCTGAGCACTGACCTTTGACCTTTCGTTTTTGGGGCCAAAAACAATCACTTCTGTTTTGTCTGCATTAAGCTGGAAAAGGTTCTGGAACATCCACTTAGTGATTTGGTGAATACATTTACTTAGTGTAACTCAAAGAATACAGGTTTTCATGTAAATAGTTATTAATACAGGAATAATAATAATAATAATAATAATAATAATCAAAGTATTATTATTATTATTATTATTATTATTATTATTATTATTATTATTATTATTATTATTATTATTATTATTATTATTATTATATATTTTTAATTTTATTTTATTATTTCTCTCTTTATGTTTGTTAATAGGGTTAGGCATAATAAGTAGACCAGGGGTGTCAAACTCACTTCTGTTCAGGTGCCACATTAAACCATATTTGATCTGCACTGGACCAGTGATATAATAACATAATATAAAAATGATATCAACTCCAACCTTTCCTGTATGTGTTAGAGTGAAAAAAGTAAAGTTATGTCATAAAAATGTTCACATCCTTTAAAACAATGTGAATAATATGAACAAACTGAAATGTGTTCAGAAAACTACGTACAGATTTTAATAGTGTGTCTCACTTTATTATTGACACATGTAAATTAAAATGTATAGATCAACAAAACATGGTATTTAATATCGACAGAATATTGATAAACCTGCCCTTCAGACATTTTTAAAAGTCCATATTTGTGTGAAATTATAATTTTAGAAGAAATGCAATAAAATCACATGAACAGTTGTGAGTATTAATTCCTTATTATGATAGTATTTTACTGATCTGACCCACTTGAGATTAAATTGGTCTGAATGTGAAACCTGAAATAAAATTATTTATATCTTCAGTGTCATTTTTACATTTCACAAACTCATCCCAGGGGCCAGACTGGACCCTTTGGAGGGCCAGCTTTGGCCCCCGGGCCTCATGTTTGACACCTCTGGCCTAGACCCTTTCAGTCATTATATATTTGGACAAATTATTGGTATGTACTGTATTGTTTATTGTTTACTTGAATGACTGAATAAACTAAACTATATTCCCATACAGAACAAATGTCATTTTCCAGACCCTCCAGGATTTCGTGATGCTAAGATTTGTAACTTCAACATGAATTCAGTCAATCCCCGTGAATTCAGTGCGATGTTTCTATTTTAACCAATCACAGCGACTTTCCCGCAAACTGTGACCAATCATTTGTGACGTCTTGAGCTGCTCCTTCTGCCTTTTCCTGTTTACCTTACAGTACGAAGAAACATGTTCACATTTGAACTAAAATGATGCACTAGTAACAACAGGTGAATTTGGAAAAGTAGTTTTTTTGCTGCATTTTTATCGTCCAGGTAATATTTTATTTGTCATATTTAACAACTATTTATCGCACCTTTCACTTCCTCCCACAACAAAAGCCTAAAAAGCACCGCAACTGTCATCGTAATTTTTCTGAAAAACTCATGAAACATCAGACATTTTAGGACGAAACAATGTCAATAAAGGCCTGAGAAATCCTGGAGGGGCTGATTTATGCCTTTTCTACCTAAAACAACCCTGATGCGTATTTTCTTTCTGTTCATTCAGGTTACTGCTATCTACAACAACACAGGATTTTGTAATGATGAAGAAAGGCCCCCTTCATATTCCACACACCCCTTCCCAACAAACACCCCCCACTACATCGCCTCCACCCCCACAACCATAAACACCCACCACACAGGAATACCTGGAATACCTGGAATACCCAAGGACACCCCACAGACCAAAGGTGCAGGATTTTTATGAATAAAATCTGATACTGAGTCAAAACCAGCCAAAAAAAAAAAAAGAAGTTGTGTACTTTTATAGAATCATTAACTTTTTCTTTTAAAAACAACTCATTTATCAAATAGAATGTGAGCAACAGGAAGTAAAGACTAGATTCAATTCAATTCAATTTTATTTATAAAGCCCTAAATCACAACAAAGTCGTCTCAGAGGGCTTTACAAAAACATAATCAAGCTACAGAAATACATGAAAAAGTCCCAGGCATCCCCTGTCCTTAGACCCTCCTTCTCGGCAAGAAAAAACTTCAAAACCCAGTGGGAAAAAGAAGAAATCTTGAGGAGAACCACATTGAAGGAGAGATCCACTCCCATGGACGGACAGGCTATAGATGAACGTCCATGTAAAAAGCAGGAAGGGGGGGCTGGTCCAGACAGGCAGGGGCGGTGGTCCGGGGTCACAGGTCAGCACAGGCGAGATACTCCAGATCCTGTCGTCCATGGCTCCCGTGCAGACACTGTCAGGAGAGCCACCACTCCCCCCAGGGGGGGAGGGGGGAAAGGGGACACCAGGTGACTAGTCATGAACAGACTTAGTATGAAAGATATGTTATGAAAATTACAGAAACAGGTGTGAGGAAGAGAAAGAGAAGGAAGAACTCAGTGTCTGTATCATAGTGTAGATGTGGTTTACATGTGGCTAAAGACTGGTTTAATGTGAATGGAGGGAAGTTTATGCTGATTCTAATGGTCAAACTGGAGGAAAACACGATGGAAACTGTTTTTTTTTTTAATTTAGATTTTATCAAGTATTTATCAAACACACAAACATCGGCTACATTTATACAGAGACGATGAAAACAGAAGACGTAAAAGTGTCGTCTCAACTTCAGTTTTTCATCCGTGTTTATACGAGTGTATTTAGGAGGAAATCCTTGTTTATACGAAGACGCAACAGTAGGTGGAATATGATTGGATAATCCTGCCAGACCACTACTGTCATAGACCCGCCCACATGTCCCCTTCTGTTTTTGACGTATGTAATTGTCCACCCGTCTCTGTTTGTCTATGGTATGAGTGTAATGTCTGTACAATAACTGCAACCACTCCTCTCCATTTACTAGAGCTGCTAATGCTAATGCTAATGCTAATGCAGCGGGAAGATCTGTGTGATCCAGGTTGTCACACATGTTTGTTGCTTTACCTGCTCAGTGTATGAATGTGACGTGAACATATGTGTTGGAAATTCGCACGCAACGTGAACGTGTGCGTTTCTTGCCATTTAGACGGTGACATCTTCAATACGTCCCCCTCTGGAAGGAGTCTTCAGATTTGTGCGTATTCACACCTTGACGATGTTGGCTTCATGTAAATGAAAGACATGTCTGATAAAATATGCTGTCGTATTTAGCCACAATCGTCCACGTGTAAACGGCCGCTTAGAATCTGATCTGGAGGGTCAAGGTTAGGACCTGCTAACCCTAACCCACATTAGACCTCAAAGTTGGACCTTACAGACTCTGTAGACCATATTGGACCTGAGACTCACTGTCCTCACTGGAACTGTTGCTATAACTGTGTTTTAAGGTGTAGAAATAACTCTAGAAAACCTTTGAATGTATTTGTTCATGTCTTTGTGTTTGTGCAGAACTGAAGCGCTGTCCATGCAGATGTGTCCTTTGTACGTTGGCGTTGGTCATCCTCATCCTGACACTAGTCTCCGCCTTTATCTGGTACTTGTGTAAGTTCTTTTTCCTCTAGACTCTAGTATCAGTTCTTTTTCCTCTAGACTCTAGTGTCAGTTCTTTTTCCTCTAGACTCTAGTGTCACTTCTTTTTCCTCTAGACTCTAGTATCAGTTCTTTTTCCTCTAGACCAGACCTGGGCAAAATAAGGCCCGGGGGCCACATGCGGCCCGATAGCTGACCCTGACTGGCCCACATGAGGTCACTGGCAAATTAAAAGTCATTGGGAATATATAACAAAGCTTTTATTTTGAGAAATCCGCTAAATGAACATTTTTTTTATCTACCAAATTGGTTTGTTGCTCAGTTTCAGCCCATTCATGTCAGCTAACACCAAAAAATGAAAGAAAAATTGATTAAGAATTCAGAGATTTTAACAAAACATGATACACAAACAAATCTGCAGTTAAGGTTTTTTTTTTTTTATCTAAAGTTAATATAGAGTTGTATAAAATCATTTTCACAAATATTTTTGTAAATATTTATTAAATAGTTGTTTTCTGGGATCTATATTCTCATTGTATTATTTCATTTACTGTTTTTTAAGAGATATTGAACGGAGCTATGGGTGAATTGATCCGGCCCTTAATAACTATCAACATTTCTCATGTGGCCCCATAGGAAAATTAATTGCCCGCCCATGCTCTAGACTCTAGTATCAGTTCTTTTTCCTCTAGACTCTAGTGTTAGTTCTTTTTCCTCTAGACTCTAGTGTCAGTTCTTTTTCCTCTAGACTCTAGTGTTAGTTCTTTTTCCTCTAGACTCTAGTGTTAGTTCTTTTTCCTCTAGACTCTAGTGTCAGTTCTTTTTCCTCTAGACTCTAGTGTTAGTTCTTTTTCCTCTAGACTCTAGTGTTAGTTCTTTTTCCTCTAGACTCTAGTGTCAGTTCTTTTTCCTCTAGACTCTAGTGTCAGTTCTTTTTCCTCCAGTGGAGTACCAGTGTGTCCTGGGGAGGTCGTGTGGAGTCAGTGGACGGTGTCTCAGTCCGTCTCAGTGGTGTGATGGAATCGTTGACTGTCCAGATGAAGATGATGAATCTCACTGTTGTAAGACGTTGCTGCGTGTCCTCTCCCTACACTCATACACTGTTTGGACAAAAGTATTTAGGAGCTTGTTTTCTAACAGGGGTCTGAGATATAAAACAAGAATGACTAATGTCAGAATCTATCCAATAAAAGGGAAGGTGACTTTCTCTGTGTGTCCTGGGCATTACATTAACTCCATATAGAGCTGATTGCTGCAGTTTGTCATAATTATGTAGCCTAGCAGTGCTATCACTGTTCATTCCATGTATGGGTCTAGTGGTGCTTCATAGTCAGGGGAGGCGGGGCTAAAAGGTTGTCTTTCAAATCCTTCTGTATGCAATAGGACGGTACTACAACCAATCAGCGTAATCTTTAGGATGATGTAGTTAGAGCGCCAGAAAGTTGACAGAGGAGTTCGGAGAAAGTTAGGAATGACTAAACAAAATGGTGGATTATGGAGCTGAACGACTGTTGTCGCTTCTGTAAAAAGAATTTAAAGATTGATGACGTTTTCTCACATTCTTCACTCATCTGTGATAAAAGGAAATCTACACCCGTTGTTCTTCTTCTATGGTTGTTTCCGGTTGTTTCTCTCCGAATCTTTGCACTTTGTTACGCCTGCCCTCTGACTATACTTCACCGTGATTCGTCAGCCATTTTCAGGGAAATCTAGGCCAAAAGTTAAATTGAGCGTTTCTAGACTACTATGGTAGCACATTATGGGGTCTAGTGCGGCTAGGCTAATATTTATCAGTCCCTCCAGGATTTCTCAGGCCTTTTTTGAGATTGTTTCATCCTAAAATGTCTGAAGTTGCTTGAGTTTTTCAGAAAAATGTTGTTGACAGTTGCGGTGCTTCTACGGCTTTTTTTGTGGGAGGAAGGGAAAGTTGCCAAAAATAGTTATGATTTTCTCTTTTTGTAGTAAAAATTAAGTAATATTTCAAATATTTAGTTACTGGAAAATTCATTCAAAGTCATTGTGATATGGTCCTTAAAACTACCTTTTGCACAAACGGCAAATAAATGATTATGAGGATTACAAAAATACACCAAAATATTTAGTTTTTTCCAAATGTACCTGTTGGTTCAAAGGTTAAAGTTCATATGACCTCACAACAGTACATGAAGTTATCAAACATTATATAAATATCTCAGCCAGTAAAAAAAAACTAACATTATTACTAGTACTGTGTACTGTTTACTGTGTAGTAGAGGTAGTTTCTGACAAAAATAGAACAAAGACACTGAGATAATAAGAGTTCAAGTTCAAGAGCCTTTATTGTCACTATACAGGATAATGAAATTTCCATGTGGGCATGCGGCTGAACAGGGAATGTAAAAGAAAGAAAGGTGTAACACTGACACAAGAGACACTGGGACACCAAAAACTCTAACATAAGTAATGTCACTAGAAGAATTAAATATCACTAAAAGAAATAAATATCACTAGACATGTATGTGCAAACATAGTAAGTGGAGTAAGTAAAGTGCAGTTTACAGTATCCAGCAAAGGGAGCTCAGGTTTTACCTGCATGAAGTATGTACATGATTCCAGGTGGGGGGGCTATTGCTTTCACAGCTCTGGGAAAGAAGCTGTCCTTGAGCCTTGTGGTGCTTGTTTTAAAAGTCCTGTATCGCTTCCCTGATGGTAGTGGTATGAATAGTCCATTGGCTGGGTGAGTGGGGTCTGAGGCAATGCGCCTGGCCCTCTTCTGGACTCTGGAGGTAAAAACAGAGTCCAGATCAGACAGACGGTGGCCCACTACCCCTTGAGCAGTCCTCACCACCCGGGCCAAGTCCTTCCTGTTCTGGGCTGAGCAGTTTCTGTTCCACACAGTCATACCGAGACACAGGACTCTCTCTATTGTCGCTCTGTAGAAATTTGTGAGCATCTGAGAAGAGAGTCCAGCACGTTTCAGTTTCCTAAGGAAGAAGAGACGTTGTTGTGCCTTCTTGGTGGTGTTCAGGGACCACGAGAGGTCAGAGGAGATGTGGATGCCCAGGAACATACTTTCAAATATGGTAAATAAAATATTACCTGGATGATAAAAATGCAGCGAAAAAGTACTTTTCCAAATTCAACCTGTTGGTACTAGTGCATCATTTTAGTTCAAATGTGAACTGCTGCTGCGCATGTTTCTTCGTATTGTAAGGTAAACAGGAAAAGTGGAAGGAGCAGCTCAAGACGTCGCAAATGATCGGTCACATTGTGCGGGACAGTCGCTGTGATTGGTTAAAGTTACAACATTGTGCCGAATTAACAGAGATTGGCTGAATTTGTGTTGACGTTGCAAATCGTAGCATCGTGAAATCCTGTAGGGTGTGATAAGGTCCTGTGTGTCTCACATATCCACTTCCTCCATATTTTCTGTTTCCTGATGTTGTTGTAGCATCAGATGATGTCACATATCTTCCCAGATCCAAACATAACACAAGTTGTTGACAAGTTTTCCCTGGACACTTCCACACCTGCTACTAGCTGCTAGTTCTCTATGTGTCACATCTGTTGCCCAGTAATGGCAGCCACTCTACTTCTGGTTATTTCCTCGGATCACTGTATAAAATAGTCTAGACCCATATCTATAGAATTGTTGTTGAAGTGGATTACCGAGCTACAGATAATCAATAGAGCTACATATTTTTGTGTACATACCATTAGTGTGACCATATGTCTGGGTTTTGTCCAGACAGACCTCACTTAGGTTCTTAGCATGAAATGTAAAAAGTGATGATGTGTGACAGACCTCCGGATAGTCCAGTTTTAGAGCTGTCTGTCCCGACAAAACCTAGACATATGGTCACGCTAATACCATAGATGAACTGATCTCTGTTTGCTTTACAGTCCGGCTTCAGGGAACCAACTTCCTTCTGGAGAGTTACTCATCTGTCAGTCAGAGGTGGTTACCGGTTTGTGCAGATAAATGGGACGAGCACCACAGCAGAGCCGTTTGTCAGCAGATGGGCTTCAACAGGTCTGCATTAGCATCTCTGTCATTAGCATTTAGTTTAACCTTTGACCTGCAGGATTTCCATTTCTTCCTTGTGCCAGTATCAACATTTCCTGAAAATGTCATCTACACACACACTCATATATGGTATCTGCTGGAGACATTGTCCCAGCTTGGGGGTCACTTCCCCTAGTGCCCCCATCACTACTGGTACCACTGTTGCCTTCACACTCCACATTTTCTCTAACTCCTCTTTCAGCCCTTGGTATTTCTCTTCTCTTCTCATGTTCTTTCTTTCTCATGTTGCTATCACTGGGGACTGCTACATCTATCACCACCACTGTCTTCTCATGTTTATCCACCACCACGATGTCAGGCTGATTGGCCATCACCATCTTGTCAGTCTGTATCTGGAAGTCCCACAGGATCTTGGCCTGTTTGTTCTCTGTCACCTTTGGGGGGTTCTCCCATCTTGACCCTGGGACCTCCAGTCCATACTCTGTACAAATGTTCCTGTACAGTTTGCCCGCTACCTGGTTATGTCGCTCCATGTATGCAGGGGCTTCTCTACACAGCCTACACCTGGGGTCCTGTCTGATGTGGTAGACCCCGATATATATATATATATATATATATATATATATATATATATATATATATATATATATATATATATATATAGCAACATCAGAAAGAAAGAACATGAGGAGCTTGAGAAATACCAAGGGCTGAAAGAGGAGTTAGAGAAAATGTGGAGTGTGAAGGCAACGGTGGTACCAGTAGTGATCGGAGCATTAGGGGCAGTGACCCCCAAGCTGGGAGAATGTCTCCAACATCAGAGATCTCTGTACAAAAGAGCGCATTGCTAGGAACAGCTAAGATCCTGCGCAGAACCCTCAGGCTCCCAGGCCTCTGGTAGAGGACCCGAGTCTGAAGGAGACACCGACCACGTGGGGCGAGAGGAACATTTTTTTTTTTTTTATATAAAGTGGGGCTGTTCTGTTAGAGCAGATATTTTTTTTACTTTTCGCTCCACTAACATAAGCTAAGAGGAAAAACCTGCAGCACCAGTGATGAAACCTTCAACTTTGACTCATAATCAATTAGACCTTGCTTATTTGGAACCAGCCTTTATTTGTCAAAATATCCTGGTACATCGAGCCTTTCAATGGAACTGGGCTATATTTGGTGTTATACGGCAATGTTGTTTTTATTGTTGCATGACAACTGCGAATTTAGAGTCCTCAGAGTTTGACGAAGGAGACCGGTGTTCTATTTGACATTTAAGGATGGTAAAATTAATAAAAAATCTTGACTGATCACTGAGCCTCATTAACTGGTTTAAGTCGGTCACAGAGAAAACACTTGCCACACACACACACACACCGCAGCTCTTCAGACACTTCAGTTTTTAAACATGAGTCACATGTTAAAAGCTCATTTTAGACATTAGACAACATTAGATGTTCCAGTAAATTCTGCTGCTAAATATGGTGTAAAAAACCTTAGAGATGTCCACCAGTCTGAGTCAGTTCTGCACAAACTGCTTTTGTCGTAGTCCACCTGTCATGTCCTTTTCAGTAGGTCTGTCGTATGGATAACACAGCTCATCCACTGTACTGTTGGTTGCCATGGTGACAACTTGCTGTCCCAGTCTCTAGCTGCTAGCTCTAGAACTTCTATTACCTCACATTGTCTCTATGTTTTTGGGCTTTGAGTAAACGTTCTAAACTGGTGTGAAATGGTCGTACCACATATATTAATAAATTCCATCTTGTATTCTACTGCTAATGTTCACATTCATAATTTTTAAAGTTATGCTATGGACAGACTCCAAAGCTTCCTCTTTATAGCCAACACTATAATGATTTGTGTTTGTTTGTGCTGTGGAATGACTGATGCAGGATGGGGTTTTTTTGTTTTTGTTTAGTAACCAATGATAGAAAATTATGACCGGACAGCGTTATTGTGGTTAACCGTCGGTCAACTGTCGGTCAAACGGTCATCATGCACATCCCTCCTCACAGTACACAAGCTAGTGGTCAACGCAGTGTTTAGTTCATATCTAGGATTATTCCCACGCTGCTCAAATGTAGCAAGTGGAAAAACCAGGACACATCCGTTTCCTGACAGACTTCTGTCGGGACCCAGAACACACAACCCAAAATCGGGACTGTCCTGGTAAAACCAGGACGTCTGGTCACCCTAGTTTATGTTTTTGAAGTTTTCATCTTATTTCCAGTTTTAATGGTGTTATGACCTTTGGTAGGGGCGGCACGGTGGTGCAGTGGTTAGCACTCGTGCCTCACAGCAAGAAGGGCCCTGGTTCGAATCCCGTACCAGACCTTTCTGTGTGGAGTTTGCATGTCCTCCCCGTGTCCGCGTGGGTTTTCGCCGGGCACTCCGGTTTCCTCCCACCATCCAAACACATGCACTGATAGGTTAATTGGTTAATCTAAAATTGTCCATAGGTGTGAATGTGAGAGTGATTGTTTGTCTATATATGTTCAGCCCTGAGATGAACTGGCGTCTCATACAGGGTGTACCCTGCCTTCGCCCATTGTAGCTGGATTAGGCCCCCAGTGACCCCCGCGACCCTAGTGAGGATAAAGCGGGTTCATTTGTATGTGTATTCTCCTGGACACAGGGTGGAGTTGTTTCCCCCTCTCTCCACTTTGTCTGTGAGTGTGTGTGTGTGTGTGTCCCATTTCCTGTTATCCAGGTGGCTGAAGGTGATTGGCTGCAGACACCTTTTTAAAGAGGAAGCTGATGAGGCTCTGGGCTCTTCACCTTCTCCATGCTGCTATAAATGGGTCACTTTGAGGACGACTTAAGTCTTTTGAAATATTTGTGTAAATAGACTATTGATTGTTTAGTTTTGGTGTTCAATCCCTTTTATCTGTAGGGGAGGGAAGCCATTTTGTTTTCACCATTTTCTCCTGTTTTTGGTTAAGAAGTTTAGCGATTGTAATTCTTTTGTTTATTAGATGAGATGATTTTCTGTTGAAGAACCTTTTTGTTTGTTGTTTTGGCCTCACCCTTCCTGACACTTTTCGTTAATATAATAAATATTGAAAGTATTTGGATTGAATTTTAGTGTATGACCCTTTCATTTTTGGAAGCTGAAAGAAGGTGGGGAGCCACTTTATGTTGCGCTCTGGTTCCCCTAGTCTGGGGCGTAACAATGGTTACATTTCAAACATCTTCATTATTAAACCCACCAGTAAAACCCACAAAGCATGTTTGAAGAACCTGAAGTCTACTCACTGTGATATGAAAGTCAAATATGATGTTTTAACCTCAAATTCTTCTCTTTGTTTTGTTTCACAGTCAGGATTATGTGAGTTTCAGTGAAACCAGCGTTAGTTCTTTGTGGTCTAATGGATACCTGAAGCTGTCCAATCAAAGTAACCTGGCATCCTTCCAGCTCTCTCACAGGTTCAACCCCTCACTTTTTGATCATTCATTTTTATACAATTCCATAAAGTTGAACATGTTACTTATGTGTTTGTTTTGTTGCTTCTTTGCAGTCAACGTTGCTCAACTAGAATTGTCACAGTTCAGTGTGTTGGTAAGATGAAAGTGTTCCAACAGATGCACATGAATGGAACTTTATTTTACTAACCCAGTTTATTTAAAAAAATATATAAGTCAATAATTGGAGTTCAAGGTTACTTTATTTATATCCGTGGGTAGATTGGTTTGATAATAATAATTCTGAACAGAATAATTGCATTTAGCATTAACGACATAATGCACTTTGAGCCTGTTCAGCAGATACTTGACCACGTGTCAAGACGAAACGTGCTCAGTGTTCCATCATTCATTAATATATCAACATGGATAAGTCAAATGTTATTTTGCCTCATTATAAAAGACTATTGTATTTCATTATTGAGGAATGAAACATTGTCTATCTATCTATCTATCTATCTATCTATCTATCTATCTATCTATCTATCTATCTATCTATCTATCTATCTATCTATCTATCTATCTATCTATCTATCTAGCTCTCTTTCTCTCTTTCTCTCTCTCTCTCTCTCTCTCTCTGGATAGTTTGTAAGTGTCAATATTTTCATAATTTCATATTTTTTTTGCAGTCAAACAATGACAAGATTTTGAAGTTATCATTGTTTATAGGCAAAGAAAAAACTGAGAAGAAAATATGGAGCAATTTCATAGGTTATAGACCTTTTTCACAATAACCAGAAATGCGTAACAGTAGCATTTCCGAACTTCCTGTAAAACATCAAAACAGTAAAAAGGTGGTAAGATGGAGAGGGTCTTCTCCACTTCTTTAAAGGATTTGACACTTATTACATTTGCAGATATCGGAAGAATCATGGAGGAAAACTGTCACAAAAAAACTTGACTAAGGCTACAAATTTTTCTATGAGGAATTTGTCCATAAGTATCAAAGTAAGGAGAGAGCACTGGGGCTAACTGCTAACTGCTAACTGCTACTGAACTGATAACTAGGACCACAAATCATTAGTGTGTCCACTTATACCTAGGACTAGGGTTATAAGGACGTGTATGGATAGTATAGAGGACATGGACTATTTCACTATTTGTATTTTGTTCTGTCTATGGTTCAATTAACGTCTTGTTAGCATAATGTTAACGTTAGCCAAATGCTATCATCATAAGTTAATATTTTTCTCTGGCAGTGTGTGTTTATGTTGTTTGTTTATCATAGTATCTAATATAGTAAACAGGCAGGTTTTTGTGAGGGTTAGATGCTACCCATCGTAATGAAAAAACCAGGAGCCTCATAAACTAGAGGTTTGATCACTGTGCACAAGTTTACTGTGACGTACCACTGTAGTAGTAACTACTGTTCTACTACTACTGTCACTAGTTCAACTCTTTCCTTACAATGTTACTGTTGTTTACTGCTGACACTGATGGACTGGTGTGTAAAGACAAAAGGTCCTAACGACATTTGTCTCATCATCTGAACCCGCTTTATCCTCACTAGGGTCACAGGGGTCACTGGGGGCCCAATCCGGCTCCAATGGGTGAAGGCGGGGTACACTCTGTATGAGTCTCCAGTTCATCTGAGGACTGAACATATTTAGACAAACAATCACTGTCACATTCACACCTATGGGTGATTTAGATTAACCAGTTAACCAGTTAACCAGTTAACCTATCAGTGCATGTGTTTGGATGGTGGGAGGAGCCAGAGTACCTGGAGAAAACCCACGCAGACACGAGGAGAACATGGAAACTCCACACAGAAAGGACTGGTGTGGGAATAGAACCAACAACCTTCTGTCTGTGAGGCACCAGTGTTAACTACTGCACCACTGTGCCCTTCCTAACTACATTTTAAGTGTAACATGAGTTATTTGTGTTCACTATAACATGACAGAAAGACACACCTGCAGTTACTGTTCTTTGGCTTTGATTGGCCATGTCCAGTGTCCACTCATGAAAGACATGTTACTGTACCTCCTCGCAGTTACCATACTCTGACTTTGATTTAATGTCCATAAAAAATGCAGAAGTAGGCTTACACTAAGACTGCGTATTTTGGGTACGAAATATGGAAGTTGTGAGAAAGGTCTATTATGCTCTTAATCCATAGGGCCGCATTAGGCCCCCGAGCCATGTGTTTGAGACCCCTGACCTACAAGTATTAATAAAGTCACCTTGAAACTTGATAGATTAAAAATTAATATCTAATCATGAGCCTGAAAAAAATTGAAAAGGAAATATGAAAATACTATTGTGCAGAAGTGTGGGTGATTTTTGTGTGTTTTGAGTTTGTGTTCTGACCAGGTTTTACTGTGTTTGAATCCAGAGTGTGGAGTGACGAGCGTTCTGCCCACATCTCGTATCGTCGGTGGGACGGAGGCGGTGAACGGGGCCTGGCCGTGGCAGATCAGTCTGCAGAAAAACTACCACAACGTTTGTGGCGGCTCCATCATCAGCTCCGTCTGGATCCTTTCTGCTGCTCACTGCTTCCAAAAGTCAGCTTCACACACACACACTGACACTTCAATGGGGGGGGGGGGGGGGTCCAGTCACAGGAGCAGGTTCAGCTGATTCTACCCAAATGCAAATTGAGTCAAAGTCAACGTCAGTGTCAAAAATTCAAGGTTCATCAGTTATGAATTAAAAAAACACTGGACATCAGAGGTGGTTAAAGTACTCACATTGTGTACTTAAGTAGAAGTACATCTACTGGTGTGAAAAAATACTCTGGTAAAAGTACAAGTACTGATCCAACTCGTCTACTGAATTCTAATAAAGTAAAGAGTAAATCTGCTATGAATGAAATAATATTTATTTTTTTAAAGTGTGTTTGATCAGGTCACAGTACTCAGTTTTGTGGGTGAAATTTTAGGAATATCACTATTGTTTACCTAGCTATGTCACTAAGCCCCGCCCAGAGCCATGTATGGCACCGCCCACAGGTTAGCTCCACAACGTCACACACTTGTGTGTTAGATCCACTGTATGTGTAAACACTAACACCTTCTCATCAGCAAACAAAGATGCTTATATTAAAAAAACGTTTACGTAGCAGGCAGCTCAACTGACGAAACATCTGTCCCAGTTTAACCCCAGTCATGGTACCATGTCTGGGGTTATATGGTACCATGACTGGTACCATGTCTAGTAGCAGTCATGGTACCAGTCATGGTACCCCTCCAGCTGGTCTAAATACGTTTTTTTTTTCTTTTAACTGAAGTACATAGGATCTGTACTGAAAACTGAAGACACATCCTGTGGACATAGACCCTAAAGACACATCCTGTGGACACAGACCCTAATCTACAAACTTTCTGTGAAACAGTAGAGACAGTAGAGACAGTAGAGACAGTAGAGACAGTAGAGACAGTAGAGACAGTCGTCCACAGGCTGCTGTGGGCTGGTACCACTCCGCTGGGGGTTTGACCTTTCCTCTTTTTTTTCTTTTTTTTCTTCTTCTTCTTTAATATTCTGTTAATATTGTGATTCTTTCACCCTTTAACAAGTTTATTTTGTGTTTTCTCTGGTCTGTGTCAGTGACAGGTCACCTGACCTGTGGGCTGTATTTGCTGGTGACGTGAGCTTATCAACATCAGAAGGATATTTGGGCCAAATAATCGAGAAAATCATTGTTCATGAAAAGTACAACCACATCTCTTCTTCCAATGACGTCGCTCTTCTGAAGCTCAGAACTCCTCTGATATTTACAAGTAAACACTTGACTCTGCCATCTTTGCTAATATGTACAGAAATATAAAAATGTTGAATGAATATAATTCATCTGCTTATACATGATAAAAAACAAGGCTTTTTTCTCTGAAGTTATATTTAAAATGTTGTTAAATTGTTATCATAATAATGATAATAATAATAGATTTTATTTGAAAGCGCCTTTCAAGACACCCAAGGTCACTGTACAGGAATGTAACAAGATAAAAACAATAGAAAATACAATAAATAAGGAGGATGGACCTTCTGTTAACCCACGGCTCATTCATTTGTGAGTAAAACCTGTTAATTATTTGGACTACACACCTGGAGAACATGTGACGTCACATCCTGTAGTCTCTTACTAAGCCTAAATAAAACATAATGTCATGTTTACTTCCCATCAAAAACAGGTGCTCTGTCTATGACACATCAAATATTTATTATTAACCTCTATCATATGTGAATTTCAGATCACTTGTCAAATGGAATCAGAATTTAGCTTGACTCGCTCCATTCACTCCCGTTGAAATTTTTGTGAACTAAGCACCCATGGACCGGAAGTAGAAGGGCGGGTCTTAGCCTCTCCATGCGAAGGCTTTGTGGGTAATGTTAAGCTAGCAAGAGGATAGCTAACTAACGGTAGCGGTTTGTGACCGCATAAGCGTGTATTTGTTTATTTGTTGTTTTATACATTCAGTTAAACAATATGTATAACATGGTTTATACATCTATGTGCTTAGTTTACATGTTCTCCTCGTGTCTGCGTGGGTTTTCTTCAGGTTCTCCAGTTTCCTCCCACCATCCAAACACATGCACTGATAGGTTAACTGGTTAATTGGTTAATCTAAATTGTCCATAGGTGTGAATGTGACAGTGATTAAACAATCAATGTTTATCTCAAATGAGCCTACTAGGGATGTTAACAGATGACCGTTTGACTGATAGTTGCATCAACGTTGTCCAGTCATCATTTTCTGTCACTTAAAAAAAACTCTTTGTCATTATAGTGTAGGTTATAAAGAGGAAGCTTTGGGATCTCTCCATAGTAAATCTTTAAAAATGATGAATTTGAACATTAGCAGTAGAATACGAGACGAC
>CM035796.1:45453184-45528184 GCA_020466265.1 Siphamia tubifer
AAGATACGGACCGCAACCATGATGATACAGACCACAACCATGATGATACGGGCCGCAACCATGATGATACGGACCGCAACCATGAAGATACAGACCGCAACCATGACGATACGGACCACAACCATGAAGATACGGACCACAACCATGAAGATACGGACCACAACCATGATGATACGGGCCGCAACCATGACGATACGGACCGCAACCATGAAGATACGGACCGCAACCATGACGATACAGACCAAAACCATGAAGATACGGACCACAACCATGAAGATACGGACCACAACCATGAAGATACGGACCACAACCATGAAGATACGGACCCCAACCATGAAGATACGGACCACAACCATGTTGATACGGACCACAACCATGAAGATACGGACCGCAACCATGAAGATACGGACCGCAACCATGAAGATACGGACCGCAACCATGAAGATACGGACCGCAACCATGATGATACGGGCCGCAACCATGACGATACGGACCGCAACCATGAAGATACGGACCGCAACCATGACGATACGGACCGCAACCATGAAGATACGGACCACAACCATGATGATACGGACCACAACCATGAAGATACGGACCACAACCATGATGATACGGACCACAACCATGAAGATACGGACCGCAACCATGAAGATACGGACCGCAACCATGAAGATACGGACCACAACCATGACGATACGGACCACAACCATGAAGATACGGACCACAACCATGACGATACGGACCACAACCATGCAGCAGCTCAGTATAATTGGGACAAACTGTTTCAAATTCTGATCTATTTCCATAATGACTACTACAAAGAGCGTAATGTTAACGCAGAAAGGTTGAGTCAGTACCATGCAGTGAAAACGTGGCATAAGTAAATACATTTCATGTTGGAGCCAGAGTTTTTATTTGACCAAATGTGATTCGGTAAAATACTTTTGTAAAAAATAAAACCTGTGACATAAATTAACTTTCCTAATTCTAATGGTTGATGTCATTTACTATATTTACTCAAGTGTGACATTAACAAATATGTTATAAAAACCATTCTGGGGAATCACACAAAATTTTGTTTTGACTTGACTGTTTGGCATACGTTTGTGTTTTTGGTCGAGGAAGAGACATAGCTTCTACTGGTTACTTCATTTGTCAGAGAAGATACAGAACATTTTAAATTATGATCGTTCATTATAAGATGTAATAGGTTTGTAACTCCATGCATTAGTGAGTTAATTTTAGGGCTGAAAGTACAACTAGAGTTCAGTTTAACGCCTAATTAACTGCAGACTGAGTCAAAGGCAGATCTGTAATCATTAACGTCTTTCAGGAATTCGTCCCACCTCCATGAATCAGGCCCAGGTGACCATCTACAGCAGAGAAACCTGCAACACTAGGCAGGTGTTGGACGGGGAGGTCTTGGAGGACATGATCTGTGCTGGGACTTTACAAGGAGGAGTGGATGCATGTCAGGTTGGTCCTCCCCTCCTGCTGTTCATCCTGGACATAAGTTCGGAGATACGTTTTGCATTTGGGCACTTTATAAAACTAAGTACAGTAAGGACCTGTCCCATTTCTCCCCCTAACCCTAAAATTTCCCCTAACCCTAGATTTTGCGCGTTCATGTGTAGGGGTAGGGTGTCCCATTACCTAGGGGAGCAAGTGGGAGTGCGATTTTGCCCTTAAAATCAACCCTCAAAATGTAGTGAGGTTAGTTACGGACTTCGTTTTGAGTGGAAGATAAAATTACCCATGATGCACTGCAAGCTCAGCTATGACCGGTAATGTTACCTTGTCAAGCTAGCGGTAATGCTAACGTTAATGTTATAAATCGCCAACTATTGAAGAAAAAATACATCAAAATATTGAAATAAATCAACATACCTGAGACAAGACTGAAAGGCAAAGTAGACGGCGAATGCGTCTTCTGTTTGCCGCATTTCTTCTCTGCGCATCCTGAAGGTAAATAAACAGAACCAACACAACAGGCAACACAGCTGGGACCGACATTTGTCCTCCGTGTAAATAGTAGTCAGCTGCTGTCAGTCTCGCGGAGGGGTGGTTTCATATTTGGCGGGGTAGACTTGTCAGCGTGTGACGTGAGCACGTTTGTTACGTTCACTTGGCGAGTGGTGTCCCATTTTCAGGGGGAATTATTTCCCCTTGATGAGTGGAATTTACTTTTTAGGGCACTTAAAACCAAGTGGAAGTTTTAAGGGGGACAAATGGGAAGGGGCCTTAGTTCCATTCATCTTTACCTTTGTCATACGGTCGACTGAACAACGTTAGCATCCTCTCTGAACTAAGTCAGTATTGAAATAATGTTGACCGTCCTGAGCACTACCCCGTCCGTCCGTTTAGTCTTTTCCTAACGGAAAATTCACTCGGGTTAATTTCTTGCGCTCCATCTGTAAATCACACACTCCCTATATAAGCAATGTGACGTCACATGAAATCAACCAATAGGAATTGAGCAACAGCCCACAGGTTGTTGACAGTCTTGTTCTAACCTGAAAACTATGTGACTGGTGTGTGTTCAGGGGGACAGCGGCAGCCCCCTGGTGGTCAAGAAAGGAGGTGTATGGTGGGTGATGGGGTTGACAAGCTGGGGGATTGGATGTGCTTTACCAGATAAACCTGGAGTCTACTCTAACGTCACCTACTTTAGTGACTGGATCCGGGAAAAAATGAAGGTACAGAATTATTTTTTTTCCCAGACACACATACACGCACACAGTGTGTGTATGTGTGTATGTGTGTGTGTGTGTGTGTGTGTAAGTGTATGTGTGTGTGTGTGTGTGTGTGTGTGTATGTGTGTGTGTGTGTATGTGTGTGTGTGTGTGAGTGTGTATGTGTGTGTGTGTGTGTGTAAGTGTATGTGTGTGTGTGTGTGTGTGTGTGTAAGTGTATGTGTGTGTGTGTGTATGTGTGTGTGTGTGTGTGTGTGTGTAAGTGTATGTGTGTGTGTGTGTGTGTGTATGTGTGTATGTGTGTGTGTGTGTGTGTATGTGTATATGTGTGTGTGTGTGTGTGTGTGTGTGTGTGTGTGTGTGTGTGTGTATGTGTATATGTGTGTATGTGTGTATGTGTGTGTATGTGTGTGTGTATGTGAGTGTGTATGTGTGTGTGTGTAAGTGTATGTGTGTGTGTGTGTGTGTGTGTGTGTGTGTGTGTGTGTGTGTGTGTGTAAGTGTATGTGTGTATGTGTGTGTATGTGTGTATGTGTGTATGTGTGTGTGTGTATGTGTATATGTGTGTGTGTGTGTGTGTGTGTGTGTGTGTGTGTGTGTGTCTGTCCGCCTGTTCTAACATAAACATAACACAGTGGTACCTGTACTTACCAAAGACTCAGCTAACGAATAATACAAGTAACGAAAAAGTTTTACCTCAATTTTTCGTCTGATTACGAAAGAAAATTAAATAAATGAAACTGAAACGAAATGAATATAAAATATAAAATTTTTACTTATTTTATTTATTTATTTAGAGTACAGGTGTCAAACATATGGCCCGGGGGCCAAATGCGGCCCGCCAAAGGGTCCAGTCTGGACCCTGGAATGAATGTGTGAATTGCAAGAATTACACTGAAGATAATTAATAAAATAAGTTCAAATCATTTATCATTTATGTCAATTCAATCTAAAGTGGATGAGATTAGTCAAATATTAACATAATAACCTAGAAATAAAGTAGGAAAAAGACAAGCCTTTTACAAAAAAATGTGAATAAACTGAAACATTTGTGAATTTTACTAATATTCAGCCTGTTACTAAATGTTGTGTTTATTTGTACGTCGACTGTCATCTGTAAGTTGTGACGCACGTGGATAAATGATAAACTAAAACATAATATCCTCAACATTTCACTTATTTTTCTTAAGAATTTACAGGTTGTTCATATTTGTTTGTGTTATTTTCACATATATTTTGTACATTTTTCACGTTAGAAATATTTTATGAATTGTTATCTTATTATTTGTATTATTTTACTGGTGCAGCCCACTTTATACTATATTAGGATGAACTAAAGTGGGTTTGACACCCCTGGTTTAGGGGGCTGTATTTAGGGCCTTTTACAGTCAGGGCTCTACACTAACTTTTTTTTCCAGGAGCACACGTGCCCCTACGTTAAATAATTTAGGAGCACACAAAAAAAAATAGGGGCACAAGTAGGTTTTAGTTTTAAATGTTTATTTATTTACAGTGCAGTACTTACGCACAGATACCAACATTGTTGAATGACTGCTGTCATTTGTGTTAATTTAGAGCAGACCATAACATAACTTTGTATTATGGGATGTTTTGTCCTTTGATACATTTTAGAACGTTGTATTGGCTGCCTTGTTATTAGATCCATTTTAGAATGATTAATTCTTTCAATATGTGCCGTGTTCGTCTCTATGTGGAGCTGTTCACACACTTTTAATTCATTTTTAGTAGGTTTTCATTAACTCCTCAGGTCTGTGTGTCTTATTGTTGCTGCAACAAACACTCACACATGTGCCACTGTTTTGTTTTCCTCGTTCGTTCGCACGCTGAAATATTTGCTCGCAAATGCGAGTGAAATGTGCGCACTGTAGAACCCTGTTTACAGGTAAAATTTACCGTACAAAAACACTTCTGAAACAAATTAGAAGTACCACTGTATAGTTGTATATTCTCAGTAGGATGTGTTACATATCGACAGCAGTGACACTAATGACCTCATGCAGGAAACTCATCATTTTCATTTTTTTTCTTTTCTTACAGAATAATTAATGAACACGTCTTTGATCCTTTTCACCAACGAACAAATTCTGAGGACAACAGTTTCACCAAAAACAACTGGACGTACGATCGCTTCATCATTTTTTCTACATTACTGTCATTATCACATCTTCAATATTTATTCAAATAAAGCATAGTTTCCACTAGAGGATCAGTTTAACCCTTTAATGCATTAATTATGAGAACCTTAGTCAAAATATATTATCCTATGTTTCTAATTTCTCTTTAGGCTGAAAAATCTATGTGATGTAAATGTTATTACTGTATTTTCTGGACTATAAGACGCTACTTTTTTCGTATGTTTTGAACCATGAGGTTTATATAAATTGGATTTTTCCTTCCACCACTAGGGGCGCTCTAACCAGAAGTAGAATCAAAACTACTATGAACAATCAATGCAAAGAAGAAAACGCTACTATAGCAGATAAAACACTGATGAGAAGTGATCAACTGTTAATGACTTGTCAAACCCTCAGCCCTTCATCATCATCATCATCATCATCATCATCATCATCAGACAGATGTGACGAAACGTCTGAGTGACGAAACTGCAACTTCAGGGGTTTGAGTGAAGATAATTAAAGTGAATTGTGATTTAAAACATAGGAGAAATTAATATAAATACAGTAAATACTGGTTATTTTTCTCTTGGTTCTGTTCTGTTTTAATCAGTAAAGTTGCTGCTGTGTTAAAAGTCACTTTAACTACATTTACAGTTAAATCCTTCTGTACATGCAGTAAATATATGAGTTTTTAATGTATATATATGTGGCTTATAAACTGGTGTGGCTTGTATATAATTTTTTTATTATATTTTTTAAAATACAGTGGATGTGGCTTATACACAGGTGCAGTTTATAGTCCAGAAAATACAGTAATTAACCTGTTTTTTATGGAGTTACAAAAATGTCCACTCAGCTGGAAAACATGTGTTTAAGATTTGAACCAAATAAATGTGTATTTAAGACACAATATCAGAAGGACATTATGAAATAAAACATTTTAATTCAGTTTTTGTTGAACCCTCTATGGGACTATGTCATTTAGAAATGAAATAAAAAAAAAAACAGCTTTAAAAAATAACACAAACTTCTAACCAATCATATTGTAGCATAAATGTGTCACCGAAAATCCTGTCTAACTAATAAAATTAAATATTTACAATCCTGATGTCATGTGATGCAACAAGGAAGAACAGGAGACAAGATGTAGTGTCATGGTAAGTACATTTTTAAACTATAAAGCACACATAAATCACCAATAAAACAATATTAAATACATTTTTAAACTATAAAACACACATTAATCACCAATAAAACAATATTAAATCAATTTTTAAACAATAAAACACATTAATCACCAATAAAACAATATTAAATACATTTTTAAACTATAAAACACACATTAATCACCAATAAAACAATATTATAATGTATGAAATCTGGAAGAATTGCACCTTAATTTTGAGCACATAAATACTCTCACGTTACAGTGGAAAAAGTTAAGACAAATCATAATAGATTTTGCAGTTGGTTTATTTAATGTTATTTCAAACTGTGACCAGCAGGAGGCAGTGTCTGCTACAAACATCCAACCAGTCAACACTGTAGAACCACATCTGTGTTCTACTATTTATATTTATATAAAAATATATGTACTTTATACTCTTTAAATTTATATAAATATTTGTACTTTATACTCTTTACATTTATATAAATATATGTACTTTATACTCTTTACATTTATATAAATATATGTACTTTATACTCTTTACATTTATATAAATATATGTACTTTATACTCTTTACATTTATATAAATATATGTACTTTATACTCTTTACATTTATATAAATATTCCATAGTTTGTAAAACAGTAAATTATTTTTGGATGCATTATGCAGCCGTCGTCCACATACTTTTGTCCTTATAGTGTCACATTTAGTTTCTTCCTGTCGTACATTTTCCCATCAGCCACCTCTCCTGCCGTTTCATCACTAATTGGCAGATGCTCAGAGGCTGCATCTGGTACCTGTTTGTACCAATTAACAGAACCATGATCCTGCGCTCACACCTCTTCAGTGGCTTCACACATGCTAGCGTTAGCCTCTTTAGCCTTAGCGCATCGTCTCCAACTGGATGGGGGGGGGGTTCTTCTTCACCATCAAATGAGGGGTGGGAACCTCAGTGGGTGGAGTAAACTGTCTTAAATCCTTCCTTACATTAGGTCTGCAGACTGACACTGTTTATGGCACCCACTCCAGACCACCGCTCCAACAAGGGCTGCTAGTCCCCCACTCCAGACCACCGCTCCAATAAGGGCCGCTAGTCCCCCACTCCAGACCACCGCTCCAACAAGGGCCGCTAGCCCCCCACTCCAGACCACCACTCCAACAAGGGCCGCTAGACCCCCACTCCAGACCACCGCTCCAACAAGGGCCGCTAGCCCCCCACTCCAGACCACCGCTCCAACAAGGGCCGCTAGTCCCCCACTCCAGACCACCGCTCCAACAAGGGCCGCTAGCCCCCCACTCCAGACCACCGCTCCAACAAGGGCCGCTAGTCCCCCACTCCAGACCACCGCTCCAACAAGGGCCGCTAGCCCCCCACTCCAGACCACCTCTCCAACAAGGGCCGCTAGTCCCCCACTCCAGACCACCGCTCCAACAAGGGCCGCTAGCCCCCCACTCCAGACCACCGCTCCAACAAGGGCCGCTAGCCCCCCACTCCAGACCACCGCTCCAACAAGGGCCGCTAGTCCCCCACTCCAGACCACCGCTCCAACAAGGGCCGCTAGTCCCCCACTCCAGACCACCGCTCCAACAAGGGCCGCTAGTCCCCCACTCCAGACCACCGCTCCAACAAGGGCCGCTAGCCCCCCACTCCAGACCACCGCTCCAACAAGGGCCGCTAGTCCCCCACCCCAGACCACAGCGAGCCGCTAGACCCCCAGTCCAGACCACCGCTCCAACAAGGGCTGCTAGTCCCCCACTCCAGACCACCGCTCCAACAAGGGCCGCTAGCCCCCCACTCCAGACCACCGCTCCAACAAGGGCCGCTAGTCCCCCACCCCAGACCACAGCGAGCCGCTAGACCCCCAGTCCAGACCACCGCTCCAACAAGGGCCGCTAGTCCCCCACCCCAGACCACAGCGAGCCGCTAGACCCCCAGTCCAGACCACCGCTCCAACAAGGGCCGCTAGTCCCCCACCCCAGACCACAGCGAGCCGCTAGACCCCCAGTCCAGACCACCGCTCCAACAAGGGCTGCTAGTCCCCCACTCCAGACCACCGCTCCAACAAGGGCCGCTAGCCCCCCACTCCAGACCACCTATCCAACAAGGGCCGTTAGACCCCCACTCCAGACCACCGCTCCAACAAGGGCCGCTAGTCCCCCACCCCAGACCACAGCGAGCCGCTAGACCCCCAGTCCAGACCACCGCTCCAACAAGGGCTGCTAGTCCCCCACTCCAGACCACCGCTCCAACAAGGGCCGCTAGCCCCCCACTCCAGACCACCTATCCAACAAGGGCCGTTAGACCCCCACTCCAGACCACCGCTCCAACAAGGGCCGCTAGTCCCCCACTCCAGACCACCGCCTGCACATAGCAGCCACAAACACTGCCGAAAAACTGATGACTGGTCGTTCGCTAAGGTGCACAGCTTTCATCACTATTGAGAGAAAGTAGCTCCAAGCAATTACGAGGTGTGAGTTTTTGTTCTGTGATGGTTTTGTTATGTAAATAAATTCCAACACATACTGTTTTGAGAAGAAACACGTTTTATTTTGTTGACCCGAGGAAACCTGCCAGGATGACTTTAACTTTGATAAAAACCAGACCAGGACACTGTTGGTGTTAAGTCACTGTGGGTGCACCAGAGTAAAGACACTGATGACAGATTAATTTGAAAAATACTGAACTATTCCTTCAAGAACTGCCATTTATAACCCCCCCCCCCCACACACACACACACACACACACACCATCTACCTCAAAATATATTCTGCAGATAATGTAGGGGAGACTGGGGACAGTGGAAACACGGGTCAGTTGTAACACTAGTAATTGGTCCAATCAGGAACAATGTTGGATTGAACTAATTCTCACTGCACATGCTCAGTTTAGTCCTTACTCCACTCTGCACATGCTCAGTTTAGTCCTTACTCCATTCTGCACATGCTCAGTTTAGTCCTTACTCCATTCTGCACATGCTCAGTTTAGTCCTTACTCCACTCTGCACATGCTCAGTTTAGTCCTTACTCCACTCTGCACATGCTCAGTTTAGTCCTTACTCCATTCTGCACATGCTCAGTTTAGTCCTTACTCTACTCTGCACATGCTCAGGTTAGTCCTTATTCCACTCTGCACATGCTCAGTTTAGTCCTTACTCCACTCTGCACATGCTCAGTTTAGTCCTTACTCTACTCTGCACATGCTCAGGTTAGTCCTTATTCCACTCTGCACATGCTCAGTTTAGTCCTTACTCCACTCTGCACATGCTCAGTTTAGTCCTTACTCTACTCTGCACATGCTCAGGTTAGTCCTTATTCCATTCTGCACATGCTCAGTTTAGTCCTTACTCTACTCTGCACATGCTCAGGTTAGTCCTTATTCCACTCTGCACATGCTCAGTTTAGTCCTTACTCCACTCTGCACATGCTCAGTTTAGTCCTTACTCTACTCTGCACATGCTCAGGTTAGTCCTTATTCCATTCTGCACATGCTCAGTTTAGTCCTTACTCTACTCTGCACATGCTCAGTTTAGTCCTTACTCCATTCTGCACATGCTCAGTTTAGTCCTTACTCCATTCTGCACATGCTCAGTTTAGTCCTTACTCTACTCTGCACATGCTCAGGTTAGTCCTTATTCCACTCTGCACATGCTCAGTTTAGTCCTTACTCTACTCTGCACATGCTCAGTTTAGTCCTTACTCCATTCTGCACATGCTCAGTTTAGTCCTTACTCCATTCTGCACATGCTCAGTTTAGTCCTTACTCTACTCTGCACATGCTCAGTTTAGTCCTTACTCCATTCTGCACATGCTCAGTTTAGTCCTTACTCCATTCTGCACATGCTCAGTTTAGTCCTTACTCCATTCTGCACATGCTCAGTTTAGTCCTTACTCCATTCTGCACATGCTCAGTTTAGTCCTTACTCCATTCTGCACATGCTCAGTTTAGTCCTTACTCCATTCTGCACATGCTCAGGTTAGTCCTTATTCCACTCTGCACATGCTCAGTAATATTTTTTGTCATTATTTTTGTGATTCATAGTTTGTTTGTTGTTCGACTCATTAAACATTTGAAAGAATTATTTAACAAACTATTTTTATTTCACTACTTAAAATATAAAATATTAAAAATATAATTATATATATAGATGTATTTTTCATTACTCTGCTCTATACTACTCTACTCAGTTATATAATTTAAATACTACATTGTAAGTATATATGATATGTTTCCTTTGATATATCAACAGTTTTCTAATAGTTCAGATCCTGAAGACGCTTTTGAGCTGAAATCTTGACGTTTATTTAACTTTCTTTTTATCATTTATGAATTGATCATCAGCATATGGTCAGATTAATTGATTATCATCATATGCTCAAATTAATTGATTACCAGCATATGATCAGATTAACTGATTATCAGCATATTATCAGAATATGATCAGATTAATCTATTATCTGCATACAGTCAAATGAATTGATTATCAGCATATGATCAGATTAATCTATTATCTGCATACAGTCAAATGAATTGATTATCAGCATATTGTCAAATTAATTGATTATCAGCATATGGTCAGATTAATTGATTATCAGCATATGTTCATATTAATTGATTATCAGCATACGATCAGATTAATCTATTATCAGCACATGGTCAGATTAATTGATTATCAACATACAATTTGATTAATCTATTATCAGCATGTGGTCAGATTAATTGATCATCAGCATATGAGCAGATGAATTCATTATCATGATATGCTCAGATTAATTGATTATCATCATATAGTCAAATTACTTGATTATCATCATATTATCAGATTAATATATTATCAGCATATGGTCAAATCAATTGTTTATCAGTATATGATCAGATGAATTGATTATCAGCACATGATCATATTAATTGATTATCAGCATATGATCAGAAGAATTGATTAT
The DNA here is from genome assembly GCA_020466265.1 of Siphamia tubifer. Taxonomy (NCBI): domain Eukaryota; kingdom Metazoa; phylum Chordata; class Actinopteri; order Kurtiformes; family Apogonidae; genus Siphamia; species Siphamia tubifer. The sequence continues at coordinate 45,464,131 of CM035796.1, forward strand.
CAGCACATGGTCAGATTAATTGATCATCAGCATATGGTCAGATTAACTGATCATCAGCATGTGGTAGAGTGGGTCGCCCAATGACCGAGAGATTGGCGGTTCGCGTCCCAGTTCTGGCTGTCCACATGTCGAAGTGTCCTTGGGCAAGACACTGAACCCTGACTTAGGCCCCCAGTAGGACTGACAGAAGCTTAGAAACCCACTGGTGTATGAGTGTGTGTGAATGGGTGAATGTGAAGCTAATGTAAAGTGCTTTGAGAACCATGAAGGTGGAAAAGAACTATATAAGCGCAGTCCATTTACCATTTGGTCAAATTACTTGATTATCAGCACATGATCAAATTAATTTATTATCAGCATACAATTTGATTAATCAGATTAATTGTTTATCACCATATGGTAAAATTAATTGATTATCAGCATATTATCAGATTAATATATTATCAGCATATGGTCAAATTAATTGATTATCAGCATACGATAAGATTAATCTATTATCAGCATATGGTCAAATTAATTGATTATCAGCATATTTCCATTTTAATTGATTATCAGCATATTGTCAGCTCATTGGACCCGTGGATTAGTTGACCAATCGCTCTGGTGAAAACACTGCACATTTCCAGGATGAAGTGATGCTGTGAAAGTCATTTGCTGTGTAGAAAACGGCGTTGGCGGCGGGTGACGTGGAACAACAAAACGCCAGCGCTGTTACCAGGGGCTAAGTGCTAATCTTTGGGGGTGGGGGGGTTTGAATTCTCAGAGGATGTTTAAGTAAAAAAGAGGCTTACTGGTGTGATTCTGCCCTAGTTCTCACCAGCACTTTGTCAGTGTGCGCGTGCGTGAGGTGTGCACGTGTGTGACAGGAAGTGTACGTCTAAGCCTCAGACGCTGCGTGCGCACATGCACGCCGCTGTAATCCTGCCCGTGTGTGCGTGGGTCAAAACCACATGTGTCATTTTTTTTGCACCAAGAGTATGATCAATGCAACAATCTTCAGTAGCCAATCAGAAGCCAGCGCTTGTTACCGGGCAGTTATGTGTTTATTCCACCCCCCCTTCTTTGGCGAGGTCGATGTCACGCGTCAAGCCTCATAGCGTCTCAGATCAGCGTGAGTCTTTACGACACATCAGCGTCCTGCGCTTGTGAGGAACATCAGCACTCACTGGTTTTTAGGTCGAACAGTATCACATGTGCACGTTTATACAACACTATTATTATTATTATTATTAGTAATAGTAGTAGTATCATTATTATTAGTATCATTATTATTAGTATTTTTCCTTATTGTCATCATTATTATTATTAAAAAGTCCAAATTGTGAGATAAAAAGACATGGGCAGGAAATTTAGGGGGTAAAAAAAGGGGGACATAGTCATCATAAGATGGAAAAAAATACATAATTTAAAATAGTCATAACATTCTGTACTGCAGTTAGAAATATGAGATTAAAAATGCATAATTTTAATAGAAAAAGTAAAAATTGTAAGATTAAAAAGTCATGTAACCAAACTATATAAAGTCACAGTTTTTCTCCTCCACTGATTTTTCCTCTGGTGACTTATTTTTCATACAGTCACATCTGTTTAGTTTGAAAAAGTAATGAGTCTATTCTGAGAATGTAAAGAGTATAAAGTACAAATATTTCTATAAATGTAAAGAGTATAAAGTACAAATATTTCTATAAATGTAAAGAGTATAAAGTACAAATATTTCTATAAATGTAAAGAGTATAAAGTACAGATATTTATATAAATATAATAAAGAGTATAAAGTCAAAGTAAAATGTTTCCAGAAAAATAAATACTCAAGTAAAGTACAGTTACATAAAAAATATACTTGAGTACAGTAAGTACATTCATACCAGTCGTCATGAAAATATTCCATCATTGACTGTTTTTTTTTTTTTTTTAAGATGATGGAATATTCTGAAGACAGATTAAAGGAATAGTTTGGGATTTTGGACATTCATCTGTATGGAGTCCCTGTTAGCAGTGTCATGCAGCCACACTGACTTACCCCCGACCAGGGGTGAGGGGGGGGCAGTTTATGATGAAAAATAACTCAATATGTAGGGCAAGACATTTTTAATAAAAAGACTAGAATAGACAGGAATGACAGTAAGGATCTGATGTGACCCCTTAGCCCTACCTGTACCTCTTACCCTTCAAATGGAGCTATAATGGTACGGCCACTGCCAACGGGAACTTTCACATTTGTGCGTCCAGATTACATACAAAGTCAATGGAGAGACTCGTTGGATGCAGATTCACCCCAGGCGGCGCGTTGGATGTGTTGTGGTGCGTTGGAGCGTCCGGGCGTGGGAGCGTCCGGGCGTGGGAGCGTCCGGGCGTGGGAGCGTAGGGGCGTGGGAGCGTAGGGGCGTGGGAGCGTACGGGCGTGGAGCGTACGGGCGTTGGAGCGTACGGGCGTGGGAGCGTAGGGGCGTGGGAGCGTACGGGCGTTGGAGCGGTACGGGCGTTGGAGCGTACGGGCGTTGGAGCGGTACGGGCGTTGAAGCGGTATGGGCGTTGGAGCGTACGGGCGTTGGAGCGTGCGGGCGTTGGAGCATACGGGCGCTGGAGCGTGCGGGCGTTGGAGCGTACGGGCGTAGGAGCGGCATGTTTTGCCGCAAATACACGTAAACACTGGAGTTGAAAATATTGAAGTTTTCAGGCGAATTTGCGTGATGCTACAAAATGATGCTGCATTGAGATGCTACCAATGTTACGATGGAATGACGTATGACGCTCGAACCAACTTGGAAGGAGGGAAAAAGAAAAAATGAGCCTGAAACACTGGTGAAAGCGGACGTCATCCAGACAGAGTTCCTGGAGGAGGTGGTGGAACACCCTGTGCTGCAGGATCAGGTGACCCAAAAACATCTGACGTATGGGACCTCCAGAGCAGGTACAGGCAGTGTTGGGAAAGTTCACCTTGATTAGAAACTAGTTCAAAGTTCAGTTCAAGTTAGTCAATATGAATTAGTTCAGTTCATCGTTCATTCTTCCAAATTATGAACTAGAAGTTCATGGATCCCAAAATGAACTTTTTCGTTCTTTTTTTGTGTTATTATTGTAAACGTATTATTAACCGTTCCTAACGTTATCCTGACAGTAGTCAGGAAATCAGGGGAAAATGCCGAAGTAAGTACCTTACCCCAGGGTTAACTTCCCTCTGCAGGTTCTTAGAACACAAGGAGCGGTTTCAGTGAGTTTCATTTTCAATGTTTATTTCCAAGAACGGGACAACACCTGCTCCGGTTGCCGGTCACACTCTCTCTCTCTCATTTTCTATTCCACAACATTATGTTTCCAACATTAGTTCAGAATAATACAAAAATGACATCTATGATAATGTTGTGTTTTGATGCCATTTTATTCCTTATAGGACTCAATAATTACAACGTGATAAGAACGAAATGTGAACTAAATAAGAGCACAGTTCAATAAATGCCAGAATAACCACGTTCACAACTTCCTGTTCTTTTGGCAAAAGTGAACGAGTCGTTCACGTTCGTCAAAAATATGATATAGTTCGTGAACGATCGTTCAATGAACTCGTTCAGGTACAACAGCAGTCCAACTGATCTGTGCCACAGTTAACAGACTGAAATTGTTTTTCTGTTTCTATGTTTATCCAGCGTCGGGCGTTTACGTGGCGCGTCACAGGCATACACGCATGAATTTGCGTTTGGTGTGGACGTAGCAAATGGTAAATGTTCTTCACTTCTATAGTTGTTCCACCTTTATGGTTCAAAGCACTTTACATTAGCCTCACATTCACCCATTCACACACACTCACACACCAGTAGGTTCTAAGGTTCTGCCAGTCCTACTGGGAGACTAAGGGTTCAGTGTCTTCACCAAAGACACGTCAACACTTATGGACTGACAGAGCTGGGGCGTGAACCGCTGATGACCCACTGTACCAACTGAGCCAGAGTCGCCCCAATGTTCACCTCCTCCTCTTCAGGTGCAGTTGAAGGGAATATATATACCATATATATATATATACCTATATGTATAGATATAAATATATGTGTGAAGATGTGTTAAACATACTATGTTTGACACAGCATGTGTCAGAACAGTGGTTTCCAGCTGGAGATAAGTTTGTACTAAAGATAAGCGGAGCGACTGTTCTGTCCTTGTGACTCTAACGACAATGAGATGACATCAAGGAACTGGTTTAGCGTGGGTAACTGGTATCTGAAAATGGACTATGAAAGACACATACATGTCAAAATAAACTCAGCCACAACATTTGGTGACCCTGACATGATTCAACAACACAGTCAATGACTGCTGGGCAGTGGCTGATACCACACGACCACAGGTGCCAGGTAAGAACCTTTGAATCTTACCACGAGGTCAGAATTTTGACTTTTTATCTTATGATTTAGATGGGGTTTTTTTTTGTTATCTCATTTTGAATTTTTCCTAAATGTCTTCTCCATACCCACTAAACAATGACCCAATAAAACATCATCTACACAGTAACTCACTTTTAAAGGCTTTATTTTTCGAGATTTTTTTTATTTTCTTTTTTTTCCTGCTTAAATAAGTATAATTTTGTCCATAGCAAAAAAAAAGGGTTTATTTTTTACTTTATTACAATTGAGAATGTGTTTTTTTTTTTCTTCAGTAGAGGAGTTGAATCAGTCAGAATGGGAAGGACTTTGACCACCTCTGATCCACAGGGGGCAGCAGTGTTCACCTCCTCTTTAGGTGCAGTTCCTCTCGTGTCCACAGGGGGCAGCAGTGTTCACCTCCTCTTTAGGTGCAGTTCCTCTCGTGTCCACAGGGGGCAGCAGTGTTCACCTCATCTTTAGGTGAAGTTCCTCTTGTGTCCACAGGGGGCAGCAGTGTTCACCTCCTCTTTAGGTGCAGTTCCTCTTGTGTCCACAGGGGGCAGCAGTGTTCACCTCATCTTTAGGTGCAGTTCCTCTCGTGTCCACAGGGGGCAGCAGTGTTCACCTCCTCTTTAGGTGCAGTTCCTCTTGTGTCCACAGGGGGCAGCAGTGTTCACCTCATCTTTAGGTGCAGTTCCTCTCGTGTCCACAGGGGGCAGCAGTGTTCACCTCATCTTTAGGTGCAGTTCCTCTTGTGTCCACAGGGGGCAGCAGTGTTCACCTCATCTTTAGGTGCAGTTCCTCTTGTGTCCACAGGGGGCAGCAGTGTTCACCTCCTCTGACCATTGATGAGCTCAACACAGAAAATCCTCTTTACTGGAAGGCTTCAACTTTAATCTTAACAATCTCTTTTCACCGTGTATTTAGAAACCATACGTCTGAAACAATAAGACACAAACATCTGCTTAAAGAACCACAACAATAACAACAACAATAACAACAACAACAACACCAGTGTATTTACAGAATGTTAATATTAAAGTTGGTGTTTTTTCCCTTTCTCATATTTTCCCGGTGGAGGTGTTATAGTTTCCTCTAGTGGGGGGTCAGTGTTGTGTTTGTATTTAGGTCAGTGTGCCCCCCCCAGGCTGTGACAAACCACTTCCTCCCACAGTCCCAGTGATTGACACCTTCTCTGATGGGAAATGAAGTCCTGCTCCTCCGCTTTTAAATTCTTGATGACTAACATGTTCGAAAATACCAGGATAAATGCTGCCTGTCTGTCTGCCTGTCTGTGTGTCTGTCTGCGTATCTGTCTGTCTGTGTACCTGTCTGTCTGCCTATCTAGCTATCTGTCTGTGTATCTGTCTGTCTGTCTAGCTATCTGTCTGTCTGTGTATCTGTCTGTCTGTCTGCATGTCTGCCTAACACTGTCTGTGTATCTGTCTGTCTGCCTGTCTACCTATCTGTCTGTCTGTGTATCTGTGTACCTGTCTGTCTGCCTGTCTAGCTATCTGTCTGTCTGTGTATCTATCTGTCTGTCTGTCTGTTTATCTGTCTGTCTGAGCTGTAAATCAAAAGAAAATGGATAAATACTAACAGAACACTTGAGCAAATGAACAACTCAAAAATAAAATGAAAGTAAATATAAATCAAAATAATCAATAAAATAAAAAAATAATGAACAAAAGATAAAGGAAATGAATGAAGAATGAAAATGTGTGTTAATTTTGTCTCTTCATGTCACTCTACAGACAGACAGATTTCCCTTTGGAGTCTTTGAGATGTTTTTATTTTATCATCCATCCATCCGTCCATCCGTCCGTCCGTCCGTCCGTCCGTCCGTCCATCCGTCCATCCATCCGTCCATCCATCCATCCATCCGTCCGTCCATCCATCCATCCATCCATCCATCCATCCATCCATCCGTCCGTCCATCCGTCCATCCATCCACCCGTCCATCCGTCCATCCGTCCATCCATCCGTCCATCCATCCATCCATCCATCCATCCATCCGTCCATCCGTCCGTCCATCCGTCCGTCCGTCCATCCATCCATCCACCCGTCCACCCGTCCATCCATCCGTCCATCCATCCATCCATCCATCCATCCATCCGTCCGTCCATTCATCCATCCATCCGTCCATCCATCCATCCATCCATCTATCCATCAATCCACCCATCCATCCATCCGTCCGTCCATCCGTCCATCCATCCATCCATCCATCCATCCATCTATCCATCAATCCACCCATCCATCCATCCGTCCGTCCATCCGTCCATCCATCCATCCATCCATCCATCCATCTATCCATCAATCCACCCATCCATCCATCCGTCCGTCCATCCGTCCATCCATCCATCCATCCACCCGTCCGTCCGTCCATCCATCCATCCATCCATCCATCCATCCATCCATCCATCCATCCATCCATCCATCCATCCATCCATTCATCAATCCACCCATCCATCCATCCATCTGTCCGTCCGTTCGTCCATCATAAATCCGTCCGTCCGTCATAAATTAGAATTAAGACAAGAACAAAATGAGCATCAAGACAATAAAGTGCAATTCATTATCATCATTCTCTTCATTATTATTATTATTATTATTATTATTATTATTATTGACTTGACAAATTGAGAAACTCAAAAGAAAAATGAAGAGAATAACTGAAAAAACGTACTACAAAATAATCTAATCAATAAAATCAATAAAAAATAATGAATAAAATATGAAGTAAATGCATGAAGAATGAAAATGTGTGTTAATTTTGCCTCTTCGTGTCACTCTACAGACAGACAGATTTCCCTTTGGAGTCTTTGAGATGTTGTTTTGCTGTGTAGATGATGCCATCATCATCTGCCCCCCTCCCCATGAGATCTGCCCCCACCCCCCACCCCTCCACATCTACCTGTTGTCATTCGTGCTGTATTAATCAGTGCTCTGGTTGTGTTTAGTGACTGGGAATTGTGAATTTTTATCACAATTTAGCCTTTTTATTGTGGAATATGGCTGTTTTATTGCATAATTTTGACTTTTTAATCACAGACTTTTGAGTTTTTATGACATAATTTTGACAGATGCTAATTTCTAATTCCATAAAACAGAAAGAGGGGTGCTCGCCTCAGACCCCAAATTGACCAGAACTGGCCCTGCACTCTACAAACAGACAGATTTCCCTTTGGAGTCTTTGAGATGTTGCCTTGTCTGTGTACTGTAGATGGTGCCATCATCATCTGCCCCCTCCCCATCAGATCTGCCCCCCCCCCCACCCCCCCAGATCTACCTGTTGTCGTCCGTGCTGTATTAATCAGTGCTCTGACAAAAACCTGAATTACCAGGACATCCTCTAAGAACATAATGCCTGTCTTAGACACAGGGCATCTGTTGGCATTTCCTCGAGATATGCTGGATACGGGTGGGGTGGGGGGTGGATTAAAGGGGAGTTGTTGTGAAGGGGGGGGGGGCAGAGAAGTGGAAGCGATGGCCCAACCACATGCTCCATCTATAAAGCGCTTTTCTTCTGGCCCTGTGCCCTGGACAGCCAGTCCAGGTCAAAGCAGAGCCCCTGCCAGGCATCACCCCTGCTGGGTTTGGTGGGTGGGTGATGCCCCCCCCCCCACACACACACACACAGACTGTACAGGTCTGCTCCGTCAGCCTCTCCGGTCTGAGGCTGCAGTTTAGGGAAGGTCATGGGAGTCTGCAGATTACTGCTGTAGTTACAGAAAAAAACTAAAAAAACACTGGCTTGACTTTCAGATGCCTGTGGGGGGGTGGGGTGGGGTGGGGGGGTTAAGTACACAAAGACATGGTGGGCAGACACAGTACCACTACGCTCGAACAACAAATACATCAAACTGAAACTCAGAGTTGGGAAGTACCTGTACTTACCAAATTCATTTGTTCCAGGAGTGTTTTTTCGTTCTGTGAATTTTTCATATATAGTCACATTTTAGATGTAAAACTACCCCTCAAACCCTTAAAAAAATGCCAAATTTGTATGAAATATGTGTTAAAAGTCAAAGAAACCCTCACCCTCCATCATCAGATCAGTGAATATAGTGGATGTTCTTGTGAAACAGTCGCCTCAGTCTGTGTCTCGTGTCATTTCTTTCTCTTTTATCCAAAGCAGCAAGAGTTTCTCCACTGATGACCTCTGACCTCTGTTTGATGAATAACAAATACGTACTGTCATAAAGTTTAAATGAACACACTGGGAAAAACTCACCAAACAACAGTAACTCTGTGATGAATGAGGGTCAAAGGTCACCAAGAGCATCATGGGTAGTTCCCTCCTAGCCAATGGGATGATACGTACATGACGCATTTATGTACATTACGTACATGTGTACTGTACATATGTACATTAATGTATGTATTTATGTCTCCGGGGTTTCACTTCATAAATATAATTTTCTTTCGTATTCAGAAAAGAAAAAATGACGAAAATGTTTTTTGTTACTTGGATCATTCATCAGCTGGTCTAAGCAGAGGTACCACTGTATTTACAAAAGAACAGTCTGACCCACATTAACTGTCACCTGAACCTTCCCATCCCATAATAATCTATGTGGGTTTAATCTGAAGTGGGTTTAACCTGAAATAGGTTTAACTTGATGTGGGTTTAATCTGAAGTGGGTTTAATCTAAAGTGGGTTTAATATGAAGTGGGTTTATTCTGAAGTGGGTTTAATCTGAAGTGGGTTTAATATGAAGTGGGTTTATTCTGAAGTGGGTTTAATCTGAAGTGGGTTTAATCTGAAGTGGGTTTAATCTAAAGTGGTTTTAATCTGAAGTGGGTTTAATCTGAAGTGGGTTTAATCTGAAGTGGGTTTAATCTAAAGTGGTTTTAATCTGAAGTGGGTTTAATCTGAAGTGGGTTTAATCTGAAGTGGGTTTAATCTGAAGTGGGTTTAATCTAAAGTGGGTTTAATCTAAAGTGGGTTTAACTTGATGTGGGTTTAATCTGAAGTGGGTTTAATCTGAAGTGGGTTTAATCTGAAGTGGGTCTACTTTAGTGGAGGTCTGCGTTCTCAGAGTGCTTTTCTATTTTGTTATTTTTACTAAATATTTTGTTCATTTTATTGATTCATTTGTTCATTTTTGTTACAAGGTCTGGTCGTTCTGTGCAGCTGCAGATTTCGTTGCTATGTCCTTAAATATGAGCCTCAGATGCAGCTCAGTCCAAAGATGAACCAGGTTCATTTCATTGGACATATTTCTTTGTGTCGTGCTTTTATTCATTTTTTTCTTTCATGTGGAGTGTTTTGTCAAATCTAAGCACCACGAGGATGGAATATAGTTTTTTTATTTATTATATTCATCTGAAACTGATTAGAGTACTGACTCATTCAATACTGTTTTTTTACTCAGCTACCACTGAAACTAGACAGAGGAAGGTCATGGTGATGTAAAGTGACATTAAAATAATAAAATAACAGTGAAATAAGGCTTCAATGACTGACAGCAGGTTTATTTTTAACTAGTCACATATGTTTGACAATGTTCAGTCAGTTCTATGTAAGAACCTGTTGAATTCTATTATACAGTCATTTATACACTAATAAATTAATGGTAAATGCTTTTGATTCCATGAACATTGTACACTTTGTTTTTGTTCATTACATTCATCTTTACCTTTGAAAAAATAATAAACTTATACCTAGAGTCATCCTTGATGGTCTGTATATATTTTACCGACAAACTATTGAACAATATTGAACAATTAAACAGCAATTTGAGTAAAAAATTGCTATAAAATGAATGAAGTCAAAAACTTTAAATGTAAGGGGTGTGTGTTTTGTGCCCGGATCCAGACCTCACATGACCCACAAAGTTTTGAACAATTACGTGTAATTTATGAGTAAAAAACTGCTGGAAAATTAATAAAGTACATTAATTGTTTATTTGTTTATTCATTCATGTATTTATGTATTCACTTGAGATGAATATATAAGTCATTTAATTGATTTTTTAATTTTATTTTTGTAAGTCTTGCTGGTAATTTTTTTTGGGACGGTCCCGCAGCTCCACTGGGTAAGGCTGAGCGGACAGATGCTGATGCTTGTGGAGAAGCTGCACATCCATCGAGTCAAGCAGCTGACTGGGCATCGTCTTGGGCTGTGTCTGAAACCACTCACTCCCTTTTCCCTACATAGGGAAATACATGTAGTGCACTACATAGTGAACTCAATTGAAAACATTTCGGACACGTCTACGGCGCTGTTTAAATGCGTCATCACTGTTGTGGGATTTAAAACATAACAGTATTGTCTAAAAAAAGACAAAAACGTTTTAAGGTTTTAATTATTACCAACTATGCAATAAAATAAAACATGAATAAACTTGGTTCACATTTGTTTTATTGTTATTAACTGTTAAACAACTCTTGTCTCGCCTGTCATCCAACAGAGTTAACATTTACCACTGAACAGCTGTAGCTCTGACTCCAATATCAATCTGTCCGTGTTTCTTTTAATCATAAATCTCTCCATAACATTTATCATGTGGCAAAGTTTCTTAAGAAAATATTCAAATTTGAGGTGGATCAATGCTCCTTCTGTAATACTGTTGATAAAACACTGGATCATTTATTTTTTGGATGTATCTCAGTGTTTTTGGTCTAATAGACATAATTGGATTTCACTAATAATTAACGATGTACCATCCTTTGAATTACATCATATCATTTTTTACATGGATGATTTGGAATCTTCCTCATCAGACATTATTAATATAATTATAATTCTAGGCAAGCATCATTGTGACGGAAGAGCTCCGTCATGTCCCGCGTTGAACTGGTCCCGAGTTTAGCAATGCGCGCTCATACACACACGCACACACAGGCGCGCGCGCTCATACACACACGCACACACAGGCGCGCGCTCATACACACACGTATAGCGCAGCATTCATTCACCTTACCTGCTCCGTTCCCGTCATTGTTTCTCAGACAGTCATCACAGTAGTCTCATGTCCACACTAGACCACTGTTTAAACATCTTCATCCATAGTTTTGTCGTTCGTCAAACATCCCTCCAGTATCCACCTCACATTCACAATTCCCACCTGTCAAACCGAGCGCTGACGCAACTTCCGGGTTATACGCCGGTAGGCGCGGGAAACCGTCTGACGTCCTGGTGACGTCACCAAAAGGAACAGAGGGGTTTTTTTGATAAACAATTTTATGATTTTTCTGGACTGTTGTTGAGGCCCATCAGTGATTGTACTGGGTGTGTTTTAACTTTTGGCAATTTATATTAATGTTGTTTAACTAAAACTTGAAATGCTTGGTCAGTAGTGAGCAATTTTACCTCTTAATTACCTGGGGGAAGGGGCCTCAGGGTTTTAAAAGAGGGCCTCTCTCCATTATGCGGGGTGAAAGCCAGTAGAGGGAAAAGATCAGAAGAAGAAGGTACAGAGAAGGTACAGAGAAGGTACAGAGAAGGTACAGAGAAGGTACAGAGAAGGTCCAGAGAAGGTCCAGAGAAGGTCCAGAGAAGTGAAAGAATTAACTAAAAGGACTTGTTTCTTTAATTGTGTTTTTTTTGTGTGTGTATTAAGAATGGACTTTATTTGGGAACGCTGTAAATACTTCTTTTTGGATACTAAAACCACATTTTTTGCACTTAAAAGACGAGCACAATAAAGCACCTGAAAAATAATTTTTCAACTACGCCATCACTTATTTATTTTTATTTTTTTTACAAAGAAGAACCCCGTCACAATCATATTCGCTGTCTAAAATACAGAAACTGTAAGCCCTCTTTACCTGGTTTTATTAATGACTTCAATATTTTTGTCATGTCTCAAAAAATCAGTAAGACCATTGGACGACATTTATTATTTTAACCAAAGAAGTCCCTTTTGTATCTCTGCTCTGTGTTTAATTTGAAGTGCATAATGTAAACCTTATTTATACATCGTTTAATATTGTATTTTTACTGTAGTTTAGGTTGTTTTTTTTGTTTTACAAAATCCCCAAGTTTCTGTTTATTTTTTTAATTTTATTTTGTATTTAATTTTAAGTTGTACTCATTATCCTCATTGAGAATCTGTATTTTGTGATTTCAATAAAGTTTTTTTTTTTTAATCTCCGTCCTTCAGTCGTTTTTCGATATGATGGGATATAGTGCTTTGGTTAATGACCATTGATGCACATTACATTTTGCAGTGTATTATTCGGACACTTCACAAAATGGCGTGGTCCCTATATATGGCCCTATGTAGGGAGTAGGGAGTGATTTCAGGTCACAGAGTCGGTGGAGAGGTGCCTTTACCGTAAAGTCTGTAGTAAAAACGCACATAAGATGTTAGAGCAGTTGTCGTGGTCGTGCGAAAGTGAGAGACGGCCCGCGTGACCACAGTGGCAGCAAAACTAACGTAAAACTGTTTGAAAAAGCTACTGCCATCAGGAAGCTGAATGAAGAACGGAACAGGACAAGGGTGGTAACTGCTATGGTTTTCCAGCGCTGGCGTCAACTGACAAAGAAAAAAGGGGCTCGACAGTGATGCTAAGGACCGGCGGCCATGTTTGTTCTCGACAGGTAAGATGATACCGATGATTATATAACATTTGGACATACTAATCAGTTAGGGGTATTATATTCCTATCGTATTGACCCCGCCAGTGATAAAAATTAAAGGTGTTTACGGCATTAGCCACTGTGGTGTTGCTTGTTGGTTAATCGACGTGAATCTTCGCGAACGGTCACGAACTTCCGTGACCGCTCGAGACAGCGCGCGCGTTCATGTATTCAGTGAAGGCGTGGTGGGCTGAAGAAGAAGAAGGGAGTGTGTATTTTTAAAATCTCACTTGTGTTCAATTGCTGGACCAGCAATTCTAGTATAATGTCCTGTAATATTTGTAGTAATGGTCTAGTATAATGTAGTATAGTGTAATATTTGTAGTATAATGTAGTGGATGTATATGAGCTCCATCAGTACCACAGGTAGTAATATCCATTAATCTTAACAACACACAGCTCCATTCACCACTGCTAACTTTCTTTTCTTTTTTCTTTTCTTTTGGTTCCTCAGTGTTTTTGACACAACACACTTCATTAGATTGTTTGTGTGATTACCAACCTGACCAGGATCAGGCGTTTGGAAAAAAAACATAAGCCAACCATTGTCTTGGGATTAATTAATTAGGTCCCATTCTCTTTCTTCCACTGTCTCTTGAAATTATCCCAGACTGCAGCGTTTAATTCCCATCACCCCCCCCCTTCAGAAACCGCCCAGAGAGTACAACATTTTGCGCAAGGTGACTTCCAACTCCTGACAGGTTCTCTGTTGAGTAAACGCTGAAGATGCCCCAGGGCAAAGTGCCAGCACCAAGGCCAGATGGGAGCCAGGGTCTCTACCTGCCACCCCACCCCCCTCCACCCTGGTGCCAGTCCCTTGATGCCCCCCCCTGTCCTCCTGCCATCTGTGCCGACCTGCCCCTAGCTGTCAACAGTTCAAGAACGGGTTGTGGTGTTGGAGGCTGGGTGCGGCAGCCGACAACACAGCTGTGCAGATGTTGTCATGTTGGGGTGGGGGGGTGAGACGGTGGCGACAGCAAAGCTAACATCTGTGCTCCCTGTGGGAACAACAGAGTAGCACTTAACAGAAAGACAGTCACTGTGATGGTGTGTCAATGAGCTGACAGACGGTTAGCTTAGCGCCCTGTGTCTCTGCACAGCAGAATCTTCTCTGCTGCTTAGGGTTCAGGGTTAAAGGTTAAGGTTTAGGGGTTAGGTATAGGGTCAAGGGTTAGGGGTGAGGGGTTAGGTTTGTGGTTCAAGGTTAGGGTTAGGGTTTTATTCTCAACCAACCAATGTTGGGTGAGATTAAAAATATGAACATCTATGAAATTAATATATTTATTCAACACCTTAAACAGTTTAAACTAAACAACTGTAAACAGTGAATTGAGTTAGCGAGGATAATGTATTGCCCACATGTTACTACCTTCGGCGTCGGGGTGTTGTTCGGCCCCGTTGGGAAATATTTTTCAATAGTCACACGTGGGCAATACATTATCGCTTATTCTATGGTTATTACATCTTATTACTGTTTCTACTCTAACAGATTGGATAAAATAGCAGTTACAACGTAGTGAATATTTACTTTCAAAGTGACCGAACTACTTGCGGAGTGATATGGTACCGTGAATCTGAAGTGACAAAACTCGTTGCCATTGGCAGCGGAAAAAATCGCAGAACCGCAGAACGCTGGGAACGTCCATTCAAAGTGAGCGGGAGCTGTCGGAACATTCTAGAGGGACATAGAATAAAAATGTTTAATCGGATAAATCATAATATGAATTAATTCACCTCAGTTTTCACAGCTCCAGTGGTAACTTAATATTTTTTATGAGCTGATAAAATAGTGATAGACGATCTCTTAATTCAGTAAATATGTTTTGGGGATTAAACCAGGATTAAAACGCCTCAAACATTTAGATTTACTACGACACCACGATGCCAACGAGATCAAGCATCACACGTTTAATCCCAGGATCATATTTCTGCTGTTTTACAATAATGGAGATGTTTGAGGAAAAGCTGCTTTTCTAACATTCCTGTGTGTGTGTGTGTGTGTGTGTGTGTTTCCAGAAGTCCCCATGAAGCATGAGTTAAACATGTATTTTCCAAAGGATTGAAGATGTGTTTACTTAATAGAAATATAAATTTTCTGTATTTTTAAATTTTTTCATTTATTAATTATTTATTGATTTATTAAAAAAAACCCATATATTTATATATTTTTATTTAATTTTGTAATTATTTATTCATTCATTCTTTTTTATTTTAATATAATTGTCAAATTATTATTATTAATCATTTATTTTATATAAAAAACAATAAGAAAATGTGTTTACACTCACTACCAAATGGCTACTTAATTACAAACTTGGTCCTCATGAAAATGAGTGTGTGTATTGTTATCTTTATGGGGACATTGATATGTTTACACAGTCATACCATGAGGACCTCTAACACTATGGGGACCAAAATTCAGATCCCCATAGTGTGTGTGTGTGTGTGTGTGTGTGTGTGTGTGTCATTACCTGCTGTTGCTTCTCTGTCTCTGAAAGACACAACAATGCAGAGAGAGAGAGAATAAAAGGACTTCATACATTTTTATGACAGCACCGATAAGGTCAGCCATGTGCTGTGGTTACTAAGCAACACTACCGCCCCATGTTGGACACTTCCACAGCAGAAGAGTCAAACTCTAGATGTTTCCCATCACTCTGATCCTCCAACTGCCTCTGTCTCACAAACAGCTGACATTAAGTACATATATTTATATAAATGTAAAGAGTATAAAGTACAAATATTTATATAAATATAAAGAGTATAAAGTACAAATATTTATATAAATATAAAGAGTATAAAGTACATATATTTGTATAAATGTAAAGAGTATAAAGTACATATATTTATATAAATATAAAGAGTATAAAGTACATATATTTATATAAATGTAAAGAGTATAAAGTACATATATTTATATAAATATAAAGAGTATAAAGTACATATATTTGTATAAATGTAAAGAGTATAAAGTACATATATTTATATAAATATAAAGAGTATAAAGTACATATATTTATATAAATATAAAGAGTATAAAGTACATATATTTATATAAATGTAAAGAGTATAAAGTACAGATATTTATACACAAATGTAGAGGAAAAGTAGAAACTAAACTAAACTAAAAGATAAATAAATGGAATAAATGTATATATTTTTTAGACATTTATCCTGACTCTAGCCATGAGCAGTTTAAGGTGGTATATTTAAAGGTGTATTTAAATTCTTTGTCTCCCCTCAGACTCTACTACTGTATATATTTCCTGTAGTGGTTGATATCTTTCTTTTCCAGCAGACCCAGCACTTTCCACCCTCTAATGGCCACAACACGCTTTCTCCATTTCTTTATTCTGGAGACATGTCGACTCATTAAAGTTGAATTGTGACTTTGTCTCACGTTGGGTTGAGAATTTATGGGCAGAGAGAGGGATTCAAAGATGATCTAATAAAATGGGGGTCTGGGGATGTACGTGGGACTCCTGTTTCTCCATTTCTACCTCATAACGTGCTTTGAATTATTCATCAGTCTGACCCAGGCTGTGAAACGCTTGCATTTCTTACCAGTTACAGATGAAGTTCCATTATTTGTCCATCCTTAAGACATTATCAAATATATATTTATTAGCTTGTTTGACTATAATCAAACTACTATTGTGTTAATAGGAGTCATAAAAGTTAGCAGTGTGGAATAGAGCTGTGTGTTTTTAAGATTAATGGATATTACTGATGGAACTCATATGTTAAATGTTAAATGGACTGCACTGATATAGTTCTTTTCCACCTTCAAAGTGCTTTACATTAGCTTCACATTCACCCATTCATACACCAGTAGGTTTCTAAGGTCTAAGGTCAGTCCTACTGGGGTCCTAAGTCAGGGTTCAGTGTCTTGCCCAAGGACACTTCAACATGTGGACAGCCAGAGCTGGGACGCGAACCACCAACCCCTCGGTCATTGGGCGACCCACTCTACCAACTGAGCCACAGCCAGCGCATACAGCCACTACATTATACTACAAATATTACACTACATTATACTAGACCATTATACTAGAACTATTACAGTAGATTATACTAGAACTTTATACTACAAATATTACAGTATATTAGATTATACTAGACCATTATAGTAGAAATATTACACTACACTATACTACATTATACTAGACCATTATACTAGAACTATTACAGTAGAGTATACTAGAACTTTATACTACAAATATTACAGTATATTGTACTAGATTATACCAGATCATTATAGTAGAAATATTACAGTATAGAAGATTATACTAGACTCTAGTATAATCTAGTATACTGTACTGTAATATTTCTAGTATAATGGTCTAATATGGAGCTGGAGCTACAGAGGGTTCTGATTGGTCAGAACAGCTGGAAGAAAACAATGGCGTCCACTTCCTGTTTTGCATTGGTTTCAACTATCAACATGTTAGATCAGATACTACATGTGATGTTAGGGTTAAGGTTAGCCTACCCTAACCCTAACCTTATCAACATGTTAGAGCAGGTACTACATGTATTGTTGTTATTTTTGTCATAATTACGAAGCAGCAGCTCGACCCAATCAACCACAGGAATTAACAAACTAATGTCGACAGTAGAGCTAAATAATCTGTCATTTGGACCGAAAATCGCAATTTCAGACGATACTACTTTGGGATCATCAAAGCTTTTTTTTTTTTTTTAATTTTTTTGCATTGTTCCTAACTTTGTTTTCTCAACTATTTTACTCTAGATACAGATTTTTATTGTTTGCATCAGCCTTAAGACTAATTTATTCCTCTGGGAACCAGATGAAATTAATTTTTCCATTCCCGACGTTGCTCCCAAAGCTGATATTTATGCCTCCATCAGTATTATGGATGTTGTGTTTGAAATCCTCTAGGGGGCGCTAACGAGTCACATTGCAGAGGGTTTAAGAAACATGACGTCTATTGAAGCAATGATTTAGATGTATTTACTGTGAATGCATGAAAAACTGACCAGAAATAGACGCACAGGACGGTGGAGTGTGTGTCCACTGAATACAAGGAAGATAGTTGGTGGTGAACTGGTGTCATTGGTTCTACTGATGAGCAGAAGTATTTTCAGTATTTCAGGATGACTGCTGATACCTTCCACCGTCTCCTTATCTCTGTGCCCAGGCTATGGATATATATGGATATATGTGGATACATGTGGATACATGTGGATATATGTGGATACATGTGGATACATGTGGATACATGTGGATACATGTGGATATATGTGGATATATGTGGATATATGTGGATACATGTGGATACATGTGGATACATGTGGATACATGTGGATACATGTGGATACATGTGGATACATGTGGATATATGTGGATACATGTGGATACATGTGGATACATGTGGATATATGTGGATACATGTGGATACATGTGGATACATGTGGATATATGTGGATACATGTGGATATATGTGGATATATGTGGATATATGTGGATATATGTGGATATATCCTATGACCAGCTCACAAAGTCTATCCTCTATCGCCATTTTTAAAGTCCTAGTGGGAAGCTTCTTCATGGGTGAAATTCCAAACTTTTACACGTCAGCCTCTCTACTGCCCCCACAATGTTCTGTGGTATTGCTCTGTTTCGCCCAGAGCTCATCAGATTGTTAAGGTCTTGACCAACGGACAAACTGACGGGTAAAACTACCTCTGGAACCAGATGAAAACGTCAGTTTTCGTAATTAACGGAGGATATAAATTAGGCTTTAGACAACGACCAATAGAGGAGCTGAAACTGGGTTTTTTTTCTGTCAAATGAAAACAAATGTCAGAAAATGTTTAATTACAGTTAAAAAATATTGATAGTGAGAGTTAAACTGATAAAGATGACTGAACGTACACCTTCTGATTTTACCATTTTCTTCTTTTTCTCCTTTTTTCTTCCTTTTTTACTCGTTTTTCATTTTTGGTTTTATTTTTCTGTTTTCGTCATTGTCGTTCTTTCTCTCTTTTCCCACCTGTCAGTAAATCGTGGCATTTATTCTTTGAATGCTATAGTTTCTGTGATGTTTGCAAATGTTGTTGAACCACTGACACTGGATTTGAAGAAAATCGTGAATTAAATTAAAATCACAATATCTGCCCGTAAAATAGCAATTCAGTTTTTTCTGCGGCTGTGGTTCAGTTGGTAGAGTGGGTCGCCCAATGACCGAGAGGTTGGCGGTTCGCGTCCCGGCTCTGGCTGTCCACATATCGAAGTGTCCTTGGGCAAGACACTGAACCCTGACTTCGGCCCCCAGTAGGACTGACCTTTGACCTTAGAAACCTACTGGTGTATGAGTGTGTGTATGAATGGGTGAATGTGAGGCTTATATAAAGCGCTTTGAGCACCATGAAGGTGGAAAAGAACTATATAAGCACAGTCCATTTACCATTTAAAGTCGTTCAACCCTCGGCAATACCAAATATGTGCATCGTCATGGCGACCAGACCAGGATCATGTGTAGAACGACATGAATAATGTTAAAGAGAAATGAAGTGTTTCCATGTCAGAGGAATTATTGAATTCAGAATTAGATCAGAATAAACCAGTGACTTTATTCTGAATTCAGTTTAATTGTGAATTATTATTTTTAACTGGAATTAGGTGTTTACATGGTTCATCTGAAAGAGGAATGAACCATTATTCTGGGTTAAACAGGAATAAACACTCTCCTGTAAACAAGGCCAGTACTATCCCTTTCACTACTCTTTTACTTCCTGTCACTTCACATTAAAAGCACAGTTACAGAACAAATCAGCTGCAGTGTTTTGGGTCGAGCCTGGATCCTCCTGACCTGACAAGTGTTTGTGTGGGTTATTTATAGACTGTGTTCTGGTCTGTGTGTATTATAATGAGTACAGGCTCACACTTCTGCTCATCCCCCACTAAAGTTTTCTGTATACACTGGTACCTCTACTTACGAAATTAATTTGTTACAGAAGTGTTTTCATACTGTGAATTTTTCGTAACTAGTCGCATTTTAGGCCTGAGTCTTTCCAAGGCCCCAAACACTACCCCCTAAACCAGGGGTCTCAAACACGTGGGCCGGGGGCCAACTGCGGCCCACTAGTGGTTCCAATGCAGCCCGTGGGATAAAGTTATATTTATCTTATCATATTTTCTTGTCAGTTTTTTTCTATGATGATGACAAACTAAATTTTTTTGTCATTGTTCTACTGCAAACATAATATCAAACTATGAAAATATTTACAGTCACAAACTATCCTGTAACAATAAAATGTGAAAAACCTAAATGTCTAAAGAAAATTAGACACAATTTGAACCATTTTCTGCTTCTGTTACAAAGGGTTTAGTGTCTTTGTAGAACTAATCCATAATAAAACACATGGACTAATGATAAACTGAGGCAGAATATGGTCAAAATGCCTCATGAAATGTTAACTCTTTTTTAAATATTAGATAATTTAGAAAAACATCTTCATAATTTCATGTTTTAGTGTTTTAAACTATGACAAAACATGTATTTGTCATGATTTATAGGTTATTATGTTTGAATTTTACTGGTCCGATACAGTGGAGATCAAATCAGGCTGAATGTGACCCCTGAAGAAAAGGAGTTGAGACCCCTGCCCTAAACCCTTTAAAAATTATTTAAAAAAATACAAATTTTGTATGAAATATGTGTTAAAAGTAAAAGAAAATGTCGATTTATATTTTAGATGGAATGTATTGGTGTCAGTGGGTAAATGTGTCTTCACTGACTGAACATTAAACATTAAACCATTCAAATGAACCAGACATGTGGGTCGTTTTCATACCAGACATGTGGGTCATTTTCATCCCATTGTGTTTGTTTTGTCACTACAGCTGTGTTTGTTGACAGATGTTTGGTGGGTGTAGGTCCAGGGATGATTGACTTTGACCACTTTTCACAATCTTCCTAAAATGCACCAGACGTACATCGTCAAAGTGGGCGATAGCATGATTCGTGCATATTTTTTGGGATGTTTTTTTTTCTACGAATTTGGAAAGTTGATGAACTTTCAGCTGCATGTCTTTTACTGGTGCTGATGGAATAATGGCTGCCTCCTCCTCTACATTCTGTTACTTTAATTCCTCATGTATTGTTGATCGTAGCAGCTCCTTCAGCTCAGTTCTCCTCGGTGCTCCTCGGTGCTCCTCGGTGCTTCTCGGTGCTCCTCGACCAATTCGTTAATGTCCTCTGCAGTGATGACCTCTGACCTCTTTTTCCATATCACACAGATGCCTTTGGAAGGAGTCGCTGCTTTTAATGCATCCTTCTGCTTCAATATTGTACTGATGGTAGACGGGTTTCTGTCGTATTTCTTTGCGATATCACTCAACCGTGTGCCACTTTCATATTTTTTTTATCATCTCCTGTTTCACTTCTATTGATAACGCACGCAGTCACGTATTCTTTTCATTCCCACTTTCTTTGGGCTCATGATGAATAACAAATTCGTAGTGTAATAAAGTTTAAATGAGCCCACTGGGAAAAACTCAGGTAACAGTAACTGATGAATGAGGGACAAAGGGTAACAAAAAGCATCATGGGTAGCTCCCTCATAGTCAATGAGATGATATGTACAGTACGTATGTGATGTATTTCCGTACATTACGTAGTTATGTACAGTAATGTACATACAGTACTGTATCATTGTCTCAGGTGTTTCGGTTTCCTTTCGTAGAATAGAAATTTTCTTTCGTATTCAGAGACGAAAAATTGTCGAAAAATCTTTCGGAATTAGAGGTACCAATGTAGCCCCCCCCCTTATATATGTAAAAAAAAAAAACCTAACAAACAAACAACAAAACATTGACAGTGTGCGTTATGGTATAAATACAGTATGTGTTTTTTTATTTTGTATTTACTAATTTATTTAAGTGTTATTGTGTGCAATAGCAATAACAGATGTTCTGTTCTCCTTTTTTTGGTCATTTTTTTTAATTCTCTCTAGCCTTATTTTCTCACATATTGTTGTTTTTAGACTTGTAGACCAGTGTTACCAGTTGTCTCAGTAGTGACATAATGAAGATGGTCTGTTTTTGGTGTCACTCATCCATATGGTAAATCTTCTTCTGCTCCCAGTGGACTGTTTGTTAACACAGATTGGATTAAAATCACTGGCTGCTTGGCCATAAAGAGCTAAATCCCTATTTCTCTAATCCTTGCTTTACCCTCATGATATGTTGTGAGGTTATGATCAAATCAAAGGTATTATCCTCTTTAAATCCTTCTGTTATTTAAATCAACCTTCGCAGACATTTCTGGAACTTATTTTTCTGTCGACAGTAAGTCTCGTTTTCTTAAATCCAGGACGAACGTGGATGTTTTTATGTGTTAATAACAGCTGTGAGCGCTGCGTATTATTATAGATGCATGAAAACACACAACAACTGGAACTGCTGTTGAGTCTGAGGATTAACAGTCTGTCCCAAAGTCCCTCCTCCGCCTGGAATTTCCCTAAATTTGGATTCACAACTTTTATTCTCTTTAGGTTTATTATGACTGTTTATAATGTGTAAGTGTTTTGTTTTTCATTTTGTCTTTATGATAGTTGGCTTTTATTGTATTGTATAGAAAGTGTCTTTGAGTCCCATGAAAAGCATCATACAATTAAAATGTATTATTATTAATATTACTCTTACTCTGGGGGCGGCGCCAGAGTAGCTCCTACGGCCCGGGATGGGGGGTGCCTTGTTAGCTTGGCCCTGCCTTGCCGTGATTGCTGTTCTGAGCTTCGGGGTCCTTCACACTTGCATGTTTGATCGGGTCTCACCAGCTACTGCTGAGTTCCATTTCAGTGAATGATGGGACCCCCCAGAATGTGCTGAGAATCTCTACCCTAAACTCATTCTCTTCTTGCACTAGTGTCCTCTTCTGGCCTGTTCTATTCTATTCTATTCTATTGCATTCTACAAGTATTTTACACTATCAAGTCATCCACAACTATGATGCTCACTACCATTTTTGTTTAGTTATTTATTTATCGAATCTCTTTTTCTTTTGTGCTGGTTTGGTTTTCTTCTCTTTTTTGATTTATTTATTTTTATTGATGGACAGCACCACCTGTTAATTTCTTTCCCTGTTCGTCCTGTCCAGTCTTTGTTTCCCCCACACATCACTGAGGTGTAGCACTGCCCTCCCTGGCTTATAATAGAGAGTTCTAATAAAGGATGTCTGCTCAGCTTTCAGGGAGGACCGATGGTGGTCACACACATGCACTAAATATTAAAATATTTGGCTGCATTGCATTGATCTCAAACAATGTTGACACCCTCTCTGTGGTGTTAAACAATGAGAACAAATGCAGACAAAAAAAAAATAATTTTTTATTATTATTTCTACCGTATTTTCCCTACTATAAGGCAAATTAAGTGAAGTCAAAATTATGACATAAATCATAATCATGAGATAGAAACTAAAAATTCTGAGATAAAATGTCAAAATCATGAGATAAAAAGTCTAAATTATGAGATTAAAAAATTTAGCTAAAAAAATTACAATTATGACATCAGAAATTGAGATTAAAAAGTGAAAATTATAAGATAAAAAGTCTAAATTATGTGACAAAAAGCCAAAATTATGAGATAAAAAGTATAAATTATGTGACAAAAAGCCAAGATTCTGAGATAAAAAGTACAAATTCTGAGATAAAATGTAAAAATTATATGATGAAAAGTCAAAATTATGAGATAAAAGGCTACATTCCCAGTCACTACGCACAACTAGAATGGATGCATATATAAGGCATGCTGTAGGTTTTAGAGAAAATTCAAGTCTTTTAAGTGCACCTTATAGTCCGGAAAATACTGTATTATTATTATTTTGTTTAATTTTCATTATGTTTAGTAGAGTTGGGGTCCTATTTGTCTTTAGTATGCAGAGGTGTCAAAAGTACAAACATTATGTACTTAAGTAGAAGTACAAGTACTTGTGTGAAAAATACTCTGGTAAAGTACTGATTCAACTTCTTTACTGAAGTAAAAGTTAAAAAAAGTACAACTTCTCAAGTGTAGGAAAGTAAAAAGTAATACTGCATTTGACATTTTTTTTTTGCTACGGATGAAATAGTATTTATTTAAAGAGGAAAAACCACCAGGAGTTGCTGGTGTGTGTAGCATCAGGAGGTGCTGCTGTGTAGCATCAGGAGGTGCTGCTGTGTAGCATCAGGAGGTGCTGCTGTGTAACATCAGGAGGTGCTGCTGTGTAGCATCAGGAGGTGCTGGTGTGTAGCATCAGGAGGTGCTGGTGTGTAGCATCAGGAGGTGTTGTTGTGTGTAGCATCAGGAGGTGTTGTTGTGTAGCATCAGGAGGTGTTGTTGTGTAGCATCAGGAGGTGCTGCTGTGTAGCATCAGGAGGTGTTGTTGTGTGTAGCATCAGGAGGTGTTGTTGTGTAGCATCAGGAGGTGCTGTTGTGTAGCATCAGGAGGTGCTGTTGTGTAGCATCAGGAGGTGCTGTTGTGTAGCATCAGGAGGTGCTGTTGTGTAGCATCGGGGGTGCTGTTGTGTAGCATCGGGGGGTGCTGTTGTGTAGCATCGGGGGTGCTGTTGTGTAGCATCGGGGGGTGCTGTTGTGTAGCGTCGGGAGGTGCTGTTGTGTAGCATCGGGAGGTGCTGTTGTGTAGCGTCGGGAGGTGCTGTTGTGTAGCATCAGGAGATGTTTCTGTGTAGCATCAGGAGGTGCTGTTGTGTAGCATCAGGAGGTGCTGTTGTGTAGCATCAGGAGGTGCTGTTGTGTAGCATCAGGAGATGTTTCTGTGTAGCATCAGGAGGTGCTGTTGTGTAGCATCAGGAGGTGCTGTTGTGTAGCATCGGGGGGTGCTGTTGTGTAGCATCAGGAGGTGCTGTTGTGTAGCATCAGGAGGTGCTGCTGTGTAGCATCAGGAGGTGCTGTTGTGTAGCATCAGGAGGTGCTGTTGTGTAGCATCAGGAGGTGCTGCTGTGTAGCATCAGGAGGTGCTGTTGTGTAGCATCAGGAGGTGCTGCTGTGTAGCATCAGGAGGTGTTGTTGTGTAGCATCAGGAGGTGCTGTTGTGTAGCATCAGGAGGTGCTGTAGTATAAAGTAGGTAAGTGTCATATTTTCAGAAGCTCCTGCAACTGGAGCAAAATGTGTGAGTATGTTTCTAATAATAATCCATTTGAAAAGGGTAGTGGGGCGTGGAGAGGCTGCAGACCACAGGCAGGTAGAGGAGAACAAAGCCCTGGTGCATCTGTGCTTCAGCCAAACACTCTGACAGCAGCGCCACATTAGGCACATTCACCACAAAACAATACCAGGTGCCTCTTCCTGCGTCTGCGCTCGGCCGCTGGAGTCGCCGGTAATGATGGGTTTTATTTTTGGGATGTTTCCTGGAAGCTGGTGCAGGGGCAGACAGGTGCTGACAGCTCCTGTACTCTGCTGCAGAACAGGTTCATGTGCGCTTGTGATGTGGAAGCTAAGCCTAAGCGACACGCACTGGATCTGAGCGCACCGCCAAAAACCTGACTCACCTACAAGTTCAACATGAATCTATATCCAAATGGATTCACAAAGCACTTTTCTTTTGTTGGAACAAAAGGGTTCGTGCCATGAAAGAACAACCACAAACCTGAGGTTCATACAATAAACACTTTAACCCATAAACACCCACTGGCCCCGTTGAGACGTATTTTGTAATAAACGTCCAAAATGTAATAATTTTCTTATTTCGTTTTGTAATAAACTGCCCTAATGCAATCAAATGTCCATCCAACAAAACAAAAACCTGGATTTTACACTATGTTCTCTGTTAATGCAAATCTTTAATAGTACACTGTTAATAACTGCTACGTTCTGCTGCTCAGGGCTCTACACTAACTTTTTTTCCCAGGAGCACACGTGCCCCTAAGTTAAAAAATTTAGGGGCACACAAAAAAAATAGGGGCACAAGTAGGTTTTAGTTTTAAATGTTTATTTATTTACAGTGCAGTACTTATGCACAGATACCAACATTGTTGAATGACTGCTGTCATTTGTGTTAATTTAGAGCAGACCATAACATAACTTTGTATTATGGGATGTTTTGTCCTTTGATACATTTTAGAACGTTGTATTGGCTGCCTTGTTATTAGATCCATTTTAGAATGATTAACCCTTTAACTCCTGAGACTGAGACACAGTAAAAAATAAAATAAGATAAAATAAGCAACACAATGAACAAAAAACAGTCAAAGTGATCAGTAAAATGAACAAAAATGAATAATAAACCAACAAAATAATATGTAACATGAACAAAGTAAGACACTAACAGAACACAATTAAAGAATAAATAATAAAATAAAAAAACAGAAAAATAAACAAAATAAGCAACATCAACAGAAACTAATATATATTCACAAAATAAGAAATAATGTGGAAAAAAGGACAAAAAACAAAAACCCACCAAACCCAAAATGAAGTAAAAAAAAAAGAAAAAAGGAATAAATAACTAGTGTTGTAATTTGGTTCCAGTAGTTTTAGTTTGGGCTTTTTCTTTTTCTTAATCACTTGCTTTTCGACACCTGTACATCAGTTCCATGAACAAAATTCTCAGTAAAATAACAGTTAAAAAAACACTTGAATTTGTCTGAATTTTTAAACTAAACCATCCACTCAGAACGTGTCAGCGCTGACGCATCAGGAGTTAAAGGGTTAATCCTTTCAATATGTGCCGTGTTCGTCTCTATGTGGAGCTGTTCACACACTTTTAATTCATTTCTAGTAGGTTTTCATTAACTCCTCAGGTCTGTGTGTCTTATTGTTGCTGCAACAAACACTCACACATGTGCCACTGTTTTGTTTTCCTCGTTCGCACGCTAAAATATTTGCTCGCAAATGTGAGTGAAATGGGCGCACTGTAGAACCCTGGTGCTGCTAGGCTAATACAGCGATACTAATAACAGGCCTAGATCTTTACCAAAATGCAAAAGTAAAATAAAATGCAATTAACAAACTAGTAAACTATGCTAACAACTAACTAATTAAATTAATTAATTTAATTAATTAATAAATAACTAATTGTTATTGCATAATGTTGCTACATTTTTAGGAAAATAAAAAAAATTGCGAGTGCATTTTACAATAATCTTCTCACTTTTTAGGTAAAATTTATAACAAAACATTGGGATAGTTTATTACAAAATGTGGCTTTATCATAACACAAAATGAAAACCTAATTACACTTTGGACGTTTATTACAAAATGCATCTCAACACGCCCTGTTTACAGGAGAGTTTTTATTCCTGTTTAATCCAGAATAAAGGTCTGTCCCTCTTTCAGATGAACCATGTAAACACATAATTCCAGTTCAAAATGATCATTCACTATTAAACTGAATTCAAAATAAAGTCACTGGTTTATTCTGATCTATTTCTGATTTCAATAATTCCTCTGACATGGAAACAGTTAATGATCATTCACATTATTTCTGTCTGTCCTGTTAAAGGGATAGTTAAGAGGATAAAAGGATTTTCCCCATTCAAATTAGCATCGAGCTAGCGATTTATTTATTTTTATTTCAATGTGTAATGACATGTAAATGTGCTAAAACAATGAATGTAACTCAGTTTTACACTGAGTCAATTCAACTGTGGAAGGAAGTTCTGCTGTCCGGCTTTTCTTGGGAAACTTATTGATCTTCCGAGCTAACGGCTACACACCAGTGATGCACGGGTCGTTGTATAAATGACCCGCAACTGCTTTTTCTTTTTTTTTTAAAGGGACAGTTCAGTATTTTTCAGATGAATGTGTTTGTCAACAGTGTCTTTACTCTGGCGCACCCACAGTGACTGACCCCCAACAGTGTCATGTGAGCCCAGTTCTGGTCCAGTTTTGGTCCAGTTTTGGTCAAAGCCAAAGTAAAACATATTTCTTCTCAAAACAGTATGTGTTGGAATGAGTGACTTATTTACATAAAGAAAAAACCCCCATCACAGAACAAAAAGTCACACCTCGTAATTGTTTGGAGCTACTTTCTCTCAATAGAGATTAGTGCGCTAGCGTTGTCACTGCTAACAGCTGTGCGCCTTAGCAAACTAATTTCATCAGTTGTTCGGCAGTGTTTGCGGCTGCTACATGCAAGTGCACAGCTGTTAGCAGTGACAACGCTAATGCATTGATCGATATTGAAAGTAGCTACAACCAATTACAAGGTGTGAGTTTTTGTCCTGTGACAGTTTTGTTATGTAAATAAATCACTCATTCCAACACATACAGTTTTGAGAAGAAACACATTTTATTTTGTTGACCCCAGGAAACCTGCCGGGACTACTTTGGCTTTGAGCAAAACTGGACCAGAACTAGGCTCAGAGGACCCTGTGGGGGGTAAGTCAGTGTGGGTGCACCAGAGTAAAGACACTGAGGACAAACACATTCATCTGTTACCAGATGGATGGACGTCTACAGTAGAAAACTAGTGTGAAAACGTATATACTGTGCATACGGTATAAACATATTCTAAATAATAAATCACAAGAACCCAAATAGACCTGATTCAACAGAAAGATGGAGGTCTACGGTAGAAAGACGATATGAAAACATGTGACATTTAATCAAAAAATCAGTCGTAACGTTTTTCAGGAGTTGAGGTTCATTAGTAGATCTGTGTGTTTCAATCCACATTGTGTTTATGACGAGCTCAGACAGCACCCAGAAATTGTCGTCTTGTTTTTATTCGTTGACAAACATTGTCAGAGTTATCGTCAGTGTTTTTAGAACAGCTGTGTCGTCTCGTCATCGTCCCGTCTTCGTCATGGAAAAAAAGGGTCGTCGACCAACATATTTTGTCTCGTCTCGTCTGACAAAATTCCTATTCCACAAACTTATTTAAGTCTTGGGACTGTGGGGACACACTCAATTTGACCTTGGGGGGGACATATCCCTTTAAATGTATAGATATCAGCTCTTAAATTAAACAACTATGAACTATATTTGTCCAAACAAATGGACCTTTAGTTGGATCAGGCATTAAAAAATTTTATTATATCGAATCATGAACTATTCAGTAACATAACATGATATCAGCTGCAACAGGAAAGGCAATGTTTAGCGATATCTATAGCCTAGCCGCACTAGACCCTCCTAGTGGCAGCAAATCTAACGTGCTACAGTAGTAGTCTAGTTTCACTCAATGTAACCTTTGGCTAGATTAGACATGTGGACAGCCACAGCCGGGATGCGAACCGCCAACCTCTCAGTCATTGGACGACCCACCAACTGAGCCACAGCCGCCCTCAATGAGTGTAGATTTCCTTTTTTCAAAGATGAGTGAAGAATGTGAGAAAATTTCATCAAATCTTTAAATTCTTTTTACAGTTAAACTCCATAATCCACCATTTTGTGTCCAACTACGTCACTCTAAAGATAAACGCTTTTTGTAGTACTATTGCATACAGAGGGATTTGAAAGGCAACATTTTAACCCTGACTATGGAATGTTCTTAGACCTTTACAAGTATAAGGATAGCATGGCTAGGCTAGACTATATCTACAGAGTGATTCTAAAATCTGCTTTGTCCTTCAAGCCTTGAATAACAAATAGACTGAAACAAATCCTGATGTTGTGATTATCCGTGTCCACAGAGCGAAGGTACTGTTGGATCCGTTTTCCTGTCATTAAACTTAAAAAAAAAAGGGGAGAAAACGAGTATTGTCCTTGTGAGAGTTCAACAGTAGTTTTAAAGAGGTTGCATCGTGATGTTTCAAAGGCAGGGAAATTTGTGTGAAATGAGGGGCAGCATTTTCCAAGAATCAACCCTAAAGGAGTGATTTAAAAGCAAAAGCAAATTGGCTCGAGACTAGAGCCCTGAGGAACTCCACAGGGGAGAGGGAGGCGTTTTGGAGGAAAGTGAATCACCAAGGCTCACAGATAAACTTCTATCAGACATGTAAGATGAGCACCGTTCCAGAGCCATGTCTTTAATGAAACATTACGCTTCAGGCAAGAGATGAGGATATTATGGTCTGCTGTGATGATTTCAGCTGCGAGAATTAAAAAAAGAACAAAGACAGACCTACACAGACGTCCCTAAATACCAGAAAATTGTCACAAAACTTTAAAATGAGTTCACTGCCAAAACAAGACAAGTACAGTGGTACCTCAATTTACGAAATTAATTCATTCCAAAAGTGGTTTCGTAACATGATTTCTTCGTAAGTCGCATTTTATATGTTAAAGGCCTGATTCATTCCAAGGCCCCAAATACTACCCCCCTAAACCCTTAAAAATGATAAAAAGTATACACATTTAGTATGAAATATGTGTTAAAAGTAAAAGAAAATGATTTATTAAACCATAAAAATGAACAAGGCATGCAAATTATTTACATACCATTGTGGTTATTTTAATTTTCGTCATTGCTTTTTAATCTAACACAACATTGGTTGAGTTAGATTATTGTGATCACTGTGTGTGTGTGTGTGTGTGTGTGTGTGTGTGTCCACAGAGACATATCATGCTATAACTCACTGAACACTTCAGATATCATCATAAAATTACATTAACATATACATATAGCTAATGCACATCAGATGCAATGGTTCATTTGAGTAAAGGTCAAAGGTCAAGATTCACAATTAACTAAAAGTTCAAAGTCACATTATTGGTTATAACTCAAGAACAGAGGGTCACAGAAGTTTCAGATTGGTACCAAACGATGCAGAATGAATATTTATACAATTCTCATGCTTGGTGTTATCACCTACGACCAATAGTTTTTGAGACCTCTGGGGGTCAAAGGTGACATGTTGCAAAATTCACTTCTGTATCACTGTTCGTTTACATGATGGTTTTTATTTTCAGAATTATATATATATATATGTGTGTGTGTGTGTGTGTGTGTTTTATTGGGTCATGGTGATTAGTGAAAGGACATACTTTTTTGTTTCATTTTGCGCCTTGAATTGTCCTGTACATGAAATGTGCTCTACAAATAAATTTGCCTTGCCTTTTATTATTATATTTCAAAATGTTGGTTCTATTTTGTTCTTTTCTGTAAACATTTTACTTAATTTTTGGTTTTCTTCATTTTTTCACTGAATCTTTGTTTAATGTTGTTCCTTTTTTATTGTGACTAAATTATTAATCATTCCAGTGTGAATACGGCACTAGTACAATCAATGATAATTTTAACAATATTTTGACTCAATTACAACTGACATTTTAATTACAAATACATTAAACATTTAGTAACAGGCAGAATATTTGTAAAATAACACTTACTTCTATTCACATATTTCAGCAGCTTCATATTTGTTCAGGTATTTATTACCATGTTTTGTGTGTGATTCTTTTCCTTTTTTATTTTACTTATTTTTTTGTTTGATTTTATTCATTTTTTATTTTACTTAAGTTTTAGTTTTTTGTTAATTTGTTCATTATTTTGCTAAACACCTACACACATTCCACTATGCATTAACTATTTGTTACCCATGTGTAAATGGTTTGTTAATGATGTATTCACCATTTGTTTCCTATTTGTTAATGTTTATTAATGTATTACTGACACACGATTTATCATAAAGCATTTGGTCACACAACTACAAATGATTTGTTCATAGAAAAGAAGAACAAACGCTTTGTTTATGATACATTGTGTACAAATAAACATTAACAAACAGGTAATTAATTAATACATAATGAACAAACATGAACAAATAGATAATAAATAGTTAATACAGAGTGAATTGTGTGTAGTGTGTGTGGTGAAGTGTTACCAAATTTTTTGGTTTGATTTTGGTACCTTTTTTTATTCTTATTATTTTACAATTCTTTTTGGGTTTGTTCCTTTTTTGTTTGTTTTTTGTTCCTTTTTCCTTTTTTGCAATTTTTTTTCATTATTTTGCTATATTTTTTGGTTTGATATTGTTCCTTTTTATTTATTCAACTTTTTTATTGTACAAAATTATTTGATTTTTTTCATTTTTTCATTAGTTACTTTAAACATTTTTTTTTTTTTACATTTTTTGGGTTTTGTTGCCTTTTTGTTAATTTAACTCATTTTATTTTTTGTAATTTCTTTTCATTATTTTTGCTTTTTTTGGTTTAATTTTGTTTGTTTATTTTTTTTTATTGAACCAAATTTTTTAGGTTTGTTCCGTTTTTGTTTTTACTCTACTTAATTTTTTGTTTGATTTTCTTCCTTTTAATATATATTATATTATTTTATATTATAATATTTTTGAAAAAACGGTTTTTTTTTGTTAGTTTTTTACTTAATTTTTAAAGTAACAGGCAGAATATTAGTAAAATTACACTTTTTTCAGATATTTCAGCTGCTTCATATTTTTTCAGGTTTTTGTAAAATGATGGTTTGTTAATATAAAGATTTTCATGAAATTGTCCTTTTTTTACATTAAAATCTGCAGTTGTTATTATTTATAGATAATTATGATCATATTTTACTGTTCTGACCCAATGTAGATCTAATTATTCTGAATTCAAATCACTTTTACTCCATTAATATCTTCATTGTTATTCATCCTACGGGCCAGACTGAACCCTTTGGCGAACTGGATTTGGCCCTCGGGCCTTATGTTTGACACCTGTGGTTTGAAGTGACTGTCCGTGTGTTTTTGTGTCATGGTTTAGCTACACATGGGTGAAAAATGTAAAAACAGGGTTTGATTTAGCATATAATCTGCACATGAATATTCCACCCACTCAAATGTCTGAAACCAAAATGCGTGTCACATCTGATCCAGGATCTGATATGATGCACATTTCATGGTTCTGGAGGTTACGCACATAGATCATCTATGAGTGAAGATGTCTCACTCCACAGAAACCTGATTTCACTTTTCTTCAGTTGATTTATAAAGTATCTGCTTCACACATTAAATATGTTCAACCTTCAAAAGTTTAATAAGAGGAAAAGAAATTAAATATTTACAATAGCGAGCTCTGCACATATTTACAACTAACGTGATCAATCTAGTCTCATATTTACAACTAACATGATCAATCTAGTCTCATATTTACAACTAACATGATCAATCTAGTCTCATATTTACAATTAACATGATCAATCTAGTCTCATATTTACAACATGATCAATCTAGTCACATATTTACAACTAACATGATCAATCTAGTCTCATATTTACAATTAACATGATCAATCTAGTCTCATATTTACAACATGATCAATCTAGTCACATATTTACAACTAACATGATCAATCTAGTCTCATATTTACAACTAACATGATCAGTCTAGTCTCATATTTACAACTAACATGATCAATCTAGACACATATTTGCAACTAACATGATCAATCTAGTCTCATATTTACAACATGATCAATCTAGTCTCATATTTACAACTAACATGATCAGTCTAGTCTCATATTTACAACTAACATGATCAATCTAGTCTCATATTTACAACATGATCAATCTAGTCTCATATTTACAACTAACATGATCAATCTAGTCTCATATTTACAACTAATCTATTTATATCTCAGTGTGTTTAAACTGCAGCAGTAGTTGTACAGTTCTAATCCTGCTCCACTCACTCATTACTCTTCACACATTCATCCAGTGTTTAGAGGAGCTGGACTCCTGGGGGGTGTCTGACATGGCCGCCATTTGATGCCCCCTGGTGCATTGGGGGGGTCGCTGCTTATATTTGTCAAGGTCAATTAATGAATGCAGGGGTAAGGCTGGCAGGACCCCCCCCCCCCCCCCACCACCACCACCCAAAATGCCCCTGGGGCTCATAAATTATCCAGAAAATACATTCAAAGACAAGATTTGATCTCCTCCAATTAAGATAATTTAGCACCCCCCCCCAAAAAAAAAACATTTAAAAAATATGAAATAAAATAAAAATGCCTACATAGAATTCAGTCAGGTGTGGGCTACATCACCCCCCCTCACCCCCCCACACACACACAAACTCACACACTCCCCCACACCCTCCCTCCTCCCACAGCATCCTTCCTCCGGCACAGAAAATCACACACACACACACACACACACACACACACACACACACACACACACACACACACACACACACACACACACACACAGATGATGTGATGTCCTGCACGCGCTCCTTCTCTGCTGCTTATTTGTATTAAATGTGCACTTTTTCCCTCAGTGGTGGTGAGGGGGGTTGGGGGGGGGGGCACCTTGATGCGTAAAAACAAAAGACAGAAAGGTTTTAAGGCTCCTTCAGTAGCTCAGCTGTGCGCGCGCCCTCCAACACCTCCACCACCACCACCACCACCCCGCCCCACTCGCCCCCACCCCCCACCCCCCTGCACCGTTAAGGCAATGGAGAGGGAGAAAAGCGTCTGCGGAGAAGGAGGCTCCACAGCGCTCTGAGGCAGGGCAGGTTGTAACGCGCAGGCCGGTGTGCGCAGTTTGTGTGTGCGGCTGCGGAGGGAAGATGCGTGTGCTTGTTGCTCGCCGGACGGAGAGAGGCGGCGAAGAGAGAATGAGTTTCCAGCGCAGCTAACAATCAACTCCGTGCGCTTTTAATTTCCTGTGAAAATCCACCAACTTTTACGCATTTTATTTTTTTTGCCCCCGCTAATTAACTTAACCTGCGATGACGTTTTGCGCTTTTACGCACGAAAGCGTTTATTAATATATTTCTTTATTTATTATATTGGTTGTTTTATTTCTTTAGTCTTTTGGAACGTTTTTTTTCATGTGTGTGTGTGAGTGTGTGTGTGTGTTTGTGTTTATTTAATTGTTTAACCGTGGAGTTGGGTGTGCGCAGAGGCAGTTTGTCCTATGCGTCTCCAGTGTCTGACTCAGCAGCAGCAGCAGCAGCAGCGGCGGCAGCAGCAGCACAGCTCACCTGGACCGGAGCGCACCGAGCCGAGCTCCCTCATGTTCCAAGCAGAGCAGCGCTCCGACGTGGGGGGACGGCTGCACTGAGGCCCGGTACTGGTGCTGGTGCGGTGCTGGTGCGGTAACGGCGCGGCGCGGTGCGGTGCGGTGCGGTCAGTTCAAACAGGGGAAGACGCGCAGTTGTGGATCATACACCATCTCCGGCTGAACCAGGAGACAATCAGCAGCAGGGAAAAAGCTCAAACCCTCAAACCTCCTCCTCTTCAGCTTCTTCCCAACGTGAAGGATTGAGAGAGAGAGAGAGAGAGAGAGAGAGAGAGAGAAAGAGAGAGAGAGGAGAAGGAGAGAGGGAGAGAGATTTGCCAGCTCTCCTTTCCTTACATTGCACTTGACTTGTTGAAGAAAATAAAAGGAAGAAATTACAAGAAGAAAGAGTGTGGGGAGAGAAGAAGAAAAAGCATAATATTGGATATTGAACGGAGCGGGGCATGTGGATATTGGCTCTTATCTTTTCCCAGTGCATCTTGAATGGTAAGTGATGCATTTAAACTTAATAATAATACTGTTAATATTGATAATAAATAATAATGATCCCAGAGGAAGAAGTGCATTTAATGTCAAGAAAAGCTGCTTTTATTTTTCATTTAAAAAAAGAACAAATGAACGGAGGAACAGGCTGTTGCTATGTCCTGACACAAGCACTGGGGATATTTTTTTTTTTTGGAGGTGAGGGGGGGGCAGATGGGGGTGGGGGGTGTAGGGTTATAGTTACATTAACATTAACCTTCATAGAGCTCCAATAATAAGAGGGTTTGATGACTTGTTGTGCATTTTAAATCCAGACATTGTGTTTTTATCAAAGGCAGAGGTTTTTTTTTTGACCAGAGACAGAGAATGAATGTCGGCTGAGTGATATCTGCAGCCTCTACTGCATGAAGAACAAAACAATTCTTTCATCTGATTTCTATTTTATTTTTCTACCATGAAATTCTTGGAAATTTTAGGCCTCGGAACAAACGTGTTAATGGCTGAGTTTGATTGTTAGTAGGTCAAACAGTCATTAAGGCTTGTTTATTTTGTCACTGCACTGGGCCTCAGTCTGGATGCATTTTCCAACATCATTTTCTTTTTTTTTTTTTAGGCTTAATATGCATCTTAACATTTTTTTCCAGCCAGATTTCAATGCATTTTGTTTAGAAAAAATATATCTTTTTCCCTACAAATGTGTTTTGTTGAAGCACATTTGCATGTTACCCTGGTGTAAAGCAGCATTTTGTTGTTCGTATCAAATGTGAAATCTGCTTGTGAATTTGGATTAAAATATCCTAATTATTCACTTTAAGAAACTGAAATTATTTATTTCTATGGTATTAAAGTTAATTTTAAATTCAGAAAAATCATCTTTAATCAAGATGCAGTGTGTCACATTTACCTCCTACAGCAGAATATACCTTAACTTTTAGTTATTTTTGTTCCGTTTTTAGTATTAAATAAAATCAATTGCACATGAGCTTCCCTCCGTGTTGCACGGCCGGCGTCGGATCTATCGAGTATCTTCTAGAAAAAGGATTAAATAGGTTGGCTGTGCTTTTTTATGGCATTACACCCGCCATATTAGAAGCACAGACATGGAGTCATTTTGGATTGGGGGGAAAAAAAAAATAGACAAGCCCTTATCACCCTTAAACAAGTGCACATCTGTGAAAATGCACCAGTGAATTCCTGAAAAGATAAGATTTGTGGTTTTGTCTTTTTTTTTTTTTTTTATTTTTAGTTTTTTTTTTGTTTCATTTGGACTGAGCTTGGTTTTTACAGCGAATATAAGAAGGGTGTGTGAGGAAGAGAGGGGGTGGGGGGGGGGCAACAGGGAGGACAAGGCAAGGGGCTGTGGGGTAGAAGAGGGCGGGATGTGCTCACGTTGTGGGGGGGA
The DNA here is from genome assembly GCA_020466265.1 of Siphamia tubifer. Lineage (NCBI taxonomy): Eukaryota > Metazoa > Chordata > Actinopteri > Kurtiformes > Apogonidae > Siphamia > Siphamia tubifer. Next base: position 45,500,837 of record CM035796.1, read on the forward strand.
AGAAATCGGCTCCCAAAAAAAAAAAATAAAAAAAAAAAAAATTGGGGCATGTAGAATGTAATTTTTTTGAAAGACGCACCAAGAGAGAAAAGGGTTAAATAAAAATAAAGAGATTGTAAAGTGAAAGTAGAGGCTGATGCGTCAAAGAAAAAGATGACAGGAAAACCATTTTGTGTCCACGCTGAAGCTTGAATGAAGGCGGTTGTTTTCCAGGAGAGAACGGGGCTAAAATCGTTTTTTTTCTCTGTACGTGAGGCGTGACATTTCCTGAGCCCACACTCATGTCCATTCCAGACCCGTGTCACCGTTTGTTTGGTCTGAAATCTGTATTTGCTGAGCGCGCTCTGTTGCTTTCTTTGCTTGTGAATGGTTCAGTCTCTTTGGTCCAGGCAACAGCGCTGCAAAATGGCTGCTGCTACAGACATGTACATGCAAACTTTGAATGGCAGCAACAGCACTCGTAACTGTGACGGAGGTTTGTGTTTTCGCTGCTGATGCTGCTTACCATGCAGACTCGTTGCATTTTTGACACCGACCATTGTTTTTTTTTTTTTTTTTTTTTTCTACCCATTTCAAGATTAAAATGTGACAGAAATCACAATTTTCTGAGCGCGTTGTGACAGATCTGGCTTTTGGTTTTTGTGTTTGAGTTTGAATAAATGAGGATGTTTGAGCAGAAACAGCTGATTTGAAATGGAATCTTTTTTTGTGTTTTACGAGTAGCCCTGAAAAGATGAGCTTTAATAATAATAGGGTTCCATTTTGCAGCTCTTGTAGACTGAGTGTCTTCCTGAAATCAAGGCTTTTAGGTCCAGTGCTGAGGTTGTCTCTATGGAGACCTGGCTAATGATGCTGCTGCAGTGTGGCCGATGCTGCTGCACTCCCTTCAGGTGACCCTGCAAATGCTTAACCATACATTTGGGCCTTTTTGTCTTTCTCCCCACTCTGCTCTAATAATAGTTTATGAATTCCAGACTTCATCCACTTCGTTCCAGTCAAACGCTCACTCGCTTGTTTTTTGCTCTCATGCATGTGATCGTATCTGATTTTTAACAGAAATGTTTGCATCTGTTGTTTCTAGATTAGAATCTCAATTCATCGACTACAAATACTAAGATTAAAACACAATAAAACATGATCAAATCTAGAAATACTAAGATTAAAACATAATAAAATATGAGAAAATATAGAAATACTAAGATTAAAATAATAAAACACAATAAAATCTAGAAATACTGAGGTTAAAACACAATAAAACATGATAAAATGTATAAATACTAAGATTAAAACAATAAACCATGATAAAATCTAGAAATACTGAGAATAAATCATGAGAAAATCTAGAAATACTAAGGTTAAAACACAATAAACCATGATAAAATGTAGAAATACTAAGAATAAAACATGATAAAATGTAGAAATACTAAGATAAAAACACAATAAAAAATTATCAAATCTAGACATACTAAGATAAAAACAGGAAAATCTAAAAATACTCTGATAAAAACTCAATAAAACATAATAAAATCTAAACTCAGATAAAAACAATAAAATCTAAAAATAAGATGAAAACATAATAAAAACTAAAGGTGTTCAGATGAAAACATAATAAAAACTAAAGGTGTTCAGATGAAAACATAATAAAAACTAAAGGTGTTCAGATGAAAGCAGTAAATTCTCATCTCATCCGTCGGCAGTTGTTGGTCATTTCTCATTAACTTCATTTTCCATTTGTCAGTTTGCACACACATTTGCGAGCTCATCTACAGTAGATCTAAACAATTCAGCGCCACAGAGTGAAATGTGATGTAGAGTTCACTTCACTGCTACTTGAGCTTTGAAAGTGCTCTTGCAAAAGTGTCTATTAAAACCTAAATGGAATAGGAACAACATATTCTAGTTATGAAGAGATAAAATTGGGGAAATGGCATAATGTTGTTTTTGCTCAGCTGTGCCCGGGGGGGAAATCTGACACATGCTCAATTGGACACTAATAAGCTGTGTAAATATACAGCCAAGCTCCTCAATTGGCACTTAGTATCACTCTGTGCATGTGTATTTTTAGCTTTGGGTTCCGGATGACGAGGGGCTGCCGGAGAAAAGGTTCCTCTGCTTATTAAAACATAAACATTTTCACTATGACTTCATCTAGACTTTAAACAGGATTAAATGCTAGAATACAAGTGGACTTTAAGGTTTAAGGCTTGTGTTAGTGTTAGTGTTAATGTTAGGGTAAAGGTTTATTTATATTCTGAAGTGTCCCCTAGCTGCGTTTCCATTACCCTTGGAAATTCAAAAATATAAATATTGCTATAAACACTGGTAATGGAAACACCTGAATTTCGAAAGTATCGGAAAAAAGTTTTCAAGCTTTCATGAGGTAGTTTTTCAGACGTTTCGATATTCTAATATGTGTGAAAAACGCAAAGGAAACACTTTTTACGCAATTATATGTCGCAGGATGTGACGTACATGGTCACATGATGACAGCCGCAACCATAACAACCATTGGCTGCTTATAATTTGTTGTTGTTGTTGTTAAGTGCTGAGTATATTTACACTTAATATTTCGACCTGACATTGTAGGGACCACATGTACAGACCCTTATAACCTTAACCAGCTGGTTTGTTTGACATGTTAGTGTCTTTAAAGAGTTCACCAGGGACTTTTACTGACGATTCATTCACTCTAACACTGGTCAGTCTGAAACTCCGAAGGTGACAGCAGTGAAATGTCGTGGGATGATATTTCACGAGAGTTACGACACTCCTGCCTAGAACAACCGTCAATGGAAACACGTTTAAAGTGCAAATATACTAATATATAAATTAATTTCATTTTTTGGCTTGTTCACTTTTTTAGGATGACACCTAGTGGAGGTTTTATTTATTACACTGCTTCCTAGACTACACTTTTTTACCAAATTAACACTGTTATGTGTAGGCTGGTGATTGGTTGGCTCTGTTTTAAATGCCTCTTCCTGTTTCTGTGACAAGTCATACTCCCTGATGAAGGCCATTTGTGCCGAAACGCGTTGGGGTTTTTCATATGATTTTATAGGTTTTGTTAACCAAGCCGGTTTAATAAAGGCTTTTTATCTTTCACTTTTAAGAGAGTGCCTTGGAATTTTTCTTTGTTTTATGCAAATATACTTTGTTGAAATTTTAGGGATATCGATGTTGTTTTTTAGCGAAAAACTGTAATAGAAACACAGCTACTGTCGCAGAGAAGACCAGTACAGAGGCCTCTGATTGGTCCATTCCCTTCCGTCTTGTTTTGTTTTGTTGAAGACGACTCGTGTGAATATTGTTTCGGTCGAGTGCATGAGGACGTGGAAGAATCTGCGACAACGAAAGGGTGTGATGTGGGGAGTGTGGGTCCAGGTGGGGTATGTCCAAAGGCCTGTGTCCACTTGTGTTTTAGCGCAGACAGGACTAAAAACCTTGTCATCAGGTGCTTTTTGTTACTAAGTTACGTCACGCTCTTCCATGTTATGACTAGCGCACGCCGTGTACTCCCGGCACTAGCATAAATTACAAATATCTGCCATGAATTAACTGTGACACTTTGTCTCAAGAGCATGAAGAGGACTTTAGTGTGAATGTTAGTTAGTGTTCGGTTCTGTCCACACAGTTTTGTACCAGATAGAACAGATATGAATGTTTCATTTAACCCAGACTAGAACGTTTCATTTAACCCAGACTAGAACGTTTCATTTAACCCAGACTAGAACGTTTCATTTAACCCAGATTATAAAGTTTCATTTAACCCAGACTAGAACGTTTCATTTAACCCAGACTAGAACGTTTCATTTAACCCAGACTAGAACATTTAATTTAACCCAGATTAGATTATTTAATTTAACCCATATTAGAACATTTAATTTAACCCAGACTAGAATGTTTCATTTAACCCAGATTAGAACATTTAATTTAACCCAGACTAGAATGTTTCATTTAACCCATATTAGAACATTTAATTTAACCCAGACTCTAATGTTTCATTTAACCCAGGCTAGAACATTTAAATTAACCCAGATTATAACATTTCATCTAATCCAGATTATAAAATTTCTTTTAACCCAGAGTAGATTATTTAATTTAACCCAGATTAGAACATTTAATTTAACCCAGACTAGAATGTTTCATTTAACCCAGGCTAGAACATTTAAATTAACCCAGACTAGAATTTTTCATTTAACTCAATTATAATGTTTCATTTAACCCAGGCTAGAACATTTAAATTAACCCAGATTATAACATTTCATTTAACCCAGATTATAAAATGTATTTTATCCCAGACTAGAACGTTTAATTTACCCCATATTATAAACTCATTTAACCCAGATTAGAACATTTAATTTAACCCAGATTAGATTATTTCATTTAGCCCATATTAGAACATTTCATTTAACCCAGACTAGAACATTTAAATGAACCCAGATTACAACATTTAATTTAACCCAGATTATAAACTTTTATTTAACCCAGACTAGAACCTTTCATTTAACCCAGACTAGAACCTTTCATTTAACCCAGACTAGAACCTTTCATTTAACCCAGACTAGAACCTTTCATTTAACCCAGACTAGAACCTTTCATTTAACCCAGACTAGAACCTTTCATTTAACCCAGACTAGAACCTTTCATTTAACCCAGACTAGAACCTTTCATTTAACCCAGACTAGAACCTTTCGTTTAACCCAGACTAGAACCTTTCATTTAACCCAGACTAGAACCTTTCATTTAACCCAGACTAGAACCTTTCATTTAACCCAGACTAGAACCTTTCGTTTAACCCAGACTAGAACCTTTCATTTAACCCAGACTAGAACCTTTCATTTAACCCAGACTAGAACCTTTCATTTAACCCAGACTAGAACCTTTCATTTAACCCAGACTAGAACCTTTCATTTAACCCAGACTAGAACCTTTCATTTAACCCAGTTGCCAGTGAATCAAACGTCCAGAACAGACGTCAGCTCTAACGCTCACATTTTCATCTGATGTTTCAAACTCATGTTCTTTATTTTCCACATTCAGTCTGATTTAATCAATAAAATGAAAATATAATAACCTATAAATAATGACAACTACATATTTATGTCAATGTTTTAGTGCAAAAAACACATTAAATTATGAAAATACTTTTATAAATTATCCAAACGCAAAAGAAGTAAAATTTGATAAATCAGGTCAATTTTAACAATATTCTGCTTCAGTTTATCATTAGTTCATGTGTTTTATTATGGATCAGTGCAGTTTAGTGAATATTTACTGCATTAAGACAGTAAAAAAAAAATATATTTTATACATTAAATTATGAAAATACTTTTCTAAATTATGAAAATGCGAAAAAAAAGTTTTTTTGGGAATCTAATTGAAAGTGATTGTAATGTTAAATTAAAAATCTGTAATGTCGATACTAAAAGAGCTTCTGAGACTAAAAAACAACACATACTAAGATAAAAAAGAGTAAAATTTCAAAAGACTAAGATTAAAACATAATAAAATCTACAAATACTAAGATAAACCATAATAAAATAAAAAATATTAAGATGAAAACATGATAAAATCAAAAAATATTAAGATAAAAACATAGTAAAGTGTAAAAATATTAAGATAAAAACATAATAATATCTAATAATAAAGGGAAAATCTTAAAATCACTTGTGATCCTGTATAAATCTATAAATGTAGTAAATTCCAAAGACTTTATTTAATTTACTACTGACTGATTGTTCTTTATATGACTTTACACTGGGGGTTAACTTTGAAAAGTTCAATAATAAAACTACAAAACCAGCTGTTATCAATAAGGCTGATTATTACGCTCACACAGAGACACTTTTCCTAAATTCTTATGTGATGAAATTTTATGACCTGTTTTATTTATTTATTATAAACAAATACAAATGATCTTCAAAACAAAATCAAACATGCTGCGTGCTACAGGACAGAGGTTGTTTTTAGTTCAGGACATTCTGTATAATTCTGTCTGTAAATTTACTGTAAAAAAAAAAAAGGTTTGAAAAGGAAGATGTGTTTTTATTATTGGAGTGAAATGTTGGAATGATGCCAATAAAGTTAAAGTTAGTATTTTTTACCTTTAAAAAATGGTTTGTAAAGCTGTTTTTAAAACGTATAAATGCGATGAATTATCTGTTTCTTTGCTTTTCTGGAGGTTGGTAGAAAAAACAGTGACAGCTTTTATAAACACTCATTATTTAACACAGTCATTCAGGTAGTTAATTATTTATTTACTTTTTCTTACTTCTGCCAAGGAGGTATTACATTTATTACATCTGTCTGTCTGTCTGTCTGTCTGTCTGTCTGTCTGTCTGTCGGTCTGTCTGTCGGTCTATCTGTCTGTCAGTCTGTCTGTTGGTCTGTCTGTCGGTCTGTCGGTCTGTCTGTTGATCTGTCTGTTGGTCTGTCTGTCTGTCGGTCTGTCTGTCTGTCTGTCGGTCTGTCTGTTGGTCTGTCGGTCTGTCTGTCTGTCTGTCTGTCTGTCTGTTGGTCTGTCTGTCGGTCTGTCTGTCTGTTGGTCTGTCTGTTGGTCTGTCTGTCTGTCTGTTGGTCTGTCTGTCTGTCGGTCTGTCTGTCTGTCTGTCGGTCTGTCTGTTGGTCTGTCTGTTGGTCTGTCGGTCTGTCTGTCTGTCTGTCTGTCTGTCTGTCTGTCGGTCTGTCTGTCGGTCTATCTGTCTGTCAGTCTGTCTGTTGGTCTGTCTGTCGGTCTGTCGGTCTGTCTGTTGGTCTGTCTGTTGGTCTGTCTGTCTGTCTGTTGGTCTGTCTGTCTGTCGGTCTGTCTGTCTGTCTGTCGGTCTGTCTGTCGGTCTGTCTGTTGGTCTGTCGGTCTGTCTGTCTGTCTGTCTGTCTGTTGGTCTGTCTGTCGGTCTGTCTGTCTGTTGGTCTGTCTGTTGGTCTGTCTGTCTGTCTGTTGGTCTGTCTGTCTGTCGGTCTGTCTGTCTGTCTGTCGGTCTGTCTGTTGGTCTGTCTGTTGGTCTGTCGGTCTGTCTGTCTGTCTGTCTGTCTGTCTGTCTGTCTGTCTGTCAGCAACATTACTCAAAACGTTATGGACAGAGTTTGATAACATTTTCAGGGTGTGTGTTGTTAGTGTCACAAGTAACAAATGAACACATTTTGTTGGTGATCCAGAAGAGATCCTGAATTCTGGATCACTTTTCAAATTTTACATTGCTGTAAATGGAGAATACATTTGAAAGTGATCCAGAATCCAGGATCTCTTCTGGATCACCAACAAAATGTGTTCATTTGTTACTTGTGACACTAACGACACATCCTGAAAATGTTATCAAAATCCCTTCAGGACTTTTTCCGTAACCCTGCTGAAAGACAGACAGACAGACAGACAGACAGGCAGGCAGACAGACAGGCAGACAGACAGACAGACAGACAGAACGTGGTCACTTCATGAATTCTATGAAATCAGTGATCTTGTCAAATCATTATCATGTTCACAACTGCAAACCTCTGCAGTCACAACGTAAAAATTCAACATGGCGTCAGACCAGCTGTAGTGAGTCCATTCAGTTGAAACGTGGTCTGTTTTATCCTTGTGTTCGTCTCCTTGTTTCCTCCAAATTTCAGAACGATCAGTCAAGAATTAGCAACGCTAAAAAACAGAGGAAATGTGTACGCACACACAAATTCAATATGGCGTCAGACCAGAAGTCATGAGTCGATTCAGTTGAAACTTGGTCTGTTTTATCCTCATAAGGGTCTTCTTCTATATTCCAAATTTCATAATGATTCGTCAAATATTGGCGACGCTAGAGTGAGAACAGAGGGAATGTTCTCGCTCCAAATGTTGCGGTTACAGCGGTTAACGTTGCTTCACAGCAAGAAGACCTGGGTTCGATTCCCAGACTGTGTGGAGGTTACATGGTTCTGTCCCTGTGTCTGGATGGTTTCCTCTGGGTGCTCAGGTTTCCCTGTCACCCAAAAACATGTTTGTTATGTTAAAATCCTCAAGCAGGTGACTGACCATGAGCCTGGCTCCACTGCAGATGGGCACCCATGGGTGACCACTGCTCCTTAATGCAGAGGATACATGTAGTCTTACCTTACCTTACCTTACCTTACCTTACCTTACCTTACCTTACCTTACCTTACCTTATGTTACCTTACCTTACCTTACCTTATGTTACCTTACCTTACCTTACCTTACCTTACCTTATGTTACCTTACCTTACCTTACCTTACCTTACCTTACTGGGGGGGGGGTCTCAGAGTGATTTACTTGTTTTTGTTTCTTTTTTGTGTGGGAAATGTCAATGTTGTGTATAGTGTTTGATGTTACGGCTGAATGAAAAACTGCTACGACTAAAAAAGAGAAGTTGAATTTCTAAGTAAAATCAGGTCAATGTTAACATTATTGTGCCTCAGTTTATCATTAGTCCATGTGTTTTATTATGGATCACTTTTACAAAGACACTAAACTCTATAACAGAAGCAGAAAATGGTTCCAATTGTGTCTAATTTTCATTTGTCATTTCAGTTTGTTCACATTTGTTCAGGTTTTTCATATTTTATTGTTTCAGAATAGTTTGTAAATGTCAATATTTTCATCATTTAATGTTAGTTTTTCCACTAAAACAAAGACAAAAAATTTAAGTTGTTTTATAGCATTTATAGCCAGAGAAAAAAACCTTTTTTTATTTTTAGGTTATTATGCTCTTCATCCCAGGGGCCACTTTGGAACATTTGGTGGACCGCATTTGGTCCCCTGGCGCATGTTTGAAACCCCTGATTTAAAGTATAAATAATGACAACTCCAAATTTTTGTTTTAGTGCAAAAACCCCATTAAGTTAAGAAAATATTTAGTTTTATAAAGTATCCAAATGCAAAATATGCGAATAACCTAAAAAAATACAAATTATTTTTTGTGTATTTTTACTGCATTTTAGTGTATTTTTAAGACATTTTACCCTATTTTTAGCAGAGTTTGGTATATATTCACTCCATTTTAGTGCAGGGTCTCAAACACATGTTCTTTATTTTCCACATTCAGCCTGAATTGATCTCCAATGGGTCGGACCAATACAATGAAAACATAATCACCTATAAATAATGACAACTACACATTTTTGTCATTGTTTTACTGAAAAAAATACATTAAATTATGAAAATACTCTTATAAATTATTCAAATCCAAAAAAAGTTAAATTTCATAAGTAAAATCAGGTCAATTTTAACAATATTGTGCCTCAGTTTATCAATAGTCCATGTGTTTGATTATGGATCAGTTCTACAAAGACTCTGAACTGAAGCAGAAAATGGTTCAACTTGTGTCTCATTTTCTTTAGTCATTTCAGGTCGTTCACATTTTATTGGTACAGGATAGTTTTTAAATATCAATATTTTCATCATTTAATATAATTTTTTGCAGTTAAATAATGACAAAAATGTGAAGTTGTCGTCATTTATCCCATGGGCCGTGTTGGAACCATTGGCGGGCCACATTTGGCCCCTGGGCCTCATGTTTGAGACCCCTGATTTCACACATTTAAAACCCAGATTTGACTTAAATACATCATCTTATCATCTAACATTTTATTATTGTAAAATTATTAAAGATGCAAATAACAGTTAGATTATGTGAAAATGTTAGTTTTAAATCTGCTGGTTTTACATTTCATGGTAACAATGATGATTTTGTTGTTGTTTCATCATATATTTTTGTGTATTTTGTGGAAAATGCGAGTACAAAAAACCCCAAAATGAATAAACATGAGACAGAACAATCAATCATGATTAATGGAAATGTAATTAAAAAAGCCTGTGATGAATCTGATGAAACGTTTCAATGGAACAGTTGTTTAAAGTTGTTTTATTACAATTGTTGAAGGTGTTAAATAAACGTTCATCAATTTATGAAATTAATTCCTTCCATGACTGATTTCGTAACGGGATTTTTTTTCATGACTAGATTCACATTTTACATGTCAAAGGCCTGATTGGTTCCAAGGCCCAAAATACTGCGCCCTAAACCAGGGGTGTCAAACATGCGGTCTGGGGGCCAAATCCGGCCCTGAAAGGATCCAGTCTGGTCCCTGAGATAAATTTGTGAAATACAAAACTTCCACATACAGATCAAAATGGGTCAGATCAGTAAAATACTTCTAATAATACTAATAATCTATAAATACTGTCATAATAATCTATAAATACTGTCATAATAATCTATAAATACTATTATAATAATCTATAAATACTATTATAATAATCTATAAATACTGTCATAATAATCTATAAATACAATCATAATAATCTATAAATACAATCATAATAATCTATAAATACTATCATAATAATCTATAAATACTGTCATAATAATCTATAAATACTATTATAATAATCTATAAATACTATTATAATAATCTATAAATACTGTCATAATAATCTATAAATACAATCATAATAATATATAAATACTATCATAATAATCTATAAATACTGTCATAATAATCTATAAATACTCACAAATCCACCTTTTGTTCTTAATTTAAACATCTTTATTTTATTTTACTGTATTTACAATAAAACTACCATTTCACAAAAACATGACTAACCTGAACAAATATGAACATTTTGAAATGTCCAAAGTATAAGTTTAACAACGTTCGGTCTGTTATTAAATGTTTGTAAATCCACTAATAAATAATCTGTACCTTATAATTGATAATTTATTATCATTATAATGATTGTAAATGATAAAGTGAAACATGATCTTGTTATAATTACATTTAGTTTTAGGATACGTTGGTAGATGTGAACATTTTCATCACATAATTTCACTTTTTATTTTGCTCTGAAATGTAGAAGAACAGTAGAAGTTGACATTTATATATTATTATTTTAGTGGTACGGCCTAATGCAGATCAAATATGGTTTAATGTTCTGCCTTAAACCTTTAAAAAGGATCAAAGTATCCACATGTTATATGAAATATGTGTTAAAAGTAAAAGAAAATAATTTATTAAACCATTAAAATGAACAACACATGCAAACAATTTACATACTGTTGTGGACTTTATAATCTGATTAAACATTATTGTGATTGGCTGTTGGACAGTCTTTAAAAGAGACAGGCTGTGATTGGCTGTTGGACAGTCTTTAAAAGAGACAGGCTGTGATTGGCTGTTGGACAGTCTTTAAAACAGACAGGCTGTGATTGGCTGTTGGTCGTTTGCTGCACATTAACATTCAGTTCGTTTCTGTTTCATCCTGAAACATGTGACCTGGTCAAACATTTGGGTCAAATGTTTAATGAAAGTGTATCTTCAGACCCAGCGTGCGTTGGTTTCAGTCTGTGTTTCAGTTCTTCCCCACAGCTGATTATGTTAATTACTGTTTGATCAGATGATTAAATTATGATTCCATTAATCCTGCCCGCTAAACGCTCTGAATATGTTGGTGTGTATTTTACCGCCTGCTGGTGTTTGCAGAGCTTCCTGTCAGAAAAAGGCATGTAGAGGAAAAAGGTGTGTAGAGGAAAAAGAGGAAAAAGGTGTGTAGAGGAAAAAGGCATGTGGAGGAAAAAGGTGTGTAGAGGAAAAAGGCATGTAGAGGAAAAAGGTGTGTAGAGGAAAAAGGCATGTAGAGGAAAAAGGTGTGTAGAGGAAAAAGGTGTGTAGAGGAAAAAGAGGAAAAAGGTGTGTAGAGGAAAAAGGCATGTAGAGGAAAAAGAGGAAAAAGGCATGTAGAGGAAAAAGAGGAAAAAGGTGTGTAGAGGAAAAAGGCACATGGAGGAAAAAGGGAGAAAAGACAGGTAGTGGAAAAGGCATGTATAGAAAAAAGGTGTCTAAAGGAAAAGACATGTATTAAAAAAGGCATGTATAGAGGACAAAGGCATGTAGAGGAAAAAGGTGTATAAAGCGAAAAAGCGTGTAGAGGAAAAAGGCATGTAGAGGAAAAGAAGTAAAAAAGGTATGTATAGAAAAAAAGGGGAAAGGTGTAGAGAAAAGGCATGTATAGGAAAAAGGCACATATAGAAGAAAGGCATGTATTGGACAAAAATGTGCATAGAGGAAAAAGGATAGAATTAATGAGTGCAGAGAAAATGGGGGAAAAGGCACATATAGAAAAAATTATGCATAGAGGAAAAAAGGCACATGGAGGAAAAAGGGAGAAAAGACAGGTAGTGGAAAAAGGCATGTATAGAAAAAAGTTGTTCAGAGGAAAAAAGCACATATAGAAAAAGGTGTGCAGAGGAAAAAAGGGGAAAAGGCACATAGAGTAAAAAGGCACATGTAGAAAAAAGGCATGTAGAGGAAGGCAGGACAGACGCTGTTGATGTAGTGTTGTGTTAATGATAGAAAACATGATGATTAATAAAGGCGGCTGGTGTTTGTGCAGATGGAGTGCAGCTCTAATGCACACAGCTGCCATTTTCTCACTCTCTTCTTCCATCAGGGTGATTTATAATAGCCTTGTAAGCTAGCTCTAAATGATGACGGCCTCTTATTGTCACCGCTACTTTTGTCTTATTATTAGTCCTGTCACATGATCACAATTTAGAATCGCATTCATCTCAGGGTTGATTTGGATTCACGTCCATTAACCATTAAAACACTTTATGTAGCTCGACTATGGGTTTTTTTTACTCAAAATGTCCACAAAATACAGAACATCCTACAATTCACAAAAAATAAGTGAACAGAAATTTTTTTTAAAAATCCCCAAACTCCTAAAATGCAAAAAAAAATTTGATAAAATGTCCAAAATATGTGAAAAAATATTAATATCTATGTAATGAAAATGTTTATTCAACCTTCAAAACATCTTCTAAATAACAGAAAAAAGGCAAACAAGGCAAAAATAAGAATATATATCTAATTTACATTACAAATTTACACAATTTTATTAAAACAAATAATTCATTGAATTGTGTTAAATGTTTTTAACCAGATTAACCACAGGGTTCATTTGGACTAATTGAGATTAACCATCATTAAAACACTGTTGTGTCTTTTGTTTTTTTTTTTTTGACTAAAATTTTTGACAAAATACAGTATAATACAATCAGAAACAGAAGAAAAATGTGGAGAAAAAATGTATAAAACATGTTAGAATTCATGAAAAATAAATGAACATATATATATATATATATATATATATATATATATATATTTCTATAATTTTTTCAGAATTCTATAATTCTGAAAAAATAAATTAACAGAAAAAACTGACAAAAACTCTTAAAAAACAGAAAAAACTAAAAGTTTGTGATAAAATGTCCCAAATATGTGCAAAAATATGAATATTTATGTAATGAAAATGTTTCAACTAAACAACTGTTCTATTGAATTGAGTTAAATGTTTAATCATATTATTATACACTATTAGAATTATTATTTATAATAATATTAATAATACATATTATTATTATTATTATTATTATTGTTAATAATAATAATAATAATAATAATAATTATAATAATAATAATAATAATAATAATAATATAATTATTATTATTATCATTATTATTATTATTAATAATAATTATAATAATATAATTATTATTATTATCATTAATATTATTATTAATAATAATAATAATAATAATAATAATAATAATAATAATAATAATAATAATAATGTCTTAATTGTAACTGCTGTGGTTATTACATGTTTGCATGTTTAGTGCGTGCAGCATCTCTAGTGTATATTTTCAGTTTGGTGTGTTTCTTCATTAACACACATACCCCCCCCCCCCCAGGCTTAATAAGCTGCTCTCTGTGTGTTTGCAGCAGAAATAAGGGAGGACTCTGCTCTCCTGCAGCGGTGTTACTGAAGATGAAATGCTCTCGCCTTGGAGGCAAATGGGGGGGGGGGTCAGGGATGAGCGCTGGGGAGGGGGTTGATATTTTTCTGAGGCACCAGAGGCTGTGAGTGGAACGGCAGCAGTGTCTAGTCATCTGACCCACAATCCCATTTAACCCCAGGACTTTGATTTGCCCTCCACTGTCACTAACTGCCCCCGCTGTCACTGCTTCTACTGTTACTGCCCTGAATACAGTGACTAAAGTGAGGATTTTTTTCATCGATTAATCAAGTAATCGGATTAATTCCACTTTTTTTTAAACCCTTTAACTTCTGATGCATCATTGGTGAGTGTTTTATATGTATGAGTTATTAAAAATATTCATAATTCTGAACAAACAATGGAACAAAACAAAGCAGTGACTACAGGATTAAACTAGACCGGTTAAAGGGTTAAACTAGACCAGTTAAAGGGTTAAATTAGACCAGTTAAAGGGTTAATCTAGACCAGTTAAAGGGTTAAATTAGACCAGTTAAAGGGTTAAATTAGACCAGTTAAAGGGTTAAATTAGACCAGTTAAAGGGTTAGACTAGACCAGTTAAAGGGTTAAATTAGACCAGTTAAAGGGTTAATCTAGACCAGTTAAAGGGTTAAATTAGACCAGTTAAAGGGTTAAATTAGACCAGTTAAAGGGTTAAATTAGACCAGTTAAAGGGTTAGACTAGACCAGTTAAAGGGTTAGACTAGACCAGTTAAAGGGTTAATCTAGACCAGTTAAAGGGTTAAATTAGACCAGTTAAAGGGTTAAATTAGACCAGTTAAAGGGTTAATCTAGACCAGTTAAAGGGTTAAATTAGACCAGTTAAAGGGTTAAATTAGACCAGTTAAAGGGTTAGACTAGACCAGTTAAAGGGTTAAATTAGACCAGTTAAAGGGTTAATCTAGACCAGTTAAAGGGTTAAATTAGACCAGTTAAAGGGTTAAATTAGACCAGTTAAAGGGTTAAATTAGACCAGTTAAAGGGTTAGACTAGACCAGTTAAAGGGTTAGACTAGACCAGTTAAAGGGTTAATCTAGACCAGTTAAAGGGTTAAATTAGACCAGTTAAAGGGTTAAATTAGACCAGTTAAAGGGTTAATCTAGACCAGTTAAAGGGTTAAATTAGACCAGTTAAAGGGTTAAATTAGACCAGTTAAAGGGTTAAATTAGACCAGTTAAAGGGTTAGACTAGACCAGTTAAAGGGTTAGACTAGACCAGTTAAAGGGTTAATCTAGACCAGTTAAAGGGTTAAATTAGACCAGTTAAAGGGTTAAATTAGACCAGTTAAAGGGTTAAATTAGACCAGTTAAAGGGTTAGACTAGACCAGTTAAAGGGTTAGACTAGACCAGTTAAAGGGTTAATCTAGACCAGTTAAAGGGTTAAATTAGATCAATCAATAAACGGGGACGAGAGAAAAATGAGGTGTTTTCAGTTCTGTTCGTACATCTGCACGCGGCCGGATGTGTGAAGCAGTTGTAGCCTAATAATTACACTGCTTTGGTACATTTGATAAAAATAATTATAACACTGGGGCTACATGCTAACAGATTCTAATACTGACCAGTTAGCAAAGCATAGTTAAGCTCTGAGTCTGTTTTGATGATGTGCTGTTGAAGTGTGGATGTGTTCAGTTCAGGTGTTGTAGTAAATAAGGGAGTGCTAGGCTAATGCTAATGCTATTTAGCCGTGCGCACCCTGTTGTCTGCCTTAAACAGCGCAAAATGATCCCAAACTTCTACTATTAAATAACTAACTCTATTTTAAACAGAACAGAAACAGTCCAGACCAGATGGACCTGGTCTGTAGTGTGTTTGACAGTTTGAAAATGGTCACTAGTAATTTACTTTATAGGATTATGATCAGCAGCCGATCGATCGGTACAACACTTCCAACATTTATATAATCAATATCTATACTTTTTAGCAGTTTCTATGACAACCTGTTCTTGAATTAGAGCCAATAATGTGATTTTGCTTTCTGCTAAATTTGACCATGACCTTTGACCTTTTGGAATTGTGATAATTTCGTTATATGTATATATTTGTCAGTGTGTGTAATATTATGATAATATATCCAGTATTGATTAGGTTATAGCATGATATGTCTATGTTTGACACAAACAGTGTTACACAAGTTAATTTGGCCACATGTCACCTTTGACCTCCAGAGATCTGAAAAACTATTGGTCATATGTGATAACATCAATTATGAGTATTGTATAAATCTTCATTCCACATCATTTGGTACCACTCTGACAGTTGTGTGACCCTCTGTTCTTGAGTTATAACTAATAATGTGATTTTGACCTTTTAGTAAATTGTGACCTTGACCTTTGACCTTTACTCAAATGGATCATTGCATTTGATGCACATTAGCTATATGTATATATGCCCACACACACACATACAGAGACTCATACATGCAGAGACCTTTGGTGGGGCAGGGCCTCAATTTTTATTTTTAAAAAAGGGCACGTAAATCTACATTTTCAAACAAGTGAACTTTATTTAAAACTAAATTTAAATAACAACTCAATAATGTGTGTGTGTGTGTGTGATATTCCTCTTTTGTTGCTCCATATTGTTTTTCAAAGCAGCAGTTTTCTTCTTACCGTGTTGTTAAAAATATCTACATACACACTTTCGAAAGGTTCACTGAACATGTGACTCATGAATTATGGCCACAAGGTATTTGCTCGGTCTGGGATGATACGCTTTTATGCCGATTCCATTCTTTGACGATTTTTTAGGTGCCGGTTCGATTTAAATTGCGATTTTTCGATATTCCAGATTTTTCAGATTTTCCTCTTGCCCTTTTAACACCAGAGCAGGTGTAGTAGTATAGCAGTAATATATTTGAACCAAACTTTGGGAAGTAAACTGATCCATTTATCTGCACACAACACAAACAGGAGCCTTTAAATGAACAGACTTCATAATAAAGTGTGTTTTAAAGTGTCCATGTCCAGCTCTGCTCTTCCTTCTGTTACAAACACCACACACTTTAACTGTTGTTGATTGTTTAACTATATTTATTCAGGAACAACTCATTTTCTATACGTTTTCAGATATCCCACACTGTTGAACGTACCAGAGATGTTATAACGGTACTGAATGCACCACCTCAGTGTTTAGAATTAGCTCTTGTGTTGTTGCTAATCACCCTCTTTTTTCCAACTCTAGTTCATATCCTCCTGGTTTATTACTGTGTGTAAATGACACAAGGTCAGATTAATAACAATACAGTTGAATAGATATTATCATAGTGTATTGTTTATCTGTGCATAAGTTAATGCTGTTTAACACTGGTGTGTTGTTGAAGCTAATACCATATTAAGCTAGCTGTCATCTGTGTCCCTTCACTGAGGTGGTTTGTGTGTATTCTATGACACATATTATACATCTGAGTGACTCATACAGTCATCTACGGTCTTTACCTTAAATTAGTCATTTAAATATTGAAAAAAAAAACTATTTAAAAATTGTAAAAGGGTTTTTAAGGGTCCATAATCCATGTATCATTAATTTTTCCAAACTAAAAATAAGACAATGAAACAACAACTAATTTCTTCATTATTTGTTTCTAAAATAATGGGAAAAAAATAGATAATGGCCATTTTCTGTTTTATCCAATTTTGACCTGAAGCAAATTGAGTAAACTGGAAATGACCTTTGACCCGCAGTGACAAAGATGTACCCCTACGTCCTATTTGGGGAAACTAAGAGGGTCACCCTAAGACCTGAACATATGACCACAGAGAAAATTGGTGTCGTATCATAATGATTCACCTGGTTCACCTCATATTTGTCTGGACATAGTTTTTGTGTGTTAGTAAACCAGTCAAAATCAGAGTCCGTAGACCTTTTGTGTGGGGTGCCTCAAGGCTCTGTCCTAGGCCCGATTTTATTTCTACTGTACTTGATCCCCCTGGGGAAGATCATCCAAAGGTTCAGGGATGTTTCTTATCACCTGTATGCTGATGACATCCAGTTCTATTGTTCTTTTAAGCCGGCCGAGATAAAGAAGCTCGACTCCTTTTTCCATTGTTTGGCAGAAATGAAACAACGGCTCAGTGAAAATTCTCTTCAGCTCAACGCAGACAAAACTGAAACACTTATTATCGCCCCTGATGTCTTAATTCCAGGGATCAAACAGTACCTTGGTGACTTAGGGCAGTCTGCTAAATCAAATCTAAGGAATTTGGGTGTTTTCTTTGATAAAGAGTTGTCCCTAGTGCAGCACTGTAAGCAGCTGACAACAAACTGTTTCTTCCAGTTAAGAAAAATATGTAAAGTTAGAAAAATGGTCTCATGTAATTATCCAGAGCTCATCATCCATGCTTTTGTATCATCACGTTTCGATTATTGGAACAGTTTGTTTTCTTGTCTTAACAAGAAGGAGCTTTCGAGGTTGCAACTTGTGCAAAATTCGGCAGCGAGAATTTTGACCCGCACCAACAGGAGGACTCACATATCTGCTATTTTAAAGGAGCTGCATTGGCTGCTGGTCTCCTACAGAATCAATTTTAAGATTTTGGTTTTAACCTTTGGGGCCTTGCATGGTGAAGCTCCTTCTTATATTGGTGATCTGCTCCAGCCTTAACTCCCCTGCGAGGGCTCTAAGGTCTATGGATCAGAATCTGTTAAAGGTGCCACGCACTCGGTTCCAGACCAGAGGAACCCGATCATTCCAGGCCGTTGCTCCCAGGCTTTGGAATGATCTCCCACTCTCTCTTTGGTCTGCTGCATCTGTTGCCGATTTTAAAACAAATCTTAAAACTTTTTTGTTTGGTCAAGCATTTGCTTAGTTTTTAAAGCTGTTGATCTCATTTTTAGTGTTGACTATTTATGTGTATTTAATTGTTGTATTTTATTCATGTTGTGCAGCACTTTGTGGCTCTGTCTGTGAAAAGTGCTATATAAATAAAATTTACTTACTTACTTACTAATGATCTTCAGTCCAGTGGACATGTTTCTTTGGGTTGTTAAGATTAATTTCCACTTTAGTCAATTTGCTTCAGGTCAAAATGAGATAAAACGGGAAACGGACGTCATCTGTTTTTTCCATTATTCATTTAAACACAAAAATGAAAACTGAAAAAAATACTGCATCATCTGTTTTTTTCATTTTGGGTTTGGAAACAAATGATGAAGAAACGAGTTGTGTTTTTGTTGTCTTGTTTTTGGTTTTATTTTGAAAAACGAATGAACTAATGCTACACAGATACTCTATAACCACGGTTCTCAAACTGGGGTCTGCGGACCCCTAGGGGGACGTGGCGCATGTCCAGGGGGTACGCGAAATTATTCACGTTTTTTTTTTTTGTTTGTTTTGGGTTTTTTTTGCTGTTTTATTTTGAAATGCGGAAGTTTTATTTTGTAGCGAGCGGGCGGAAGTAACAGCGCTGTTTGACGCCAGCTTGACTAAATTGAGATGGAGCGAGTCACAGACTATTTTTAGCCACCCTGCAGCGAACATGGATCGATTTTTGTGTCCGCCAAGTTCCTCAAGAAGTGGTAAAAGAAATGACAATGAAAATGACAATGACAAAAACAAACGCCCTAACCCTAAAAAGAGAAAGTACATTGATAGTTATATTGAGTTTGACAAGATCATCCCTCTCATTAAGTCTCTGTCTGTCTGTCTGTCTGTCTGTCTGTCTGTCTGTCTGTCTGTCTGTCTGTCTGTCTGTCTGTCACACACACACACACGGTTTTGTGTGTCTTTTTTTCCGTTTATTATTTTAAAATTATTTAAAATTGTTGTTTCTGAAGTGTTCATTTATATTATAATACCTGAAAATGTGGCTGGTTTGCACAAAAGCACTATTAAAAAAGGTTATCATTGTTTCATAATAATCATTGTTGAAGTGGTTTTTTATCATTTTCAGTATCGCGAGGATGAGGGGGGACATGGAAAAATTTCACCCCTCCAAGGGGGACCTGGGTTTGAGAACCCCTGGTCTAGAACACACTCACAGCACTGTTTAATCCTGTCACATTGTCCTCTATATGATCAGAATATTGGCTGTGGCTGTTTTGCAGTAAGTAGACGTCCTTCCTCCTCCAGATAACCTCCTGCTGAGTCGCTCCTTCTGTCTGTCAATCAGCTCAGTCAGAGTTCAGCTTCACACTGTGGTGACAGGAAGTGGACGCAAATAAAAAGAATACCTTTCCACAAGCGTGTGTTGAGCTGCACTACATCCAACACAAACCACAGGAGGATGCAGGGGCGGTCAAAGTATACTCACATTCTGTACTGAAGTAGAAGTACAGCTTCTGGTACTTTGTCGATCTTATTTTGTGTAAAGCCGCGCTAACCAGGGCTGTACTGTTCTAGTCTGGTCTTGGACTCGAGTCTGGTTTTTTATAGTATTGAATTTGTCTCGGACTCACTGGTATTTGACTTGGACTTGTCTCCGTCTCGGCCACTGGTCTTGCAAAATCTGGTTCTTGGTCTGGACCGAGTCCAGATGTTTTTCTTTTGTTACAATAGGGAATTCACACCCATGTGACCTCTCCTGGTGTGTCCACCATAGTGATGGGCTTACCCTCCCTCCCTCCGCATGTAGTCAGCCGTGAACATTCCTAATTTAGTTGTAAATTATTAGATTAGTTCTGAAGTAACTGTGTTTAGTCAAATCTTAGTTCAGTTTTAGTTTAGTTTTTTTTGTTTTACAATTGTATCCCTAGTTTAGCCTCAATTTTCACAGCAATAAACTTTAAATTAATCTATGCTAGCTATGTTTTCCATTTCAACAATGAAATACTTTTGAAAATATATATTTTAGTATAGTACTAGTACCTATGAGTGGTAATAGTTTAGTACTAGTACCTATGAGTGGTAATAGTTCAGTACTAGTACCTATGAGTGGTAATAGTTCAGTACTAGTACCTATGAGTGGTAATAGTTCAGTACTAGTACCTATGAGTGGTAATAGTTTAGTACTAGTACCTATGAGTGGTAATAGTTTAGTACTAGTACCTGTCAGTGGTAATAGTTCAGTACTAGTACCTATGAGTGGTAATAGTTTAGTACTAGTACCTATGAGTGGTAATAGTTTAGTACTAGTACCTATGAGTGGTAATAGTTTAGTACTAGTACCTATGAGTGGTAATAGTTCAGTACTAGTACCTATGAGTGGTAATAGTTCAGTACTAGTACCTATGAGTGGTAATAGTTTAGTACTAGTACCTATCAGTGGTGTTTGATGTCATATCCAGGTGAACGCTTCCACTTCCTTACTCCTTCAAACAGAGCTATAAGGGGTAGAGCTTTAAAATCAACCCCTCTGAATTGGGACACCCCTTCACCCCTTCACCACTCAGCTACATAATCAGTTCACTCCACCAGTTGTTACGTAACCAAACACCACAGCTTTAACCAGAACTAAACAAACATGTAGTTGTGTCATTCTCATATTTTTACTAATATCTAATAATCGACCGATTACTACATGTTTATGTAACTAGTGAATTTTTTGCATGTGCATTTTATGGAGAAAATGACACTATGTCAAACTTTATACAACAGTTATCACAACTGAAAAACTGTTAATAACTGAAAATACTACATTTGTGTACTTCTTTCGTAGATGCTGCCATTTGGCGACACGGTGGCTGAGCGGTTAGCACTCATGCCTCACAACAAGAAGGTCTGGGTGTGATTCCCGGACCGTGCGGACCTTTCTGTGTGGAGTTTGCATGTTTCTCTCCCCCTGTCTGGATGGGTTTCCTCCAGGTGCTCTGGTTTCCCCCCATCACCCAAAAATACTCCAGCAGGTGATTCTGACCATGAGCCTGGTTCTACAGCTGGAGATGTGTCCCCGGGCACCACCCATGGGTGCCCACTGCTCCTTACAGGTGCCCCAATGGCATGAAGGATGGGTTAAATGCAGACGACACATTTATTTGTACAATGTATAATGACAAATAAAGTACTTTACTTTAAAAAGGATTAAAATCATAAATTAAACCATTAAAATGAACACACAGACCATTTACAGACCACTGTGGGCTTCATACTCCTTCAAACGCACATTTTCCAGAGGCAGACTCCAAATGGAGGGGTACGAGAAATTTCCCACAATACAATGCGAATTCTGGGAAATTTCTCGTACCCCTCTGTTTGGAGTCTGCCTCTGGAAAATCTGTGTTTGCCCCCCCCAACCTCTCTGCCTTAACCTGAATTGAGACACCCCTACCCCTGCACGTCGAGTCAAATGAGGTTCATCCTTATGAACCTGGGGGTAGTGACACTGTTTTTAGATCAACTAATAATAACCCAAAATTATTGACTTTATACTGTCATGCATACAACGTGTTTTTTTTCTGTCCTGGATTCGGTCTCGACTCAGACTTGAACCTCTTTGGACTCGGTCTTGACTTGGCCTCGACCGGTCCTGGTCTTGGACTTGTCTTGGACTCCACAGAGGTGGTCTTGACTGGTGCTAACAGTACTTTGTGGGTCTTATTTTGGCCTTTGTAACGCAGTCTGAAAGTGAACTTGAGACGCTGCAGAGCGTCCAGTGATTCACACTTGTATATTCATGTGGAATAATAATGTTAGCAGCTGCTACATGAGTCCGTCCTGTCATTTCACTGCTGTGTCACTTAAAGGCTAATGGAGCGTTCTCAAGCTCTTCTACCACTCGTTTTTCTTTCCGTTTGAGGCTTTTTTTTTCCCCTCTTCAGATCAGCCTCAGCAGCAGCCTCAGCAGCGTGGTTACTTGCTCATCCTTTCACTCTTCCTCTGTGTTGTTTTACAGTGTTTGTCCATTTACACTGGTGATGGAACTGATGAGTTACAGTTAAAACTGTGTGGGGACATATGTGGGGACAGACGAGTGTACATAGTATTTTGTTATAACCATTCAGAATGTCATAACTTTTACATATTATTTATCTATTTAAAAAATTATCTAATAATAAATCTAATAAATCTAATATAATAAGAACATATAAAACATTATCTGAATACGTGAACATTTAGTTATAATGTAGAAAAGTATATAAAATAAGATTTTATTTCAATAAATGTTTACATACTATCATGATTAGAATATATTATATCAAATACTGTATTTGTAGTTAATTTAAAGTGAATATAAATATGTTTATACTGTAGTTAATTTAAAGTGAATATAAATATGTTTATACTGTAGTTAATTTAAAGTGAATATAAATATGTTTATACTGTAGTTAATTGTGTGAGAGATGACTTTTATAAAAACTATAAATGGTTTGAGTGGTTTTTGTGTTAATAGAAAATGAACAGAAATAAATGTGTTAAAGCAGAATTTAGTGATTAACAGTTTGTTAAAAAAAGGGGTGGAGCTTATGAGTTTTACTCTCAACATTGACCATGTTGTTTGATGCTTTGATGTTTTGATGATTGATCAAATTGAACTAAAGTGAACTGCCCCCCAAGCACGCGGGGGCAGGGGGGTGTTGGATGCTTACTCACTGTCATCATGAGGCCGTCCTGTCCTCCACCCCACCCCTCCCTCCCTCTCCACCCCCCACCCCCCCCACCCCCTAGGCAGTCTCTGCAGAGCTCTGCCTTAATTACCTGCATGTCCTGCCTGAGCTGTCAGTGTGGCTACCACAGTGCCCCCTTCCCAGCTCTGTGACCCCCACCCTCCCCAGCTCTGTGACCAGGGACCCTCCCCAGCTCTGTGACCCCCACCCCACCATCCGCAGCTCTGTGACCAGGGCCGTGGCTAATAGCCAACTGGACTCTGATGCTTAAATACATGAGCAGCCTTAGGCAGCGCTAATAGCTAATAGCTAATTCAATGTGCTAAAAGCAGAGCAGAAAGGGGAAACATCAGGCTATTGTTTGCAGAACGCTGCTGAGCAGAACGCACGCCGCTGAGCAGTCCAGCAGGGAACGGTCAAATAAAATGAGGCTCTTTTCTTCTTTTTATTTCTTGTCATTTTAATCAGAAAACATGAGGCTCAGCAGCACATTCATCCAAGGTTGATTAATGATGTTCAGTGGAAATAAATACAGGCCAGCCAAACGCTGCTAACACATGAGCAGGCTAATGCACGAGCTAATGTACAAGCTAATGCACAGGCTAATGCACAAGCTAATGCACAAGCTAATGTACAGGCTAATGCACAAGCTAATGTACAGGCTAATGCACAGGCCTATTTCTGCTGCGTGTGTTAGTGGAGCCTGTATTGATCACACGTTTACTTAAATAAATTGCCTGGTGATTTGGAAGTGACCGCTGATGAGCTTCAGCGAACACACGCTGATTCCACACATTACCCATGAGTTTAATCCAGAATAAAGGTTCATTCCTCTTTCAGATGAACCATGTAAACACCTAATTCCAGTTGAAAATGATAATTCACTATTAAACTAAAGTCACTGGTTTATTCTGATCTTAATTTAATAATTCCTCTGACATGGAAATACTTTGTTCCTCTGTAACATTATTCCTGTCCTTCTGCACATGCTCCTGGTCTCGTTGCCATGACGCACATATTTGGTGTTGATGACGCTCATTTAATTTAACCTTTATCTACCCAGGTGACCTGTCCTGTCACTGCATGCATTTGGTGTTAATGATGCACATATTCTGCGATGTTTGTATTAGTTTGATTCCTATGGTTACCCTTTTTCTATCACAGATGACCAATTCCATCATAATTTAGCAAATGAAAGACATAAAACAGATAAAAACACTTATATTTGTGTATTATAAAGACATATAATGGATAAAAACACTTATATTTGTGTATTTTAAAGACGTATAATGAATAAAAACACTTATATTTGTGTATTATAAAGACGTATAACAGATAAAGATTATAAGGACATAAAACATGTATATTTGTATCATCTCACACCACTGCAGCTTTAGTCCATGGACTTCTTCCTGCAGGTTGAAGGTGCATCAGTGTTTGTGTTGAATGGTCAGTGCATCAGGCGTCCTGTCAACCCCCTCCACCCCCCCATCAGTTCGTGTGATTGTGGGGGTGCACACACACACACACCCATTAACGCTCATCCCCCACATCCCTCTGACACGCCTGTGTGCACTCTCCTTGACCGAAGCGTGTCTGGTGCCCTTGAGCTCTGAACTCGACAGCAGAGGCTCCTCGGTGTGGGGGTGGGGTAGGGGTGTGTGTGTGTGTGTGTGTGTGTGTGTGTGTGTGTGTGTGTGTGTGTGTGTGTGTGGAGTCACCTATGATGCATGATTAGAGGCTTCAGCCAGGCTCGACACCAATAGGTGCTGACATCTGAGGCCTTGTTCAGCTGCATTCTGGAATAAACCTCCAATAACTTTTAATGTGAAAAAACCTAAACATATTCTAAAACTGTTCTAAGAAACAAAGAAAACTATGAATATATATATATATATATATATATATATATATATATATATATATATATATATATATATATATGTATGTATGTTTGTGTGTGTGTGTGTATATATACACACACACAGTGGTACCTCAACTTACGAAATTCATTCCAGAAGTGTTTTCGTATCATGAATTCACATTTTACATATAAAAGGCCTGATTCATTCCAAGGCTCCAAATACTACCCCTCAAACTGTGTAAAAAGGATCAGAGTACACATAATTTGTATGAAGTATGTGTTAAAAGTCAAACAAAATGTACATTTTACATGTAATGTATTGGTGTCAGTGGGTAAATGTGTCTTCACTGAACCAGACATGTGGGTCATTTTCATACCAGACATGTGGGTCATTTTCATACCAGACATGTGGGTCATTTTCATACCAAACATGTGGGTCATTTTCATACCAGACATGTGGGTCATTTTCATACCAGACATGTGGGTCATTTTCATACCAGACATGTGGGTCATTTTCATACCAGACATGTGGGTCATTTTCATACCAGACATGCGGGTCATTTTCATACCAAACATGTGGGTCATTTTCATACCAGACATGTGGGTCATTTTCATACCAGACATGTGGGTCATTTTCATACCAAACATGTGGGTCATTTTCATACCAGACATGTGGGTCATTTTCATACCAGACATGTGGGTCATTTTCATACCAAACATGTGGGTCATTTTCATACCAGACATGTGGGTCATTTTCATACCAGACATGTGGGTCATTTTCATACCAGACATGTGGGTCATTTTCATACCAGACATGTGGGTCATTTTCATACCAAACATGTGGGTCATTTTCATACCATTGTGTTTGTTTTAATTGTTACTTTCACCTTCAGCTGTGTTTATCGATGGTTGTTTGGTGGGTGTAGATCCAGGGACCATTGCCTTTGATGACTTCCCGTTATGTTCCTGGGCTGTGCAGGTCATATATGCCGTCAGGGTGGACGATGGCACGGCTCGTGGACTTTTTTTAGGTGTTTTTTTCCCACGAATTTGGAGGGTTTGTGGGGTTTCATGTCATTTGTTCATGCAGCCACTTCTTCTTTTCATTTGCACCAGGAATCACTTTCTTTGGGCTCATGATAGATAACGTGTGCTGCGGTGGGGTTTGGGTGGACGCACACGGAGGGACTCACAAAGGCAGCGATGAACCTGTCCTGTTAGAACTCTGTGATGAATGAGGGTCAAAGGTCACCAAAAGCATCATGGGTAGCTCCCTCATAGCCAATGGGATACTACGTACAGTACTGTATTTACGGTTTCGGTTTCATTTTGTAAATTTAATTTTCTTTTGTTTTCAGAGTTGGGTCTTTTGTAAGTCCAGGTATGACTGTACATTCAACCTGTTTATTGTGGTACTTTATAACATAATTAAATGACAATGGACATTTATTACAGAATGTGGCACATATTATTTCACTCAATATTACCCCCCCCCCTTGTCACTGATGCTAAAACACAGACAAACAGAAGCAGTTCATTTATAATGAATGTGTTGGATTCATAATTGAACAATAATACTTTTCCCAGTTTGTGGTTTTGACTGATGGAAAAGTGCTGTGGAGAAAAGAAAAGGGGCGTGGCCCAACGTGATTGACAGCTCTTGTGGGTATTATGGGATGGTTCTGCTGCAGTATATGCGATGCCAATACTCACACCCTTACTCTGCATAGATTTTGGAAAATCAATATTGATTCTCCCAGGGTCAAAATGTGTAATTCTTAGAATGAACAGTTCAGTAGAATAGAACCCTCACCCTTTAACCCTAACGACTGCTGTCAATACATACATACAAGTATCTATGTAAAATGGTACAATGTGAAGGGTGTAAAACAATAACAATACAAAACACCATTTTTCTTTATTTAAAAAATATATAGTAATAATAATAATAATCATAATATAAATAAATAAATACATTTGAAATAAATAAATCAAAAACACCATCATATTAATACTATCCATGGGTCCTAAAGTGTTGCAGCCTTTATCTGATCGACTATTTTACTACATCTACTACTGACGGTCTGTAGACGTCCACCGACGGTCTGTAGACATCCACCGACGGTCTGTAGACGTCCACCGACGGTCTGTAGGCGTCCACCGACTGTCTGTA
>CM035796.1:45533184-45558184 GCA_020466265.1 Siphamia tubifer
AAACACATTTAACTGGAGTGAAAACATTTACCTGTGGTGAAAACACATTTAACTGGAGTGAAAACACATTTAACTGGAGTGAAAACACGTTTAACTGAAGTGAAAACACATTTAACTGAAGTGAAAACACACTTAACTGGAGTGAAAACACATTTAACTGGAGTGTAAACACATTTAACTGAAGTGAAAACACATTTAACTGTAGTGAAAACACATTTAACTGAAGTGAAACACATTTAACTGGGGTGAAAAGACACTTAACTGGAGTGAAAACACACTTAACTGGAGTGTAAACACATTTAACTGAAGTGAAAACACATTTAACTGGAGTGAAAACACATTTACCTGTAGTGAAAACACATTTACCTGTAGTGAAAACACATTTAACTGTAGTGAAAACACATTTAACTGCAGTGAAAACACATTTAACTGGAGTGGAAACACATTTAACTGGAGTGAAAACACATTTAACTGGAGTGAAAACACATTTAACTGAAGTGAAAACACATTTACCTGTAGTGAAAACACATTTACCTGTAGTGAAAACACATTTACCTGTAGTGAAAACACATTTAACTGTAGTGAAAACAGATTTAACTGAAGTGAAAACACATTTAACTGGAGTGAAGACACATTTAACTGGAGTGAAAACACATTTAACTGAAGTGAAAACACATTTAACTGGAGTGAAAATACATTTAACTGAAGTGAAAACACATTTAACTGTAGTGAAAACACATTTACCTGTAGTGACAACACATTTAACTGGAGTGACAACACATTTAACTGGAGTGGAAACACATTTAACTGAAGTGAAAACACATTTAACTGGAGTGAAAATACATTTAACTGAAGTGAAAACACATTTAACTGTAGTGAAAACACATTTACCTGTAGTGACAACACATTTAACTGGAGTGACAACACATTTAACTGGAGTGGAAACACATTTAACTGAAGTGAAAACACATTTAACTGAAGTGAAAACACATTTAACTGGAGTGGAAACACATTTAACTGCAGTGAAAACACATTTAACTGGAGTGAAAACACATTTAACTGGAGTGAAAACACATTTAACTGGAGTGAAAACACATTCAACTGGAGTGAAAACACATTCAACTGTAGTGAAAACACATTTAACTGTAGTGAAAACACATTTAACTGTAGTGAAAACACATTTACCTGTAGTGACAACACATTTAACTGCAGTGAAAACACATTTAACTGCAGTGAAAACACATTTAACTGCAGTGAAAACACATTTAACTGGAGTGAAAACACATTTAACTGCAGTGACAACACATTTAACTGCAGTGAAAACACATTTAACTGCAGTGAAAACACATTTAACTGGAGTGAAAACACATTTAACTGGAGTGAAAACACATTTAACTGGAGTGAAAACACATTTAACTGGAGTGACAACACATTTAACTGGAGTGAAAACAAATTTAACTGGAGTGAAAACACATTTAACTGGAGTGAAAACAGATTTAACTGAAGTGAAAACACATTTAACTGGAGTGAAGACACATTTAACTGGAGTGAAAACACATTTAACTGAAGTGAAAACACATTTAACTGAAGTGAAAACACATTTAACTGGAGTGAAAATACATTTAACTGAAGTGAAAACACATTTAACTGGAGTGAAAACACATTTAACTGAAGTGAAAACACATTTAACTGAAGTGAAAACACATTTAACTGGAGTGAAAACAGATTCAACTGAAGTGAAAACACATTTAACTGGAGTGAAGACACATTTAACTGGAGTGAAAACACATTTAACTGTAGTGAAAACACATTTAACTGTAGTGAAAACACATTTACCTGTAGTGACAACACATTTAACTGGAGTGACAACACATTTAACTGGAGTGGAAACACATTTAACTGAAGTGAAAACACATTTAACTGGAGTGAAAATACATTTAACTGAAGTGAAAACACATTTAACTGTAGTGAAAACACATTTACCTGTAGTGACAACACATTTAACTGGAGTGACAACACATTTAACTGGAGTGGAAACACATTTAACTGAAGTGAAAACACATTTAACTGAAGTGAAAACACATTTAACTGGAGTGGAAACACATTTAACTGCAGTGAAAACACATTTAACTGGAGTGAAAACACATTTAACTGGAGTGAAAACACATTTAACTGGAGTGAAAACACATTCAACTGGAGTGAAAACACATTCAACTGTAGTGAAAACACATTTAACTGTAGTGAAAACACATTTAACTGTAGTGAAAACACATTTACCTGTAGTGACAACACATTTAACTGCAGTGAAAACACATTTAACTGCAGTGAAAACACATTTAACTGCAGTGAAAACACATTTAACTGGAGTGAAAACACATTTAACTGCAGTGACAACACATTTAACTGCAGTGAAAACACATTTAACTGCAGTGAAAACACATTTAACTGGAGTGAAAACACATTTAACTGGAGTGAAAACACATTTAACTGGAGTGAAAACACATTTAACTGGAGTGACAACACATTTAACTGGAGTGAAAACAAATTTAACTGGAGTGAAAACACATTTAACTGGAGTGAAAACAGATTTAACTGAAGTGAAAACACATTTAACTGGAGTGAAGACACATTTAACTGGAGTGAAAACACATTTAACTGAAGTGAAAACACATTTAACTGAAGTGAAAACACATTTAACTGGAGTGAAAATACATTTAACTGAAGTGAAAACACATTTAACTGGAGTGAAAACACATTTAACTGAAGTGAAAACACATTTAACTGAAGTGAAAACACATTTAACTGGAGTGAAAACAGATTCAACTGAAGTGAAAACACATTTAACTGGAGTGAAGACACATTTAACTGGAGTGAAAACACATTTAACTGAAGTGAAAACACATTTAACTGAAGTGAAAACACATTTAACTGGAGTGAAAATACATTTAACTGAAGTGAAAACACATTTAACTGGAGTGAAAACACATTTAACTGAAGTGAAAACACATTTAACTGGAGTGACAACACATTTACCTGTAGTGAAAACACATTTAACTGGAGTGAAAACACATTTAACTGAAGTGAAAACACATTTAACTGGAGTGGAAACACATTTAACTGGAGTGAAAACACATTTAACTGAAGTGAAAACACATTTAACTGGAGTGACAACACATTTACCTGGAGTGAAAACACATTTAACTGGAGTGAAAACACATTTAACTGAAGTGAAAACACATTTAACTGGAGTGGAAACACATTTACCTGTAGTGAAAACACATTTAACTGTAGTGGAAACACATTTAACTGTAGTGAAAACACATTTACCTGTAGTGAAAACACATTTAACTGGAGTGAAAACACATTTAACTGAAGTGAAAACACATTTAACTGTAGTGAAAACACATTTAACTGTAGTGAAAACACATTTAACTGGAGTGAAAACACATTTAACTGGAGTGAAAACACATTTAACTGGAGTGAAAACACATTTAACTGGAGTGAAAACACATTTAACTGAAGTGAAAACACATTTAACTGGAGTGAAAACACATTTAACTGGAGTGAAAACACATTTAACTGTTAAACCTCAGTCCCACAGACGCAGCAGCTCCTGCTGTTCACAACAGATGCTCAGATTTTACAATCATCTCGTTGACACATTTTCCTACTTGAGATCATCAATGACAAGCTGTTACTGTGTACAATTACGCTGCAGTAAACCAAGCCCTCGTTAGTTATTTATTTATGTTTATGGGGAAACAGCGAATGCAAATGAGCTCTTTTTATGACACGAGGTGGATTGAGCTGAGTCAGAGCGGCGTGTTTTTAGGATCAGAGCGTTTGTTGTACTTCTGCACTCACTACATAAATATGAAGAAAAGAGCAAGTATTAAAACATGTGCAAAAAGTCAAATAAGAATAAAAATAAATGTAAGATAAAATAAAATAAAGTAAAAATAGAGCTAAAATAGAAATGGACATAATTGATGCTCCTGAAGAGACAGACTTTAAACACTTAAAGAGAAAATTTCATCCATTCATCCAAAATGAATGAATAAATAATTAAACAGAATGTTAACCTTTGTGTTGTGTTAATGTGTCAGGAACAGGAGTTCTGGTCCTGGGTCAGTTTGACCCCAGAACATGTTTAATTATCCAAAAGAAAAACTGAAAACCAAAACCAATCCTAACTAGTATTCACAGAATGTTTAATGTCGTCCCTATTTTGTGCCAAACTCAAGTTTCTATGACAACCTGTTCTTGAATTCAACCACAATAATGTGATTTTGACCTTTCTGCTAAATGCAACCTTGACCTTTGACCTTTTGAAATGTTGATAATTTCATTATATGTATATATGTGACCCGCCACCACGAAACCAGGCATAAGTGTGTGTAAATCCAAACAGAGTTATGTGTGTATCTTGGTAGAGTGGAAACTAAGGTTTAAGATGGTGAAAAAATTATGTTTCTATCATAAGTAGAACCAAAGTTATGGTCATTTTAATATCCACAGTTGGACCTATTGTGCAATTTGCATATTTTTAGATATTGTCCGTTAAAGTTATGGACTGTTTTGGGGTAGGAAGTCTTTAGCAAAGTATAATAATTCGTATCCGATTGACAAAAAATATTCACAGATGTTAAAGGACACTCTGATGGACATGTCACAGAAGTTTTATATATTATAATAATAGGACAGAATTGCAACGTATTATAATCATTTGGCTTACACCATTGGACAGAACATTCAATATAAGCTTTTACCTCGTACCAAACACTTGGGTGTTTACCCACGGAACGGAGATCGTTTTATTCGGCGAAAAGAGGTGGAAGTCGTCTTTGTCTTTGCTCAGCAATCCTTAAACTTTTGTCACCGCTTAAATAATTGACTCAATAAACACCTTTATTGACTCGATTTCAATGTAATGACCACAGGAAGTGAACATAGAGGTGTTAAGGTACCGTTTTTTGATAAGGTGTAAACACAAATAACAAATAACCTTCCAGCCTAAATTTGGCTGTAGCTCTGAACGGCTCAGCGCGACTTATGCCTGGTTTCGTGGTGGCGGGTCACATATGCGTCAGTGTGTGTAATATTATGTATTGATTAAGTTATAGCTTGATATGTCTATGTTTGACACAGTGTTACACAAGTTAACTTTGCTACATGTCACCTTTGACCCTGTTCTTGAGTTATAACCAATAATGTGATTTTGACCTTTTAGTTAATTGTGACTTTGACCTTTGACCTTTACTCAAGTGGATCATTGCATCCGATGCGCATTAGCTATATGTATATGTCCATGTCATTACATGGTGATTTCTACAGTATTCATTGAGTTATAGCATGATATGTGTTTGCGGACACACAGACACACAGACACACACACACATACACACACACACACACACACACACACACACACACACACACACACACACAGACACACACACACACACACACAGACACACACACACAGGCACACACAGACACACACACAGACACACACACACAGACACACACAGACACACACACAGACACACACACACACACACACACACACAGACACACACACACACACACACACACATACACACACACACACACAGACACACACACAGGCACACACAGGCACACACACAGACACACACACAGACACACACAGACACACACAGACACACACACACACACACACACACACACACACACACACACACACACACACAGACACACACACACAGACACACACACACACAGACACACACACACACACACACACAGACACACACACACACAGACACACACACACACACAGACACACACACACACACACACACACAGACACACACACACAGACACACACACACACAGACACACACACACACACACACACACACACACACACACACAGACACACACACACACACACACACACACACAGACACACACACACAGACACACACACACACACAGACACACACACACACACACAGACACACACAGACACACACAGACACACACACACACACACACACACACACACACACACAGACACACACACACAGACACACACACAGACACACACACAGACACACACACACAGACACAGACACACACACACACACACACACACACACACACACACACAGACACACACACACACACACACACAGACACACACACACAGACACACACACACACAGACACACACACACACACACAGACACACACACACACACACAGACACACACAGACACACACAGACACACACAGACACACACACACAGACACACACACACACAGACACACACACACACACAGACACACACACACACACAGACACACACACACACACACAGACACACACACACACACACACACACACAGACACACACACACACACAGACACACACACACACACACATACACACACACACACACACACACACACACACAGACACACACACAGACACACACACACACAGACACACACACACACACCCACACACAGACGAGGTGATTACAACCATTTCTCCCAACCAATGTTGGGTGAAATGAACAATCCCTCTTACTTAATATTTCATTACTAACTATTCTGTCAATATTTATTTCACTGCTGTTTCTGAACTTTCACAGTTAATGGTTCAATTTGGAAAATTCACTTGTTTTTCATTTAAAAAATACATATTCAAAACTGGCGACTCATGCAGGGTGTACCCCGTCTTCACCTACTGTAGCTGGGTTAGGCCCCCAGTGACCCCTGTGACCTCTGTGACCCCTGTGACCCTGGTGAGGATAAAGCAGGTTCAGATGATACATGTTCAAACTGTTTTGTTTTTAAATCAACCTTTAAAACATGACAGTGAAACAACATGTGTCACAACTAGTCTGACATGTGTGACCTTTGACCTTCAGTTTGACTGCTGAGTCAAAAGTCAAACTGTCAAAAATTAATAGTTACTATGTGATAGAAACATGAAGGAACTGATCAATAATGATCATTGATCACTAATATGTCAGATCAAACATTTTCACATTTTAATTAAACTCCTACAGTGGGTTAGGGGTACAGGGGGTACAGGGGGTACAGGGGGTACAGGGGGTTACATACATGTTGGATATTTTATTGCAGTTTTTGGTGTTTTTTTCTGTAAGAGTTTTTGAATATGTTTTGGGTTTTACTTTGTGTACTTTGTGTATTTTATTTTGTACTTTTTTTGGGTACATTTTTGTGGATTTTATCTTTTCTACATGTTTTCATCTGTACTTTGTGTTTTTATTGAATTTTTGGGGGAATTTGAGTAAAAAAAATGTACGACTGAGCTCTACATACAACTGTGGGATAATAAAGCACTTTGTCCTACATAAAGTTTGATTAATTGATTGATTGATTGATCAGATTTAAGGTGTGACATAGAAAGTTTGTAAATCACAGTGTAGAGCAGTGGATGTAATGAGCCAGTAGTCCAAGGCTCCCCAGCGTCAGGTGTAAAAGGCTCCCCAGCGCTCTGTCAGACATGCAGCAGTGTTGTCTCTTCAACACCTCCAGGCAGGCTCCTCAGCGTCCTGCATGTGTGAAGTGAGCGCCGCTGCACATGTGCGCAAACATGTGTTTGTTTGTCCTAACAGCTGACGAGCAGTGGGTGGAAGTGGTGGTGGTTTGAGCGCGCTCATTAGGAATTTATGAAGCGCTAAAATGTTTGGTCTCTAGGGAGGGGGGATTGGCAGCTGTCGCACTAGCGGGGGAGAGGGGGGGGGGGGTGCAGAGATGCAGCTGAAATGAATGATTTATTTACAGTAGGTGATGGTGATCATATTTAAATTCTAACATTTAATCTAATAATAAAACTAATAATCCTGGATTTATTCTAAATTATGTTCCTTTTTGCAAAAAAGAGAACAACAAAAGAAAACAAACACAAAAACAATAACATAATATGAATATTAATCTTCAAACAAAAACGAAGAAATTAATATTTAATTGTGATTAATCATCATTAATCCACAGCTGTGATTAATCTGATTAAATTATTTGATAGCACACATTTTTGTACAGAATTTTTAATCCAGTTTGTTGCTATTATTATTATTATTATTATTATTATTATTATTATTATTATTATTATTATTATTATTATTGTTATTGTTGTTGTTGTTGTTATTGTTATTATTATTATGTGTTATTTATAAGTGTCTTTCTAGTCAGTTCAAGACACTGTACAACTGAAGTAAAAGAGCAGATTTCAGAACATTTAAAAAGTTCAGTAAAGGCAGGAATGGAGGCACTTTTATTTTAAATTATTATAATTTTAGTGTTATTTATGATAGTTTGAATCTAACCAGTGATTCCTAAACATTACATTTTTTCACATTCATCTGGTCTGTGTTTGTTTTAAGACACTCCCTCTCCCTGGATTCGCTGGGACGCCGCCAGCGTGCACGTCCTGTCTAGAGCGTGCACGTGCTGTCTAGAGCGTGCACGTGCTGGCGCGGTGCCCACAGTGTGTGTTGTCCATTCCAGTGTTAGTTTTCTCTGGCACAGTAACAGTAACAGTTACTACAGTTAAAGTGCATCACATTACACTGACTCGCTTCATTAGTTCACGTACTTGGAAACATCCTCTGCTGGACTCGCTGCACACCACCATCCTCTGCTGGACTCGCTGCACACCACCATCCTCTGCTGGACTCGCTGCACACCACCATCCTCTGCTGGACTCGCTGCACACCACCATCCTCTGCTGGACTCGCTGCACACCACCATCCTCTGCTAGACTCGCTGCACACCAACTCAGCGCACGTTGGCTTTTTTCCTCCTAGGACCTGGCGTCCACATATGTGTCCACAATACCTACAAGGGCCTGGTGTCCACTGAGGAGGACATTATACTGACTCCACATGATGTCAGAATAATATAATAATAATATTATCTATATGTTTCCATCCATCATTAAAGCAATGGTTCAGTCACAGCAGTTTTTCTAACTTTAGCCTCAAATACGTTCTATGGGTCAAAATGATCAAATTTGAAGTTTATGTATAAAATCCCAGTAAAATGTCTCCTGAACACTTCTAACTATGATTCTGGAAAAAATGTGCATACTTACCATTTGTATAACAAAATATTTAACTATTGAACTATTGTTGAACTATTAATTTAGCCGTTCATTAAGTGTAATATCATTATATATTGATCAATAGATTATTATTATTATTATCAGTAAGCTTATTTGATAATTATTGTTGTTTATATAATAACTTTAAAATGCAATCGAGTATCATTTATCTAATGTTTTGATCTTTTTTTAAATCCTTCATGCTCTACCGTGTAATAAATAATGTCTTTAGTGATGTGAGAAGAGCTTCATCCTGGTGTTTGAGGTAAATAAACAGGTTGGTCGTATTGTCCTGATTTATTAATACTGGATCAGAACACAGCTAATGTTGACATGTTAGCCTCATGTTAGCTGAGAAGCTAACTGAGCTAACAGCTGTTACCTTTCTGTCTGTAAGAACCCATTTGATTGACTGGTTGGAAATGATTGAGGACATTCTCATCTTTGTAACGGTGTATGACATGACTATATTTATGAAGGAATAGTGTTTCATGTCATGATAGGCCTTTTTATTACATAATTTTGCCTTTTTATCACATAATTTTGCCTTTTTATCACATAATTTTTCCTTTTTATTACACAATTTTGCCTTTTTATCACATAATTTTTCCTTTTTATTACACAATTTTGCCTTTTTATCACATAATTTTGCCTTTTTATCACATAATTTTGACAGATGCTACAGTCTAATTCCAAAAATAGGAAAGAGGGGTGTTCGCCTAGGGCACCAAATTGACCAGAACCGGCCCTGCATTCAGGGTTAGCTTTAATGACATTATTAAATTGACTTCCTGTTAATGTAAAAACAAAACAGAGCATAGACCTACAGAGCAGTACAATCATAGGTTGTAAAAAACAAACAAACAAAAACAACAGAAGTGATACCTGACCTGAATAAACCTACGCACAGATCCTAGCGGGAACCTTCTTCGTGGGTGGAGCTCAGCGAACTGCTCAACTCTTGACCAACGGACAAACTAACGGGTATAAATTAGAAGTTTAAGATTCTTAGTTTTTTTTCAGTATCCAGATTGTAACTGAAACAGAAAGTGTTTTCCAGGAGCAGAGGATGTAATTATTACTGATACCAGATGAAATGAGGCGGCGGCAGCGGTGACGCTTTTTAATTCTGATGAAAGGAAATGGAAATGAGCTGTCACAGGAAATGGATGATGTTTAGCTGCTCACTAACACACATTCAAAAAATAACAACAAAAATAAACAACACCATTTACTCACTGTTTTTGTGGGAGGGGCTATTTGGTGGGGCAGGAGAACTGACAGGGGGGGTGGGGGGGGGGACTTGTCACCTGCACCATGAGGCGCCATGTTTAACCCTTTAACCCCTGATGTGTCAGCAGTGACACCTTCTAAATGTATTATTTATTTAATTCATTCCCAGTCGTTGTGATAGAATAGACCTTGGTCTTTCAATCGACCTTTTCTTAGAATTCTGACGTTAATTCAGATTTTCAAATCTGCCTTTTTCAGGGTTTAAACTTGGTGTATTAACTTTTTTTCCTCAGAATTATGACATTTTCAACATATTTCTGCCTTTTTCCCCTCTGAATTTTTTCTCATGAAATTTTTTTTGTCATAATTATACAAAGAAACATGTATTAAACTTCCCCCCTTTGAGTCTTACGCTATTTTCAAACACCATGAAATCATAACTGCACAGACCTCCAGGGTTCAAAGGTTAAATCCTCCAAACTCCAATTTGTCTATATATGAATCCTGTGTCATGTCACTTTATCTATATTTATCTGTCTACAACATTCCTTTTTTAAAAATCTTTTTTGCGTATGTTTTTCATTTGACTTCCTTGCGTCTTTTTTTTTTTTATGTGACTTTTATCGGTGGTGCGGTGGTTAGCACGAGTGCCTCACAGTGAGAAGGACCCTGGTTCAAATCCCACACCAGACCTTTCTGTGTGGAGTTTGCATGTTCTCCAGTTTCCTCCCACCATCCAAACACATGGACTGATAGGTTAACTGGTTAACTAGTTAACTGGTTGAATTTGACAGTGATTGTGTTTGTCTATATATGTTCAGCCCTGAGATGAACTGGAGACTCATACAGTGCTATGATTTTTTTTCTTTTTTGATGCCATTTTGTTGGGTTATATGTGTGTTTATATATTAGGGTTGTCAGAAAAATAAATTTTAGATACTAAATCGATATTGACCCTTGGTATCTAATTAGATACTAAGTTGCTGGAAAATCGATTTTTGTTTTCATGGCGCGTCGCAGCTTTTTTGTAGTGGGTAACGTTAAGAATTGTAAACAGGCATCAACGCGGTCAGCTCTGGCACAGCCGTAATGCCGGCGTGTAAGTTAAAGTCTCTTTTTTTCTCCAGCTGCCTCTGACAGCACACGGGATGACGCCAGTGCGACCACAGACCTATACACTATTTCTATAGGTCTGTGATTGGACCATCCCATGTAACTTTGCTTTTAAAGGCCTCGATATAGTCGAACGCTTATGCGCGCGGGCGGCAGCCAGGCGGTAGCGCATAGTATCACGTAACCACCACGGAGGCCACCGTGAGCATGTCAGCCTATCATTTTTGACGTGCGCGCTGCTAGTCCCGCAAGGGGTCCGCGGTGGTCACATGATGCAATACACTGCCGCCCGCGCACATAATGCTCGACCATAAAGAGTCTTACAGTTAGCACTGCAGAAGGGCTTGAGCAAAAAGATAGACCTACCTTAACTTACCAAGAGATAGACATGCATTTATTCTGCACCCGCACTCACTACCTTTTTTTAGCAGTCCATGGAGGACATTTTAAAAGGAATCCCTCACATCTCCAGTATCGAAATTAGTATCGAGTATTATCCTTAGTATCGGTATCGAGTTGGAAATTTTAGTATCGTGACAACACTAATATATATATATATATATATATATATATATATATATATATATATATATATATATGTACATGCATTAACAACCAAAGTCGAAGTCTAGTCGTGATGACATCATCACATTGTCAGTGGAGGAACAACACGGACACACGTCTGTCCAGTAATGAACAACTGGTATTAAAGTTCACTGTAACGTAACAATGTCCACTGACAAGACATAAACAGCATTTTAACCCCAACAAAAAGCATCAGTAGGTGAACATATGTCTGCATTTAGTCTGGACCCATGGCTCTAAAACTGGACTGTCCACATGTCTGTCACACATCCTCACTTTTTATATTAAGTGCAAAACTTTTAAACCAAGATGAACACCACACTGTCCACATCATGTTTGGGAAAAAAAGAGCGCGTTGTCTTAATGTGTGTTGTCTGTACTGTTTCTCATATCACTCAGGTTAGCTAGCGGATGCTGTTCATATCACTCAGGTTAGCTAGCGGATGCTGCTCATATCACTCAGGTTAGCTAGCGGATGCTGCTCATATCACTCAGGTTAGCTAGCAGATGCTGTTCATATCACTCAGGTTAGCTAGCGGAAGTTGTTCATATCACTCAGGTTAGCTAGCGGATGCTGCTCATGTCACTCAGGTTAGCTAGCGTGAAGTATTTCCACACATGCAATGTGTGTGTGTCACTCTCTTTAGTTTAGTCAGACCCACCACCCCCTGTTTTACCTGCAGCAGCCATGTCTGCTGTGGTTTAGGTCTGACTGGTCTGTGTTTACGCACCGAAAGAGAGAGAATAACATGACACTGGTTGACTCCTCCAAACCAAACTCCTCAACTTTTGCTATGAGAGTTGAAAGTGTCGACTAGTCAGTGTTTCTGTTAATGCCCAAATATATATGTGTATATATTGCTCCTGTTGTGGCCTAGCTCTGCAGCACTCCTGGTCTGGTGTAGCCCTGCAGCGCTCCTGTTGTGGCATAGCCCTGCAGCACTCCTGTTGTGGCATAGCTCTGCAGCACTGCTGTTGTGGCGTAGCCCTGCACCACTTCTGTTGTGGCGTAGCTCTGCAGCGCTCTTGTTGTGGCATAGATCTGCAGCGCTCCTGTTGTAGCGTAGCTCTGCAGTGCTCCTGTTGTGGCATAGCCCTGTAGTGCTCCTGTTGTGGCGTAGCTCTTCAGCGCTCCTGCTGTGGCATAGCTCTGCAGTGCTCCTGTTGTGGCGTAGCTCTGCAGTGCTCCTGTTGTGGCATAGCTCTGCAGTGCTCCTGTTGTGGCGTAGCTCTGTAGTGCTCCTGTTGTGGCGTAGCTCTTCAGCGCTCCTGCTGTGGCATAGGTCTGCAGCGCTCCTGTCCTGGCGTAGCTCTGCAGCGCTCTTGTTGTGGCATAGGTCTGCAGCGCTCCTGTCCTGGCGTAGCTCTGCAGCGCTCCTGTTCTCTCGGTATTGGTGCACTGTGTGTTCACTAGCAGCAGAGCAGCTGCAGTGAACACAGAAACAGTCGACTACATAAAAACATGTGGGTCAAACACCTTCCGGAACATTCTGTCAGTAGAAATAATCCAATCTGATCACTGGACTTTTCCAGGAGTCCCACAGGGTCTGAAACCCTTCACGCCTACTGTCGCAAATGTGCAACATACCAAAAAAATCGATGTATTTTATGTGTTGTAGTGAAATGAATAACACTGGTCTACGTTTAGAAGCTTCTGGAATCAAACTAATGAAAAGTTTGTGTTAGTGATAAAGAAAAGTCAAGTCTTAAATGATGGTTGGTAAAAGTTTCCAATATAAGTCTGGGACCAAAATGATTGATTTAATGAAGCAGATACTTTATAAACAACTGTAGATCAGTGTAACCTAACTTAACCTTAAATTCTGTTTGAAATCGTCTTAAAAAGGCTCTAAATGTTAAATTGAACTTGTCAAACCTTTAGGAACCGTCCTTTTCTAATCTGCTGTTTTTCTTTCTTTGCAGTTTTCTGTGAAGATCTACGTTCCAGCTTATATTTTGTCAATGCATCTGTGCAAGAGGTAGTGTTCGCCAGCACCACAGGGACATCGGTGCCCTGTCCCGCCGCCGGCGCGCCCCCCGTCTCACTGCGCTGGTACCTGGCCACCGGCGAGGAGATCTACGATGTGCCAGGGATCCGCCATGTGCACCCCAACGGCACTCTTCAGATCTTCCACATCCCCCCTTCCAGCTTCAGCAAACTCATCCATGACAACACCTACTATTGCACAGCGGAGAACCCCTCAGGGAGAATCAGGAGCCAGGATGTCCACATTAAGGCTGGTCAGTCACCTTCTGATGACCCTGACCCTAACCCTGACCCTGACCCTGACCCTAACCCTGACCCTGACCCTGACCCTGACCCTATCCCTGACCCTGACCCTGACCCTAACCCTGACCCTAACCCTGACCCTAACCCTGACCCTGACCCTGACCCTGACCCTAACCCTGACCCTGACCCTAACCCTGACCCTGACCCTGACCCTAACCCTGACCCTGACCCTGACCCTGACCCTAACCCTGACCCTGACCCTAAATATAAGGAGTATAAAGTACAAATATTTATATAAATGTAAAGAGTATAAAGTACAAATATTTATATAAATGTAAAGAGTATAAAGTACAAATATTTATATAAATGTTGAGTATAAAGTACAAATATTTATATAAATGTAAAGAGTATAAAGTACAGATATTTATATAAATGTTGAGTATAAAGTACAAATATTTATAGAAATGTAAAGAGTATAAAGTACATATATTTATATAAATGTAAAGAGTATAAAGTACAAATATTTATATAAATGTAAAGAGTATAAAGTACAAATATTTATATAAATGTAAAGAGTATAAAGTACAAATATTTATGCAAAAATGTTGGGAGTAACAGTAAAGGGTTGTCAGAAAAAGAAATACTCAAGTAAGGTAAAGATACCTAAAAAAATCTACTAAAATACACTAGCAAAGTACTTCTACTTAGTTACTTCCTACATGTGACTCTTCATCCCATCATCACTTTTTTAGGTTAATTTTCGTGTGAATATTATGTCTGATGGTCTGATTCTGTCCCAAACCCAATGACCCTGATCAGTCCTGGTGGTGTTCGGTCTGTTAAACATTACAGACATGACAGGACACGTACTGCATCAGTTACATTAAAGAACTAGTTCCAACAGAAACATTATTAACCACTGAAGTATTTACCCACGGAAGGATCTGAACTATCAGCTGAGTGTCAGTCTGATGGAATCAAAACCAAAGGTGATGCAGTGCATGTGCGACTTTTTATTTATTATTTATTTTCTTTTTGGCCAGGCAGTGTATATACCTATGTAAATAAAACTCTACAATGGAATAGTTACGAGCTTCGAAAAGTAAAAAACAACAACTTCAAACATCAGCATAAACCAAATAGAATGTACTATGGTATGCTCATGGTTACACGGTTAAAAGAAAAGCCAGCACAAATCCTCTTAATTGCTACTATGCTAGCTTATTGTTTGCAGATATTAATAGTACTGACCTATTAGGAGCTGCACTCACCTCTACTGTCATTCTACTGACATTCTACTGTCACTGCTCAATTTATGGGAGAAAAAAAAACTAGCAGAAAAAACACAGCAAAAATCCCGGACGATCCCCCAGTTTCAGTCAGGTCCCAGTCTATAGGGGTAACAGGACAAAAAATAAAAAATAAAAATGGTTAAAAGTGTAGTGAATTTTCTTTTGACATTTCATGTTGTTCATACTTGTTCAGGTTTTTCACATTTTATTGTTGCTTTGTAGTTTGT
Organism: Siphamia tubifer; assembly: GCA_020466265.1. Classification (NCBI taxonomy): domain Eukaryota; kingdom Metazoa; phylum Chordata; class Actinopteri; order Kurtiformes; family Apogonidae; genus Siphamia; species Siphamia tubifer. The sequence goes on from CM035796.1 coordinate 45,548,987, forward strand.
AAATGTAAATATTTCCATATTTTCATGTAATTTTTTAAAACTAAAACAAGCATAAATATTCGAAGTTGTCGTTATCGACATAATGTGAAATGTTTTATAATTTTTTGTTGGTTTTTATGTTGTTTGACTCCAGATAATATTGGTCTGTACGTGGAACCTGAACTAAAATCAGTTCCACAGATTTGACTCTGCAATTATTGACCTTTGAAAATGCATCCCAGGCATTGGAACCTTTGGTGGACTGTATTTGGCCCCCGGGTCGTATGTTTGAGTCCCTGTTCTACTGTCATTCTACTGTAACTGACTAATTTTTGGGGGAAAAAATGCAGCAAACACCCGGACGAGCCCCCAGTTTCTGTTCGGCTCCAGTCTATAGGGGTACCAGGATGCAGCATAAAAGCTCTAATTGATAGAAATGTGTGAAGGTTTGAATCCTAACACTGGTGTTTGTCTGCTCCTCTTAGTCCTACGAGAGCCCTACACTGTCCGAGTGGAGGACCAGAAAGCCATGAGAGGCAATGTGGCGGTCTTCAAGTGCATTATCCCTGCCTCTGTGGAGGCTTACATCACTGTTGTGTCCTGGGAGAAAGACACAATGTCAATCAACGCTGAAAGTAAGTCCCGCCCTCTCCTTTTCTTTTGTCTGAATTTTGTCTTAAAGCTGATGTTTCATATGTGAAGGAGCTCTTTGGTTTTTAAGCCTGTGTGTGCCGTCAGTTCTGGAAAAAAAAACACACAGACCATTGCAAAATGATCAACGTTCTCGAATTTTGCCACTTCTGTGTTTGAACAAAAGGAACATTTTTGTTTTATTCTTCTGTTTTATTCCCTGAGGCAGGAACTTCCCCCCTCTTCGGGTCGAGGGGAAGGTCCTGCCTCAGGTGGAGGAGTTCAAGTATCTCGGGATCTTATTCAGGAGTGACTGAAGGACAGAGCGGGAGGTCGACAGGCGGTTTGGAACGACATCTGCAGTAATGCCGGTGCTAAACCGAACCGTTGTGGTGAAGAAGGAGCTAAGCCAGAAGGCGAAGCTCTCGATTTACCGGTCGATCTATGTTCCGACCCTCACCTATGGCCATGACCAAAAGAATGAGATCACGGGTACAAGCGTCCAAAACGAGTTTCATTCGCAGGGTGGGCGGGCTCAGCCTTAGAGATAGGGTGAGAAGCTCGGACATCCGGGACAGACTCGGAGTAGAGCCGCTGCTCCTCCATGTCCAGAGGAGCCAGCTGAGGTGGCTCGGGCATCTAGTGAGGATGCCTCCTGGACGCCTCCCTGGGGAGGTGTTCCGGGCATGTCCATCCAGGAGGAGACCTCAGGGCTGACCCAGGAGACGCTGGAGGGATTATATCTCTGGGCTGGCCTGGGAACGCCTCGGGATTCCCCGGGAAGAGCTGGCAGAGGTAGTTTGGTTGCTTTGCTGAGGCTGCTGCCCCGGACCTGGATGACGAGACGAGAGCGGAAGAACCCATTCGATTTTGAGCAATGAAGGTCAAAGGTCAAGGTTACACTAAAGGTCAACAGCTAAAACACATCAGTGGTAATATCTCAGGATTCAGACAAGATAGAATCTGGTGTTTTTTACACCTACAGACAGATGGGTCAACACCTATAACCCTAACCTTTGACCCCTAACCTTCAGACATCAGATGGGTCAACACCTATAACCCTAACCTTTGACCCCTAACCTTCAGACATCAGATGGGTCAACACCTATAACCCTAACCTTTGACCCCTAACCTTCAGACATCAGATGGTCAACACCTATAATCCTAACCTTTGACCCCTAACCTTCAGACATCAGATGGGTCAACACCTATAATCCTAACCTTTGACCCCTAACCTTCAGCCATCAGATGGGTCAACACCTATGGCTCCATCACATCATGTGTAAATGAAGAGTCAAGCCTTGCTGGACGTCTGCTGCCTCTGCCTTGTTTAAAGCATGTATTTGCAGAAGATGACGCCAGCTCAGAATAATAAAAAACAAGTCAGTCAGAGACAGCAGATCTCCGCCAAGGCTTGATGTGTCGTCATATGACGTCAAAACGTGATGTGATGGAGCCATAGGTCAAAGGTTATGGTGTTGACCCATCTGATGTCTGAAGGTCAGACCGTGTGAATGAAAAAAACACCAGATTCTATCTTGTCTGAATTCTGAGATATTACCACTGATATGTTTTAGATGTTGACCTTTACTGTGACCTTAACCTTTGACCTTCATTGCTCAAAATATAATGGATTCTCCCTTTACCCATTATTTATCATTCCTGCTGACAGACAGACAGACGGACTCAAATTTAATACCTCTTTAGTGGAAGTAAAAAAGAAAAAGCAGGTGTTTTCAGACTCAAATCATGCAAAGAAAACCAGTTCATATAAGGATGAGATGATTCTAACCTAGAATAAGGTGTTTGTTTGAACAGACACATGAATAGAACGTGTGTTGTTCTTTCACACATGATGAATTCAAAGGAAACCGCACTTTTTTTTCCACAGCTGAATGTTTGGGTTAGCGTTAGTGCTGCAGAGCACAAGGAAAGCTTTTTTACACAGCTCCTGTATGTGTGTGTGTGTGTGTGCACGTGCATACGTGCGTGTGCGTGCGTCCCCGTCTGTCTGACCCAATGACAGCGCGGTCCCGCTCGTCTTCTTCCAGGACGGCGCTTCCTGCAGTCGTGTCACTTAGTCTTAGTGTATTGACCCATTTCTGCGGCTGATAGGAAGCTCTGCAGCGGCTGATGGGAAGCTCTGCAGCGCCCCGATCATTCAAATCACTTAAATGGAACGCTCGTCTGCGTGATGGTTTCCCAGCCCTGGGGGGCAAATTCACTTTATGTGGGGCATTTAGCAAACTCAATAGACAAGAGCTAATGTCATTTAGCTTTTGGATGGAGGGCAAACGTTGGCGGCGAAGGCTTTTCTCTTTTTTTTTTTTGTTGACGTTTCACATTTGTCCGCTGAGGCGAAATCGGCCATGTTGAAATCTATAGCAATCTCTTAATTGTCCATAAAAGGATTTGCCTGGAGCCAGTTTTTGTTTTCACCAGCATATCCCATAGTTAGCTGAGAGAACACACACTGGGTCCTCAGTTCGTGGAAGTTGATGGTTTCTGTTGAGATAAAAACGTTGGTCTCAGGGTCAAAGGTTAAGGGTTAAGAGTTAGGAGTTAGCGTTAGTGTTTAGGGTTCTATTACAGTTTGGGTTAGTAGGGTTAGAGTTAGGGTTAGGGTTAGACTGGGGACAGTTGTAACTCAGCTGCTGGACTTGGTGCAGATGAATATTCTGGGCTCGGTGCAGATGAATATTCTGGACTCGGTGCAGATAAATAGGTGAATATTCTGGACTCGGTGCAGAGAAATAGGGCAATATTCTGGACTCTGTGCAGATGAATATTCTGGACTCACTGCAGATGAATATTCTGGACTCAGTGCAGATAAATAGGTGAATATTCTGGACTCAGTGCAGATGAATATTCTGGGCTCAGTGCAGATGAATAGTCTGGACTCAGTGCAGATGAATATTCTGGACTCGGTGCAGATAAATAGGTGAATATTCTGGACTCGGTGCAGAGAAATAGATGAATATTCTGGGCTCAGTGCAGAGAAATAGATGAATATTCTGGACTCGGTGCAGATGAATATTCTGGACTCAGTGCAGATGAATATTCTGGACTCAGTGCAGATGAATATTCTGGACTTGGTGCAGATTCTGGACTCTTGTCTGTCTGTCAAACCCAGTGTTTATGTTGCGCTGTAAAAACGCTCACATCTTTAGCTGTCAGTCGTGTAAATGTTGTCAGAAAAATCAGCCAGTCACCAATCCACTGCTCTCCAACGCTAAATATTGGATGACGGAAGCCTCTGAATCTGCGAGCAAATGGTCTTTATTCACGTCTGAGCGCACGCACGCTCCATTGGCCTCATCATTTAAAGTGCACTCTGTCCCCGTCTATATCTAACTGACAGCGTTAGCGTTAGCTTAAAGCCCAGCCCGCACGATAAAAACTTCTTCACTTTTTAATCATTTATGTGAAAAAATAATATCAACACTTTGACTTTAAACAAAAAAAACATGTGAACTCTAGCTTTTTCTGCGGGAGGTCTGAATAATTGAGGTGTTTTTTGGCTTTGGAAGGTGCAGGACTGTCAGAGGACATCCCAACAATGCAGTCCTTGTGTCCATTAGAAAAGAATAGGATATTATGACGGGAAATGCTTTCAACTAAAATAAGGCTGAAGCGCAGTCGTCTGGGGTTTTAACACAAACCCTTTGACAATATCCATTTCATGCTCCAGTTTTTCACTTCTTGTTAAAAAATTATGAGCTTTTCCACTCAAGGTCAGAGGTCACATATTCCAATGCCAACTGCTCATCTTTTTCACGTATTTTTTGGAACATGCAATCGTTTAATATGGGCTGTTTTTGTAGGTTTTATTTCACAAAATTTGATTAATCATAAACAGAAATTCCTAAATAATTAATTATTTTCATCTATTTTTCCTAAATTTTGGAAGCTTTTAGGAAACTTTTAATGAGTGTTTTATTTTGGTGAACTTCCATTTTGTTGTGGAACGAATTTGCAGCGTTTTTCTCTTGTAGTTGTTTTGGGAGTTTGTACTTTTGGCTTCTGCTTGGTTTCAGTTATTGCAGAGTTTGCTCCTGTCGACCCTTAGAACATGTTTAATTGTCTGAAACAAAACCAATCCTATCGCTATTAATATTTCATTACTATTTCCTTTACTAACTCTTCCATCTATATTTAGTTCAGTGGTGTTTCTGAACAGTTAATGGTTCAATTATACAAAAGTTCACTCATATTTCATTTAAAAAATACACATTTAAACTTTTTTAATGTTTCACCACTTTATTACTTTTAAAAAACCAACATATAAAACACAATATTGGAACAGACCACAGTGTTATCATTACATTACAAAACAATATCTATATTCATAACATTTCGACAGAGTATATTTAGGCTTTGAACGTGTTTCCATCGACAGTTGTTCGAGGCAGGAGTGTCGTAACTCTGGTCAAATATCATCCCACCACATTTCACTGCTGTCACCTTCAGACTGACCATCACCCTGATACTGTTAGAGTGAATGAATGGGCTAATTCTCTGGCCAGTTAAAGTCACTGGTGAACTTTTTAAAGACACTAACATGTCAACCAAACCATCTGGTTAACATTAGGAGGGTCTGTACATGTGGTCCCCACATTGTCAGGTCGAAATATTTAGTGTAAATATGATCATCACTTAACAACAACAACAACAACAAGAACAACAACAGGTTATAAATGTATGTAGTGTTTTTTACACAGTTCTTGTTCTTGACACTTTGCAGAACAGAGAATATATTTACCTGTAGAAAAACAAAAGAAAAAACGACTTAAATATTCAAAAACTAACAGAAAATAAAAGTAAACCTTCACTGTGTCTACTGTAGGAACCACCACTACAAGATGGCGTCCCAGCAGCCAATGGTTGTTATGGTTACAGTGACTGCGGCTGCCATTTTCACTCTGAGAGAAGTGATCATGTGACCATGTACGTCACATCCTGTGACATATAATTGCATAAAAAGTGTTTCCATTATATTAAAATATCAAAACGTCTGAAAAACCACCTCATGAAAGCGATATTTGAGTGTCACTCATACTGGTGTGTGAATGTTTGGTGGTCAGAGGTACAAAATGGCTGCCACGCTTCTGTCAGTCTGTCCCAGGACAACTGTGGATATTATTATTATTATTATTATTATTATTATTATTATTATTATTATTATTATTATTATTATTATTATTATTATTATCATTATTATTATTATTATATTATTATTATTATTATTATTATTATTATTATCATTATTATTATTATTATTATTATTATTATTATTATTATTATTATTGTTATTATTATTATTATTATTATTATTATTATTATTATTATTATTATTATTATCATTATCATCATTATTATTATTATTATTATTATTATTATTATTATTATTATTATTATTATTATTGTTATTATTATTATTATTATTATCATTATTATTATTATTATTATTATTATTATTATTATTATTATTATTATTATTATTATTATTATAACCCTTAACCCTGACCCTTAACCCTGACCCTTAACAGAACAGGGGGTTAAAGGGTTAAATAAAGCTGTTGTTCAAACATGTCTCTCTGCGTCTCAGGAGGAAATGACATTAACATCAGTGTCAGTCACACTAATGTGTTTTTGACTCATATCACTTCATCAAACTGTAAAGAAAATTACATTAGTACAGATGTTTTCTCCAACATTCATGAACATTCATCACCATTCATCATCACCAGTTTGTTTTTACAATCTGATTTGGTCTGAATGATGGAAATGTCAATATGTTAGAAAGGGTTTGTTTTTATTTTTATGGATCTGAACGTCTGACATACGTCCTGTAGAAACATGACCTTATATATTTAAATGTTTATTTATTTAGAGTCAAACAAAGTCACGCAGGAAAAGGTTTGGGAAAATAAAAGTAGACGTGGGGCAGCTGTGGTTCAGTTGGAAGGGTTGGCGGTTCACGTCCCGGCTCTGTCTGTCCACATGTCCAAGTGTCCTTGGACAAAGACACTGAACCCTGCCTTAGTCTCCCAGTAGGACTGACAGAACCTTATGCCCTATTCACACGGGATAACTATTACCTATGGACCACTGGTAATTGGGAATAATTACGGAGAATGTCTGAGTTCTTCGTCTCATGCGAATGGTTCATGTCCGTAATTTGCTCAGTAATAATTCAGCCACAAATTACCTACTGTGTTTGGGCGAAAAACTGACGTCCAGAGGTAATTCAAGTCCCGTGTGAATGAACCTGTCTGTGTTTGTGATTTCAATCGCGCACCTCTTGTCTTTTCCTGGAGTTAATAATGGTCGGAATTGTGTGGCAGCATGCGATAAGGAAGATATGGTCACACCAACCCACCTGTACGCTAACATCTATAGCTATAGATAGATGGGCGACTGTGGTTCAGTTGGTAGAGTGGGTCGCCCAATGACCGAGAGGTTGGCGGTTCGCGTCCCGGCTCTGGCTGTCCACATGTCGAAGTGTCTGTGGGCAAGACTTAGGCCCCCAGTAGGACTGACCTTTGACCTTAGAAACCTACTGGTGTATGAGTTTGTGTGTGAATGGGTGAATGAGAGGCTAATGTAAAGCGCTTTGAGCACCATGAAGGTGGAAAAGAACTATATAAATGCAGAACATTTACCATTTAGCTATCTGAGCGTGTCTGGATACATTCAGTCGCTGTTTGCAGGAGGGAAAGTCTATGCTAAGATCTGTCCATTCACTTCCATTATAATCTCCAGACTGTTTTAATCTGCACTGACCACGCACTTATTTTGAAGGCGTGGAGCAAATTTACAGACTGCATCCTTATCAATGGGATTTACTCCCTTTATTCTTATGCATACTTTGTTTTCATAACTTATTGATGTGTTGAGACCAAACAGGATGTTGTGAATTTACGACATATCCAGCCATAATGTCTGGAATTTGCCAGATTTACAGACTTTTGTTTATCCCGTACAGATGCGCCACACAATAACACAGAGGTACGGGGGTAACTGCAAATTACCAGTGGTCCATAGATAATACTTATCCTGTGTGAATAGTACATTTGAAACCTACTGGTGTATGAGTGTGTGTAAATGGGTGAATGTGAGGATAATGTAAAAAAACTATAGAAGTGAAGAACATTTAGATTAACTGTAAACTGTTGAAGGTGGAATTAAATATATTTTTTCACATCTTTATCATTAAATGGTTTTGATTTGTGATTTTTTTTCTTGATATTTCAGTCTGTGGTCAAAGGTCACCAGGTCAAAGGTCACCAGGTCAAAGGTTTAGAAATCAGAAGAAAAAGAAGAATTATATTCCACCTTTATTGTCAGCAGTGTGTGACAGACAGTGGACTTTTGTAAATTGTATTTATTATTAATTTTTCTCTAGTAATTTACTTAATTTAAATGAGATGTTTTTATTTTATTTCCGTCATAAAACAGAACAAACCAAAGGCAGGGAGGACACATATGAACACATGATCAATTCACTGCTTTGTCAAAAAGGTTGAAGGTTTATTTCGCACCATTACTTCACTGCTATATGAAAAATAAAAAAACACACAATGCAAACCCAACAACTGTCCAAATAAAACACACAGAGGGAGTCACTTTTTCCTTCTCCTTTTCACCCCCTCTTCTTCTTCTTTTTTTTCTTCTCCTTCCCTCCTCGTCTTCTTTCCCGCCTTCCTTATTTTTATTTCTTTCTTTTTTTTCTTTTCTTACTTCTTTTCTTCTTTGCCCTTTTCTCACTTTTACATCCGATTTTCCTCCTTTTTCTTTATTCTTCTCCCCCTTTATGAGGACGCTAAGAATAGTAGTTAAAAAAACAACTAACTAAACCTTAATTGCAAATGTTGTGGGGAAAAAATCCCCCCCCCCCAAGCACCCCATTTATGTTCTTTGTTTTTTTTTTTCAATTTCCAGTTGATTTTAATGCCTGGTGTTTCTGCACTCACTGAAAAACTGAGGAGGTCTGGTAGTCATTTTACTGATGCTGCTGCTCTGCATTCAGCTGCACCACAACCCCCACCCCCAACACTGCTGCACACACACACACACACACACACACACACACTCACACACACACACACACACTCACACACACACACTCACACACACACACACACACACACACACACACACACACTCACACACACACACTCACACACACACACACACACACATACACACACACACACACACACACACACACTGGTACAAACAGCTGAATATCTGTGTTACAGACCAACATTAATTGGTTATTATTCTCTTCATCTCACGGGACACATTGGAACCTTTGGCGGGCCGCATTTGGCCCCCAGGCCGCGTGTTTGAGACCCCTCGAGCTAAAGGGTCCAATCTGGCCCCTGGTATGAATTTACAAAGGTCAATAATTCTACAGTCAAGGCTGTGGAACTGATTTTAATTCAGGTTCCACATACAGACCAAGATTATCTACAGTAAAATAAACTACCGAAAATAATGAGCATATATTTTCTTCTCAAAAGAAAAATGACATTATTTGTATAAATAATGACTATATCAAATACTGGGCTTTATGTTAATACA